>BDMV01000001.1:60126606-60369774 GCA_008326285.1 Oryza officinalis | reverse complement strand
TGACCCTGAGTCGGCTTTCGAAATGCCTTGTCGTGAAAGCCTTAAGGTCGCCAGACGTGACCGAGGGTCGCGGGCTGGGTGATTCGGGGTTAGTAACGTCGTGTGGGTAAAGTGTACCCCCTCTGCAGAGGTTAACAACTGTTCGAACAGCCGTGCCCACGGTCATGGGCGGATGTGAGGTGATTCCTTAGCGTAGTTTTATTTGAACACCTTGTGAACTGCTGTTGGTGTGAGGTTTTCCGTTCTGTGCTTGGTTTAAGGCTGTTGAAGCAGCCGGGTCGGTGACGATTGGCAGGGAGCCTCTCGTACCGGCGTGTGTGACTTGTGGCTGTTGAAGCAGCCGGAGTCGGTGACGATTGGCAGGGAGCCTCTCGTACCGAGGTGCGTGAGTTGTGGCTGTTGGTGCAGCCGGGTCGGTGAACGATTGGCAGGGAGCCTCTCGTGCCGACAAGAATCAATCGATACAATCTCACTGCTCCGGCCGGATGAGACGCACTTTCTCATCCGTGTCGTTGAGAAGCACTCACTTAGATGTTTTTTAAAGTCTTAAACTAAAATCAATTGTGAAAATAACTGGCTTTCCCTTGAAGCTTGCATTAAACACTTAACTTCCCCTGACTTGCTGAGTACTCCCGTACTCACCCTTGCTCTATATAATTAAACCCTCCCCCAGTTCTCAAAGACGAAGAGGTGGACCCTGCTGACGAAGAGTTCTTCCAAGAGCAAGCCGACTTCGAGCAGTAGTAGGGTTTCGGCCTTCCCCAAGGCTTTGCTTGTGGCTTAGGGCCAGTCGCCGCTTTCCGCTTCCGCCTTTTTGTAATGCTGTTGTGAACTCGGGTTCTGTCCGCAGTTCCAACCTTGGTTGTAATCCTACTCTTAAATAAAGAGACCGCTGCTGTTGTGGTATTCTGTCTTCCTGTTGTACCAGCGCTATTTCCTGGGACTGGTACAGGCATACAGGTCAATCTGGACCGCTCTATCCTGGTCTCCGCCCGGGGCCAGTTTGGGGCGTGACAGTGCGCGGCAGCGCGTGTGCCATCCACGGTGCTCGGCCGAGAGGCGACCAAGCATGGCAGTGCGTCGGTACGGCCTGGGAAGGTAGCCAGGCGGCTCGGCCGAACGACGACGACGTTCGGCCCGTCGTTGTGATGGCAGCAACCACGTTGGTTTGGGATGGAGAAGTGACGGCGACAGTGGGAATGGGAAAGCTTCGAGGCTGAGAAGGACTACGACGGGGCGGTGGCTTTTATAGCCGTCGCGGCTGGTGGACGGCGACAAGGTGGCTCGGCTGAGTGGGGCCGACAATCCTGTTCGGCGGTCGTCGTCGGCAGGGAGGCACAATAGAGCGAGGACAGTGGCCGGTGCGGCATGGGTGAGCTCGATTCACACCTTTCGGCATGGACGAGTGACACCGGCGAGCTCGTCGCGGTGCCATGGCGCACTGGACCGTGTGCAGAAATGGCCGTTTGCTCAACGGAGAAGGCGGTGACGGTGCCTAACCATGCTCAGTGCACAGTGCAGGACGATGCCTAATCTCCGATTTGCAGGAACGGTGCCTAACCATTGTTTTGGCATGAGGCTGAGGAGGCAGAGAAATGAAGGACGTGTGCATGCATGCATGCTGGGAGAGGATGGATGTTGCTTGTTGCTGCCTCGTGTATTCAAGTAGATGAGTATTTTGGCTTGCAATGAATGGAGTGAGTAGAAAGCAAAAAAATTTAGAATGAGTAAAAATTGGACGAGCGATTTAGGATGCGTCTTGGATTCAAAAATCCGAACACGAGGATTTTATTTGGAGAAAAGAGGAATAGAAGGAAAAACTTGGCTTTTGCCGGTTTCGTCGGTGCACGATTAAATTTGACGAGAGAAATGGCCGTCGGATTTTGATATGTAACTGCACAAAAATATTTGTTGGCGGTAAGATTCCGGAAACAAATATTGCTAGGATCTCTGGATGGAAGGAAAATTATTTGGAAAGATATTTTGGAGGGAACGGATTTGGCGAAGAATGTGAGTTCACAAGAAAAGAATTAATTGAGATCTTTGGCACATAATCCTAAGTACACTCAAAGAACCAAATTTTTGAAAATAGGTTTTTAATAAAATAAATTTTTCGACGAGCGAAAATCAGGGTGTTACACAGGACGCCAACGTGCTCCGACGGCGGCAGGAGGAGCAGGGCTGACCGTGACAGACGGGAAGAAGAGAAGGGCTCAGGCACTGTAGTCATCCGTGATTGTGCTCCGGGCACATTCGGTGTCCTGGATGGCGGTGGGTCGACGCGGCTCCTGCCATCGCTCAGGAAGGAAAAAGGTGATGAACTAGGGCTATCTCGTTGATGGTGGAGCTCGGGCTACACCACTTGCCGGGCCACCGCCGACCACCAGGATTCCACTACCGCCGTCTACAGGAGCTAGGCTATTTCGCGTCTCGCCGCTTGATGAGAGAGAGGGGGAAGAGGAGGGAGGGTTGAGGTGACAGTGGTGTTTTTTTCCCTCTTTCATGTGAGTGATATGTGGGCCCTATGGTATTTTTATTTTTTTCTTCATAAATTGTCACGCAGATGCCACATCAACATGGATGGACCAAGTCAACATGCCACGTCAACCAAAACCGCTCCAAAAACCACTGAGGGAGTCGATTTGCACCGGTTTTAATAATGGAGGGATGTGTTATACAATGGCTGAGATTATGTGGATCCAAACTTTGTTAAAAGAGTTAGAGATTTGAGCTCCCTCGACTGCTAAGATTTGGTGTGATAACATTGGAGCAAAGTATATGTCTGCTAATCTAGTGCTTCATGCACGTACTAAACATATAGACGTTGACTATCATTTTGTGAGAGAAAGAGTAGCAAGGAAACTACTTGAGATTGAGTATATCTCAACTAAAGATCAACTAGCTGATAGCTTCACCAAAGCTCTTGTGGTAAGACCATTTGAGATGTTTAAGAACAATCTAAATCTTGTGAGATCAGATTGAGGGGGATTGTTAGATATTCTGTTGTACATTGTAAACTAATATAGATAGAGATAAACGTGATCTGGCTATAGATAGATTAGGTTGTTACCGATGTATGAGAGTGGCCGATCATGCAATCTCATCTATATAAAACTGTAACTATCTCTTCCATATTTTGGGCAATTATCAACACGCAGCCAGGGCCGACTCTGGGCCTGGGCCGATTGTGCGACCGTCTAGGGCCCAGAGCAGAGGGGGGCTCATCACCACCCCTACCCCTACCTACAGGCCTCAACCCTCAGGCCCAATAGAGGCCGAGCCAGGAGAAAAGACGCGCGGGCGACCTTGGAGAGCGATGCGGCGATTCAGTCTCTATGGCACACCACGTCAGTTCGTCTTTCATCTATGACGGTGCGGTCGGCGACCACGCGGCAAGCGCTTTCTCTCCTGCGCTACTTGACTGCAACGCAACGAGGGCATGCGGCGATCAACGAACAACGCGTCAACGCCCTCTCCCGTGATCAGTGATCACTTCGTGATCCGTCGACGCGGCAAGTAGCCCACGCACAGCCAGCGGCACAGCGGGTTTGCCTACCTGTCTTCCTTGATTCCATGTTGGAAAATTAGGTTAGGTACTTAGGCTGTGTTCGGCAGCCTGTGTTAGGAAGAAATTTTCTCTGCACGAAAAATGGAGTGACTCATTAGCACATGATTAATTAAGTATGTACTAAATTTTTTTTGAAAAATAAATTAATATGATTTTTTAAAGCAACTTTCGTTTAGAAACTTTTTGCAAAAAACGCACCGTTTAGCAGTTTGAAATGCGTGCGCGCAGAACTGTTAACAGCAGATTTTCGCAATCTACTCAGAGAGGAAAGAGAAGACCGACGCAGAGAAGGGGGGTTAAGTTGGAGTCGGACCAAATCTCGTATCGGACTCGGTAAGCGTATCGGACTAGAAGGAGCGCTAGCAGGAAGAGCATATCGGCCGATACGGATTCAATATGACTATTGATTGATAGAGCCAGGAAGTTGATAGAGTTAACATGGGCTTGGTCTGGGCTCGACATAAGCTTCAAGGAAGTTGCCAAATAGAGATAAGGCTCGGTTTTAGGCAATTGTATCTTGTAAATTAAGTAGATTTAGATTTAATCTTTGGCAAGAGTCTGCCGCAAAGACTTGTTTGTTAGTTAGAGATAAGATCATGTCCTACATAGACCATGTTGTAATCTCGGGTATAAATATCCCGATGGCTTGTACATAGAATCACACACAATACAATACACAAATCAATCTACTTTCGGCGCATCGCCAACCCTCGCAAGAAGTTAATCTCGACGAGTTTTCGCTTCCCCAGAGCAGAGGTAAGAATTCGTGCCCGACGACCTACATCGTCGGATCTAACGTGTCGCTTTAGGCACGTTAAGCCTCAATGATGTGATCGTCGTTTATCATGCTTTGGACGATTTTCGTAAGTGTATTAATTATGCTTCGCCAGCGATCTACTCATTTTAGGGTTTATTGCCGATGGTAGTTTAATTATTATGCATAGTTAAATCTTTCAATGCATCTACCATCCCCAAAAACGATCGACGACTTGATTTTCTTTATGTTAAATCTCAATTCACACTTTGAGTTGCTATCGACCTTAGTCCTGTTTTGAGAACTAACCCAAAGCCTGTTTTTGATCGTAATTAAAGATAACACCGGGGTTTTAGCCGGTCTTATCTAATACATGTAATCACCATAACGTTTTTATATGTATTTGTCACTTGTATGAGTAGATTGATAAATATAAATGTGTTTGTTATGGGTTACTCTTTAGGATTTGCCTGTGATCGATATATTTATATAAGTTGATTGGTTCATACAAGTTTGCATTAGAGTATTAGCTAGTGCATTTATCCCTGTTATCCTTCATCGGCCGATACTGCTAATTGACATTAACATGTTGATGGAGGCCGATGAAATTAGATTTATATTCTGATCTTATTTTATTACAGTTACAAGTGAGCCGATATAGGTTTGCCCTATCGGCTAGGTTATGACAATGCGACATCGGCCTATCGGCCGATCGGTCATTGTTTACTTACATGGTTTGCTTGTTTATCTTGTTGATTGTAGATCAAATCAACTGGCACACCCTACACGCACCTAGGCAAGCCTTTGGACCTGCACTGGAGCTAAGCAGATCTCCCAGGCCGCCGTGAAAACGTGAAACCCGTTTGGTTGCGAGGCGGGTCTAAATTCTACGCCAACAGGAACACAAGGATATGGAGATGGGAACACTCCTAGCCGAACACACCCTTAGGACCTTTCTTGTTTGCATGCTTTTCTTCCTTCTCGCTATTTAATTTACTTTGCAATTTTACTATTTCAGGTGTTATAATATTACCTAAAAATATTCGTTGGGTGCTCAGAAAGGAAACAAAAGAAAATGAGAAGAATAATTTATTGATTCGCAAAAGGTGCTATATATAAATTCTTCACAGCTTCAAAATCAAATGGTGTTGTTTCCGGTAATGATCCTCACACATGTCAATGTGGATGTTGCGATGCAGCAAAATAGTACACAAGATCAAGAACAAGGATCTGATCATATTTACCATGTTAGAAATGCATAGGTTAATACCAATGAGGATCAATCTAACCATATTTATATGGTCTCCTAATAAGGTATTCATGCTACTTTATTTCTACAGTTTATTTTAGTTGTCAATTATGCTATCAGTATTATTTATCGTGAATAAATTACTATATATATTGCAACTTACAACTGCTTGATTATTATTTACCATGTTAGAAATGCAATTTGTGTTTCTTTAGACGATGTGTGCTTTGTAAATTATAGTATAATTAAAAAATAGCATTAAGGGCCTATATTACCTAGTTAGCCTAGGACCCTCGAAATTATAGAGACGGCTCTACACGCATCCGGCGTTCGATCGGTGTTTCTCCATCTAGCTTCCGCCCTCTGAATTCTTATACATGTGAGTGACATGTGGGCTCTATAGTATTTTTTATTTTTTTCTTCATAAAATTGTCACGTAAGTGTCACATTAGCATGGATAGACTAAGTCAACACGCCACGTCAACCAAAACCGCTCCAAAAACCATTAAGAGAGTCGATTTACACCAGTTTTGATAATTTAAGGATGTGTTATACCCGATTTTATGGTTGACAGATACAAATCTATCTTGGCGTATAGTTAAGGGAGGCAAAATACACTTATTCCAGAATTTTACCAGATCAAGCTTCGTCTCTGGCCTATTTGGGCTTGGATTCTGCGCCAATTATATGACTTGTTGTCACCGAGTCACAATTCGCCTGAAAGTCTCAGGAAGTTCACTGGATTGGGCTTTTGGGAGTAAAGACTCTTGCTTACTTGGATTTGGTCGTGGTCTCGTGGACGCTACTGTGGCGTTATCATGTTCAGTTCCTTAAAAAAAAAAAAGGAAATTCTTCTCTTCAGCTTTTCTGGCTTCTGCCTACCAGTAGTAAGAGAAACCTTCCTCTAGAAAGAAAAATGAAAGAAAAGCAAAATAAAAGACAAAGTTAAGGGGAAAAAACTCGCCAATTGTCGTACCATTTTCCATACGGGTTCACTTTTCTACCGAACTGCGATCTGAGCCAAACTGACTTACAGCAGGGTTGCACGAGTAAAAAGCGGATTCGCATGATCGCCTCAATACAAATCCTCATCGCATGATCGCGAATTCGCGATCTTCTTCGGCATATTACTAGGAGATACGGAGTATATATGACACCAATTACGCGAAACAAATTTTTATGCGTATTGTGACTCGGACATATCAAGCCCAAGATTGGACCACAATTGATTAAGACCGTACAAACACTAACGCGTAGCACTATCACTAGCTACAGCACAAAGTATCATTCGGTCGAGCAAGCAGCCGGCAGAGAACCGAACTCTCCCCCAATAATTGACTTTTCCAGCCACGCAAAGCAGCAATAATTCAAACCTTCTTTCAGAAAGTTGACACAGTTCCATCCTATGATGCCGGAAGAACAACATGTTGATATCCTGTTGGTGCTTTCAGCACTGGGAGATCTGATAAGTTGATACGCGAACACTACGGCTCAGCTGATCACTTTGCCCACGTATAGTGTCAGTTGTTTTGGGCAATAGTGGCTGCATTATTGTCAACAGAAAAGTAATTAACGAGGCACACGCTAGTTATAGTACAGTGCTCTGCAGTTTCCAGTAGTGGAAGGCCTCAGGAGAACCCATTACGTGAGCCAATAATTCAGTGAGGCGGAAAGGCTGTGGCAGTGGCAGTGGTAGCTGCAGCTGCAGCTCCCACTCTGGACGGCGGGGGGAAGGCGGAAGGAAGATGTTTCTGACTTGCAGTCAAAAGCGTGCTTCATGCCTGCCCATTTCAGCTAATTATTGCCCTAAACTATTCATAAATTGACTAGATTTTGCAGCAAACAATCGAATGCGGCACATGGTATTGTAATAGAATGTTATTGTTGCTTCGCTTTGCAGTGAGACAGAGGGGAAAAGGATGTCTTCAGAAACAGTCATAAGCATCACATTATTCAGCGTACCTGCTTTAAGCTTCAAGAAGTCACCACTTCACCAGTCGACCGTCATAATCTATAACTGTTCATTGGCAATGGGAATTCAGCAACCTCGTACATGTTCAAAATTCAGCAACCAGTAGCAAGGGAATCTGGAATATAATTGGCTGCAGCTAGCAGACATGTGTTCTTAACCTTTTCAGACTAAGGAAGACACCACCACAAGTCCACAATACAAAACATTCATCTTTTATACGAGATACGCCGTAGGCAGTAGACTGCATACGAGAACTCTTCTCTCTTATCAGAATTTTCTAATTCCGCTACTACTATAGCTCTAGATATATTATGTACGGAGTAGGGTGTAGTACAATGTACAATCACATGTCTGAGTCACAATGTCAGACTAGAGTTGTAGCAGGCTGGCACTCGTGGAGTAGGTCCGTGAGCCGAATTCATTCAATGGGCCTTTTGCCCATTTCATGTTTAAATGGCTTGGAAGAAATTGCCGGAGTTATTGTCATTGCGGAACAGAGCACACAATATATCGTCAATTTCATGGATTTTTTTATTTGTACTTAGAATAAATTAATAGGTACTTCATCTATTAAAAATATTTAACGCTGAGAGAAGTAAACTCAACATCAAATAAATTTGACCGAGGAGAGTACGCATATTATATTCTTGAGTTGAATTTTTGTTCGGTACTTCATCTAGTAAAAATATTTGTCGTTGTGAGAACTAAACTCAACATGAAATAAATTTGACTAGGGAGATTACGTATATTATACTCGTGAGTTGAATTTTTGTTCAGTTCAGTGTATATAGTATTTTAGTAGAGAGTATTACACCTCTCAATTAGTAGAAAAAAAAACACAACCCAGTTTCAGCTCCCGGCGTGCCTGAAATAATTCAACAGACGATTCCAAAGCTGGCACTCTCCGTGCAATATTTGCAAATGTTTTACAAGCCTGAACCAAATCACAACCTGATGTAACATATTTTTGCAGTTTTCAGTAAAGTTTACTCGGGTGGTTTTCACCTTCGTTTCATCGGAACCGGGTCACTTCGACATCAACGTAACAGAAAAGAAAAAAAAACAGAGATAATGACCACAGCATCTCAGATGACAAAAGAAAAGCAAAAAAATGTTTGCTGCGTTCCCAACTACGGAGAGCCTACTGTACAGTTGAGTCACGTTGGCTAAGGCGTCCCGTGCTGGCCACCGGCGGCGTCTGGGTAAACCTGCAGCTGCACGGCCGCCACCGGCGCGGACTTCGCGAACGGCTCCCGCCTGCACGTTGGGCAGGTCTGCCTGGCGGCGAGCCAGCGGTCAATGCACCGCGCGTGGAAGCCGTGGCCGCAGCGCGGCAGCACGCGGACGCGGTCACCCTGCGCGAACTCGGCGAGGCAGATGGCGCACTCCGTCGAGCCGCACCCGGCGAGGTGATCGAGCCCGCCGGCCGGGCAGACGATCGCCGGGATCTTCTCCGCGATGGCGCATCCCAGTTTCTTCCTGGCTACCCGGGTGCATCGCTCCGTCGTCGGCCGGCTCGCCGCCGCCGTCGCCGCTGCCTCGTCGCCGTGATCCCCGGGCGGCTCCTGGCCGTAGCACACGCGCCGCGTGACGCGGAACGCGCACCGGGCGATCGCGTGGAGCACGAGCCCGACGACGAGCACGCAGAGGAGGAGCGACAGGACCGTGATCACCGTCGCGTCCAGCGAGCTGAACGGTGCCGGACGCGCCGCCGGCGCCGCGTCGCCTTCCAACACGCGCCCAGCCGGACCAGGCGACGCGACGGCCGCCTCCGCCACCACCACCACCCCCCTGCCGTTCGACAGAAGCCTCCTGGAATGCTGCTGCAACTGTTCGACGACGTCCATGTCTTGGCAGCTCACTCCTTCGTGTGAAACTCCAAGAGGAAACCAACGTACGCACGTGCACAGTAGATACGGTGGTCTCGTGGGAGAAGAGTTCTCTCGTCGCACGGCGAGGGTGGTCGTTTATATAGGAAGGTGACAGTGCGCAGTGGAATTTTAATAGTAATGATATTTCGGGTCGCCGTCATTTCAGTCTGTCATTTTTATTTTTTTTGCTTAGTGGGCACCGTGCAAAAAAATAGAAGACTTTAACTGGAGTACTTAACCTTGTGGACTTGTCGATCAATTCAGAGGCATGTGCGAGTAATGGAGTGAGTCGTGGAGATAAGATGCACCACACTTACGTAGTACGTAAAGGGAGCCGGATTACCGGTAAAATTCAGAGGAGACAGACAGAGAGACAGGACAGGCAAGCTTTTGACTAGCTGCAACAAGCCACCCAATGCAAATTTGCACGGAAGTGCTTCAGTAGTTCAGTTTCGGACTTTCAATTCCCCATCTTCTCTCGAAAATTGGTAGGAATCACCTGCTAACTTTATCCCATAATAAATTTATATTTAGTTTTATTCATTTATTTCAAGATAAGTTTATTTTTAAAGTAATCATTGCATCGGAGTGTATAAAAGTAAAAAAATAATTATATTGTGAGTAGATAAAATGATAAATAGATGCATTAGGATTTAATAAAATAGAGATATTTTAGTTTTTTATTGATATATGTGAAAAAGATAAAAAATAAACAGTGAGAATATCTTCGAATTAAGAAGGGGCAAAGATTTGAGTTTATGACCTGCACTATACTACCTCCCTATTTTTTACATCGTCCTTACAAATATGTTTCAAAAAGAGTAAGTTTAATTAAGCAAAAACACGCAATACAGCAGCATCTTCCATGGTTTTGAGAAGCATGATGTATCTGTATCAGTAGTGATGCACGATTGATGTAACAGTAGTGAAAAAGCACGAATTTTCGAAGACCTGAGCATTTGATTTGCGGCAAGCAATATGGCCTCAGTTAAGCACAAAACTTTCCACTTTAAGATGAATGCAATTTTTATATGGTTGCAACTTCCATGCACCGGGCAAAAAGCACACAAGACAAAATACAAACTCGAAACAAGCCCACGGAGTTGCGTGTTTAAACCGAGTTTTCTACGATCTGGAAGGGGGCTAGCTCGCTGAAACTCGCAAATGCAACGGACGCCAAACCGCACTTACCCTCCATCATTAGAGACTGGATTAAACAAATGGCAATCATAATCCTGCATGCCGGAGCCTCCACTAATTGAGCGCGACCCGTCGGCTCACGGCCGGGTGACACGTGGCTCCCGTGGCGCCACCGCGGCGGTGACTTGTCAATACACGGGTGGTCCGTCCCGGCCACGTAGGACAGTGTGGCGTCCGACGTGTCAACGTCCTGTCGGATCCTGGTTTCGTTTTGGCGCGCGTACGTTTTCTTTTGTTTGCCTGGGCTTTATGGGCCGGACTGCTATAAAAATCGTGCTTATATTGGCCCATCATATATACTACCGTATACCGAAAACGTATTTTAAGATTCTTCTATTCTTTATGGAATATTTTAAGATCCTTCGGTGTAGATTATACAAAAATTAATAGTTTCATATTTTAAGATTTTTTATAGCATATAGAAGAATATTTGTCCAATTAATTTGAAATATGTATTTCAAGGCATCTTATCAAAGAGGTATATATCAAGTACTCCAGCATTTATAGCGAGTGATTTCTGATCAAGAAGCCGTCGATGATCAATTAGCAAGCGCCTGATGTTGTCCAGACAATAATGCATCCCCGGACCTGCCTCATCGGCCGTGTCGGCCGGTATCGTTGCGGCACAGCTTGGGACGCACCGAAGTTTTACATATTCAGGACACAAAATTAAAGCAATATCAACCGATCAATCAATCAAGCATACATATTCATATACTCCTTGTCGTGTTGCGTTTTATCTCGCCATGCCTACGCTTTTATGTACTTATTTTTTCGATCAGGTCATAACTTGTACAAAATTGAAAGAAAGTACTAAAGCCCGTTTAAAATAAGAAAAAGAGAGAAAGGGAATTGCGAAGTATATATAGTTATTTAAGAGATCTGCAGACTAGTGGCAGGCAAGCAGCACAACTTAATTATAGTTAACCATGTTTAGTTTGGGTATAGTTTTTCCCCTAAATTCCTTCGGATTTCGACCTAAGGAGACTGTAGAAGTATGTACGAGAAGGCAACTTGAGCTTATATACTGTTTATGGCAGTTGCTACTTGCTGTTAAGCTAGGTTATCCAAACAGATCAGCCTCAATAGTTGAGGTCGTTTTGTATCCATGACCAACACCAGAATCCAGTGCAGATGTATAGTGGTGACAAGCAGCCCTGTCATTTGATCCCATCCACTGAGTTCACAGCGAGCAATACAGCCCAAGCATTACTGCAAGTGGTCATAGTTAATAATTAATGGACTCGTCTGTAAAATTTACTATTACTGTGTATGCATTGCATGTTCCAGCCCTTCAGGTCCGCACGAGCCACGGGAAAAGTACTCCCTTAAAAATAGATAAATGTTCTACAAAAGTCGTCAGTTACTCATATGGACGAAAATGGTCAGAAAACTGCTCAGTCATTTTTTTAACCTTTTTCTTTTTGAATATGAGAGAAAAACCGATAAAATCAGAAGTGAAAACGGTGTTGAAAATATCAGGAAATCGAAAATAGAACCATACAGCTAGGGAAAAATCATATTGGTATCAATTGAAAACCGATATAAATGTGAGAAACAACGCACGGTAAAAATTATATATTTAACTCAATATATAAATATAAGCAAACAAATTCAAGCTTACAGTAGCTTTTTGTTGTACACACTTTATGTTAGGATTTGGATTTGGTTGATGAGATGACATGCCTCTAAACTGAAGCACACATATTAGGGTATTTAAAAATATGATAAATACAATATTATAAAAACGTAATTTCTACATGAATACTTCGTAGTGAGGACAGGATTTTGGTCTAGTCCTCGATTCATCTTTTATCCTCCCTAAAAACTGTTGTACCCTGAGGCTTGTTAAACCTAGTATCTCCCCTCTTTTTAATAATGCTAACTCAGGTGGGAAACTCTCCCCCCGTTGTTTTATCTAAAAAAATACTAAAAAATATGGTGAAAATACGAAAACTAAGAGCAAAACCGTTTTTGTTTCTATATCTTTTACCATTTTATTTTCGTTTTCATCGGTTACATTTTTTACATGGTTCGGTCGGTAGAAATCGAAAATTGAGTGTTGGTCGGACCGGAATTTCCTGGTGGATTCATTTGGTGGAGTACAGTGTTTCAGATCCTAGCAGTGAAAATTTTGTTATAAGGTAGAACAGGGGAAGGGGCTGGATGTATAGTACTGTAGTTCTGTGTAGCTAGCCTTGGGCGGTGTTATTTTTAGAGTTTCAACTCATTTTTTTTCGTTTTTCGTACGCATATTTTTTAAACTATATGTTAGTTTCTAAAAAAGTTACTTTAAAAGAAATTATATTAATTTATTTTTTTTAAAAAATAAATATTTAATTAATCATGTGCTAATAAGTTATTTTATTTTACGTATAAAAAAAATAAGTTTTTAACCTTATCAAAGCGAACACCGCCTTAAAGATTAGTACACTAGCACGACGTTGTATGTCTGATCTGATGGATCTCAGAGCTAAATTAGCTTTCCAGATGGAGCGCATGCATGCCCACTCGATCGACGGGCTTTGGACGCGTGATCGATCGGTTGTCGCGTCTCGATCGACGAAGACACACGTATTCGCCGTGTGCAAAAACGCACAGGGAAAAACTCCACTAGCACACATATCTTGATGATCAGAATCCGCTGTCCTGTATGTACGTGTCCGATCGTTCATTAGCTTGATGGGTCCCTATCCAACTTGTAACGCAGGAGCCAAGGAGAGGTTTCTTCTCTGCAGAAAAAGAGAAGAGGATGAGATTAACAAGAACAAAAAGCGCACGCTTAAAGTTAATATCCCGGAGCAGAGATGGTAACGGGTAGTTTTTTTTGTCTCATATCCATACTCGTGATGGCTAAATACTATCTCTTGAATACCGATACTCATCATCACGGATACAAAATCGTCCCCATACTTACATCCGTGTGGGTAACGGATATCTAATTAATACTCATACCCATATAATTGACTTGTAGCCTTGTAGTTTTGTACTGTAATTAGTCATATTAGAACTGTAAATCATTGGTATTTTTCCGGCAACATTGCTATTAACATTAGTGCTCAAAGACAAGTAAAAAAAATTCTACAACCACTTACATAATCAAGAAATTAAATAATAATTTCATATAACTAGACTAGAACAATGCTTAAGAGATGAAAGAGATTTTATGCTATGATTTAGTAGTTGTTGGGACTTATGTTACTCTTTTAGGCACAGTCTACGGGTTCTTTTCACCCATGGATTGATGGGTATGAGTGAGTAAAGAACGAACCCATACTCGCGTACCCAACGGATAAGAGTTTTTGTCCGTTAGTAGACCCATGGATATAAGAGTTAGAATATAATTAATTTCTAATAAAGTAAAAATCTATCGGTGTCGAGTCACGAGATCTCTATCCCGGAGTGAACACAATGGTTCTTTCTGGAAGAGCGCCGCGTTTGCATTTTCTGATGAAGAAAGAACATTGGTTGTTTTCTAGGGTGTGGTCGTATTGTCGTAACTGGGCCTTTATCACAAGATCTGAGCAGGCCCGCACTATGAAAAGCTCCTTTCGGCCTTTTTCATTCAGGATCAATGATTGGGCTAGGCCAGAACACACTCCCTTTTGCCAAAACATAAACGTAACAGCCTAAACAGAACACAACTGGCCGGGCTACGACGATTTTTTGCGTGCCAGCTGATCGACTCGAACCGACGACACACCTGTCCCTCTGTCACCTCGCCCCCCCCCCCCCCCTCTCCTCTCTCCAGTTCGTGCCGACGTCGCCGTCGCGCATTGAAAGAGGCAGGCGCGCGAGCGCCCCCGTACGGATCCAAACCCATGTGACCCCGGGCGCGGCAGTAACCGCGATCGAGTCGCTCCTATCGCTCACTTCATCCACACGGCGTGGTCCAGTGCTGGCCCAGAGGGCTCTTGCTCGCGCGCTCGCGGCCTCACCACCCGGCAGAACACGCACGGTACGGCACGTCCCACGCGCGCTCCTCCCATGCGGCCACACCAACCCCACCCTCCCCGCGCGGGGCTCACTCGATCGCGCTGGTTCGCGCCCGGGGTGCGCGGGCGTCTCGGCTCGCGGCGCATGAGGGGTTTGTCAACGATGATCGATGCCTGCGAGAGCCGGCCGGCCCTGTCGCGCTCGCGTATTGTCTCTGTTGATTGGGTTTCAAGGAAGGGATTATGAGGGCGCACATTAGCTCCATGCTGGCATCATGCATCGCATGGTCCCCGGGCCGGCCGGGCTGGTAAACCATGTACAGTTTGCACCGAGATGGAGTACGTTCGTACGTAGTACGTACTACCTATCACAAGTTTACACCTCTCAACTTTTCCAAAGAGGGGATGCATGGGTTGTTACTTACTTTGCTATGCCTAGGCTAGGCTTTGGACACTGAAGGTCGCCTGCATACATATACTGCATATTTTGATCTCTCATCCTTGATTGATCAGCCATTGCCTATATAATAAGCTCATGTGCGAGTTGTCCTATATAAGCTTGCTGGCTGTTGTCGCGGTAGATTTATAAGTACGTAGTAATGAGTAATAACTGGTCCAAACACATACGGGTAAACACGTTCATTTATCGATTTGTACCAGCTGGTAAGTCCATTATTCAGGTCGAAAGTGTAACTGTCGACGTAGGATATAGAACAGGGATAAAAGTATACTTCAGTGCTCCAGGCTCAATATATTACGCCTTTCAAATTGTCACAAATTTTTGGTAATAAATACATATATATGCAGAGCATATACTCTTATATTGAGCATGGTGTCTTGGTGCCATCCAGCAAGTCCTCTGCTCCCAGCCAGATATTGAATTCACAGTTGAGGAAACATGGTAGTGTTTTGTTATTTTCCGTGAGTATTTCTGAGGCGACTTTGGACACACGCATGGTTCATTCCTAATTCTACCATCACTAACCTTAGTTTTTTTTTTGGCAATAAATAATAAAATAACTGAGAAGAGCCTATATATGACGCATTGGCATAGGACTGGCTTGTAGGAATTGCACGTAATATTCGTCCATCCTCCATATCCCACTTTGTCGTTCCATCACAAGGATAACGCCTAACGGTTGCTTTCTCATGTACTGCACCTGCACCTGCGTGCATGCAGCTCATCCTCCATGCTATTGTTCCCAGTACGTACAAACGCTTAATTCTCAGTCTGTTGGACAAGGTCCTGGTCCATGCACGAATGCCAGCGCATTGCCCTTGTTTGTTTGTTCCAACCAATCCATCCATCCATCCTTGTACAGCGACTGTCCTATCAATGTAAGGTTGTTCAAGTCTACTCCCCTTGGCCCTTGGCAATCGCCATGATCCTGGCATGCATGCATTACTGCATTGCCTGCTCATTTTCTCCCCTGCGCAGAGCAATTAATTGCAATAGTCCATGTTATGATTGCTGATACTACTCTCCTCTGCGTGCGGCTGATGCTTGCTCGCTCAAACGGAAGAGTGTGGCTTAAGCAACTCTGACAGTCTAGGTAGCGGGTCTGTCCCAGCTAAATCATTGCCGTGATCCCCACAGAGGGCTGGATCACCTCTGAGGTAAAATTTGCAGTCCGTAACTCTTGTGAAAGCATCTTCAGAAAATCACATAAAACAGGGGAAGAAAAAGAGAGAATTCACTGGATCAGTAATCCCCAATGCCTAATCTAACAGGTATCTGAACTTTCTGCTGCTGCCTAAGAACCATAGTACTTCACTGACAAAAGGTTAATTATGCGGCAATGAAATGAAGACGGCCGTTAAACTTTTATGTTTTACTAGTACTATATAAGTTAGTTTCAGACAAGAACATGCATGTTAGCTCATGTAAAACTGTATATGTACAGCATTAACGTTACATGAATAGAAGTAGCTAGACATCAACGATCGATGAATATGAGATCGTCTGAAAGTACAATCCACCTGAGTACCTGACCCAATATGTATGCATATCACGAAGACAATTCAGCCGGTGACGAACAGCGTCAATTCCATTCCATTTGTACTCTTTGGCCGATTAATGAAGTAATGCGATACATTGCTCTTAACTTTTACAGTGTGGGGGCACGCTGCAAGCATTCAGTTCAGTATAAACTGCAGTGTCTCGTCCTTAATTTGTGGACTCTCCCCGGAACAGAACATTCTACAGTAACTTCTTTTTTCTGATCTGTACAAGCACTTCCTGTTTCTGCTGATCATCCTATCCATGGTTGACTTGTTATCAGTGCTTAATTACCTCACAGTTACAGCATGTGTGAGTTGTGATCTAGCAACAAATTCAGAATGTTTTCACTTTATTACAGAAGGGTATATATCGTGTTATCAGGAAACGAACTTGGAATGCTGTCAGGACTTGGCACCTGCATGAGTGGGAGTGCATGTATCTGGCTATCTACCACTCAGACTTGCCGTTTGGCATTGCACGTTTGTTTGGATTGCGATTCCTCCTCTTTTTCTTTGACACAAACAAAGCCGATAATTTCGCGCGGACCAATCAGGCCACTAACGTTTTCTTTTTATTATTTTTGGCTATTTGTCACAATCCACTTTAGCACAATGATTAGCCTAAACTCACATAATACGAACAACTATACCTCCAATATCAAATTTGAAGAGAAGTTTACTCTAGTTCAACGTTTTGCCGTCAATTTTGTCTCTCTTTATAATATATCATTGACTTTGTCTTTTTTATTTCTACAATATGCTATTGGAGTGAATATTTTTCAAAAAATGCCCAAAATACCCTTTAAGACTTACAATAGTTGACAATTGATTGATCTACTAGCAATTTCAAAAAAAAATAAAATTTTTTATGTAGCTTCCTTACATAATATAAAAATGTGTGTATATTTCAAGATTTTCATTTGGCGTATATTAATTCTTTTGAAAATATAATTTATAATTTATATGCTAATAGAATACTTTTGTGTTAATGTCCTTTCATGTAAATCATCATCCATATGCTATATAATTCTTCTTTGATGTGGTTATCTTTTGTGTATATGATTCCTCTTTCATATATACGCTACATAATAGTTTTAAAAACATGAAAGAAAATCTTAAAATATACACACAAATTTCTATATTTTATAAGAAGGCTTCGTACACAAAAACTTTCATTTTTTTTAAAAAAAAACTTATAATGGGTCGTCAACCCTTATATGACTTGAAAGACATTTTAGTCATTTCTTAAAAAGCATCTACCCCCAATGATATATTGTAGAAAAAATTGGCAAAGTCAATGGTGTATTATAAATGGACATAAAGTCGATGGCAAATCGTTCAACTAGAGTAAACTCAGTGGCATAGAATAAATTCTCTTAAAAATTTATGTAACTTTAGTCTTATTTGTTGTCCATTTACTAGATTAATCTAGATTCATTGTTATGTTTATCCGAGAAACTCTTTTCATCCTTAAGAGAATATTCCCTTATTTTTGCATGACAATCAAATAGTTATTAATAAATTTTTAAAAATTGACATGACAGATCAATATGAGATATGTTGTTTAATAAACACGCAAATTCAAATTCAACATATACAATTAGAACCAAAAACAACAAATTTGACTGTGAATAGTGTGTACTATTTACACCGAAATTTGTTATTTTATTCTCCACATGTCTAAGTTTAATTTGAATTTGAATGTTTGTGAAGTGATGTATAACATATTGATTTATCTTATTATTATTATTAAAAAATAATTTGACAGCTTTTTGGGTGACATGCACAAAACAAAACAAAACAAGGAGATATTTTTTTGAGGGATTGTTAACAACGGATTTTGGTAATCGACTTGGAAGTGAAAGAGGAAACCGAAGCAGAGAAGAAGGATTGAGTTGGAGTCGGACCAGGCTTCGTATCAGACCCGATAACCGTATCGGACTGGGGAGGTGCTGCCAGAAAGAGCGTATCGGCCGATACAGATTCGATGTGATTGTTGACCGATACGGGTTGTAAGTTGACAGAGTCAGCGTGGGCTTGGTCTGGGCTCGAGATAAGCTTCAAGGAAGTTGCCAAATAGAGATAAAACTCGGTTTTAGGCAATTGTATCTTGTAAATCAAGTAGGTTTAGATCTAATCTGTGGCAAGAGTCTGCCGTAAAGACTTGTTGTTTATTAGAGATAAGATCGTGTCCTAAAAGGACCCTGTTGTAATCTTGGGTATAAATATCCCGGTAGTTGGTACATAGAAACTCTCTCACAACTCAATACAACAAACAGTTTCAATCTACTTCGGCGCATCGCCAACCCTCGCAAGAGGTTAATTTCGACGAGTTCTTACTTCCTGGAGCAGAGGTAAGAACTCGTTCCCGACGATTTGCATCGTCGGGGCCGGCGTGTCGCTTTAGACACGTTAAGCCTCGATGATGTGATCGTCATTTATCATGTCTTGGATAATTTTGACAGGCGTTTTAGTTATGCGTCGCCAGCGATCTACTCGTTTTAGGGTTCATTGCCGGTGACAGTTTAATTATTGTGCTTGGCTAGATTGTTCAATGCATCTACCATCCCCAAAAGTAATCGGCGGCTTGATTTTCTTTGTGTTAAGTCTTGATTCACACTTTGAGTTGTCATCGACCTCAGTCCTGTTTTGAGATTCAACACAAAGCCTGTTTCCGGTTGTAATTAAGGATAGCACTGGGGTTTCAGCCAGTCTTACCTAACGCATGTGATTATCGCTAGGTTTTTATATGTGTCTGCCATCTGCATGAGTAGATCGATGAATATAGATGCATCTGTTATAGGTTAGTCCTTTGGGTTTATCTGTGATGGATGTGTTTATATTGACTGATTGGTTCATGTAGATTTGCACTAGAGTACTAGCTAGTGTAGTAATCTTTATTATTCCTTATCGGCCGGTGCTGCTGATTGACATTAACATGTTGACAAAGACCGATAAGTTTCGATTCATGCTTTAATCTTATTTTATCATGAGTAAGCCGATATAGCTTTGCCCTATCGGCTGGGCTATGACAATGTGTCATCGGCCTATCGGCCGATCGGCCGTTGTTTTCTGACGTGGTTTACTTGTTTCTTGTTGATTGCAGATCAAATCAACTGGCACGCTCTGCGCACAACTAGGCAAGCCATTTGGACCTGCACTGGAGTAAAGCAAACCTCCCAGGCCGCCGTGGAAATGCGGAACCCGTTTGGTCGCAAGGCGGGTCAAAATTCTGCGCCAACACGCTTTTGGCACGCCCGGTGGGACATTAAGAACGCAAGCTTTGCGACAGCAACAAGATCACCGCAAAATGTCGAAGCAGGCCGAGATCTCCGAGGAGAATGTCATCTCCGTAACTGTCGACCAGCTCAACGCAGAACAGAAAGCCGAGATGGACAAGCTGGTTGAGCAGTTCCAGAATATGTACTTGCAAACATATTCTAGGACTCGGCAAGGCACTTTGGTCCAAAAGTCTAAGGTAATAATGCCGAGTCCTGGAGATGGAGCTAGCACATCGGCGGCGGCACACAACCACACCGTCAAGACCGAGGATATTGCGGCGCCGACGTTGCAAGACAGGATTGACTCCGCGGTTCATTCTGCGCTAGTCAACCAGTCGGGGATCCTGGTGAACACATTGACCAATACGGTCAAATCGATCCTAGATGGGTTGATCCACCAATACAAGTCTCAAGGCCCAATTTATCTACCGGAAAATAAGTTCCCTGCCTATCGGACCTTGAGGAACGACCTGAGCACGACTCAGCAGACGGCGCCGATGCCACCCCCATCGGCGCAACCAACAACCTTGCCGCTGGTCCTCACCAAGCAGGTGGGAGGAAGCCCCCAGCACATCACGGAGGAGCAATATGCTCAATGGACCAAGGGGAAGCAACCAGTGATCGAGCCGATGCAGCAAGTTCCTGTCAACCAGCCATCGGCCGGACAGCCACAAGCCCCTGTGTTCAACAACCCCCCACCACAGGCTGCTTACCACACGCCACAAGGCTACCAGCAGCACAACACAGGGCAGTATGGCGCGCAGAACCTTGATCACCATTATCAGCCGTACTCCCCCAGGCAGTATCAAGCAGAGGGCTTGCAACAATCATATCAGCAGGACCTCCCGCATCGGCCCGCAGGATACTAGGCTGATATGATAGCCGAAGTGATGCGAGATCAGTTCGGCTTGAAGCCCAAGGAGAATTCTACGGTGTATCAGCACCCGTACCCCGAGGAATTTGACAGAATGCCACTGCCAGGCCGATACAAGATCCCGGACTTCTCCAAATTTTCGGGGCAGGACAACGTCTCGACATATGAGCATGTGAGCCGATTCCTAGCACAGTGCGGGGAGGCATCGGCTATCGAGGCGTTGAGGGTGAGGTTTTTCCCTCTGTCCTTATCAGGGTCTGCATTTACATGGTTTTCATCCTTACCCTGCAATTCCATTAGAGGATGGATAGATCTTGAGAAACAGTTTCACTGATATTTCTACAATGGTGTACAAGAGATGAAACTGTCTGATCTCACCGTCATTAGGCAACGAGTTGATGAATCGGTCCCAGAATATATCCAAAGGTTTAGGGACATAAGGAACAGGTGTTACAGCCTCAGCTTGACCGATTCTCAATTGGCCGATCTGGCGTTTCAAGGATTACTCGGGCCGATACGAGAAAGGTTCTCGTCACACGAATTTGACAGTCTAGCTCAGCTAGCACAGAGGGTATCGGCCCACGAGCAACGATTTTAGGAGGCAAAGAAGTTTGCAAAGAAGATCAATACGGTCTATCAGTATGCCTCCGACGATGATGATGAGGAGGATGTCGACGTCGACTTGGCTGAGTGGGCCCGGATGAGGAAGCCGACAACTTGCCAATGGGCAAAAAAGGGCGACAAAGAAGACAAGTTTGATTTCGACATCAACAAGGCCGATAAGATATTTGATCTACTGTTGCAAGAAAAGCAGATTCAGCTGCCAGTAGGTCACGTATTGCCACCGGCCGAAGAAATCAAGAAGAGAAGATATTGCAAGTGGCATAACTCTTATTCACACCATACCAATGAATGCAAGATCTTCAGACAACAGATCCAATCGGCTATCGAACAAGGCAGAATTAAAATCGATGACGCCAAGAAGCCGATGAAGATAGAAGGACACCCGTTCCCAATCAACATGGTACGGGCAGACAGGGCCGACGGCGGTGGCCATCGGTCCGGCAAGCAATCTTATCAGACCTCTGAGGGCCTGATCAGAAAGTACCAGCGGAGGCAGGAAGAACAAGCTCAAGACTGCCCCGATCAAGACAACTCTTACGACCCACATTGGGAGTGCGAGTTTTTCCGGTTCTGTTGGAATGAGGGGATGAGATTGCCATCCATCCAGGAGTGCCCTGCATGCAATGAGGCAAAAGACTCTTATCAGGGTAGCTCAAGCAGGCAAGCGCATCGGTCGGCCAAGCAAAGAAAATCTGTTCATGAAAGGCTGGGGCCGATGCGCCAAGAGCAACAGATTGAAGCCGAGGAGCAGATCCAGAACTCCCAATGGTGCCCAAGCGATGTATTCAGCAAGACACAAAAACGGTGGGTTCAGAGACTAAGAAGGAGGGAACAAACCCAAGAACAACAGGCAACAATAGCCCATCGGCCGGCCAAGACCAAGAAAGAGTGGAGGATAAAATCCACGGTGGTCACGGCCGATGAAGGCACCTCCGATACAGCTCGGGCTTCTGCGGCTTCAAAAGGTAAAGGAGTGGTATTGGCGTCTGTTAACATGGTTTTTATACTGCCAGCAGAATACAGCGTGCAGGCGGCCGATGAAGCAGTAGCCGACGACGAGCAATCTTCGGCTAGGCTACAGTTGTCACCCGATCAAGCCGTGTTCGACAAGCCAGTCGACGCCAGCTACAGGCACCTACGGCCGTTATACATCAAGGGATTCATTAACGGGCGGCCGATGACGAAGATGTTGGTTGATGGCAGCGCGGCAGTCAACCTAATGCCATACACAACCTTCCGGAAGCTTGGAAAGGTGCCAGAGGACCTTATCAAGACCAACATGGTGTTAAAAGACTTTGGTGGTAACGCCTCTGAGGCGAAGGGGGTGCTCAACGTGGAACTCACCGTGGGCAGTAAGACGATACCCACAACCTTCTTCATCTTCAATGGAAATGGTTCCTACAGCTTGTTGTTGGGACGAGACTGGATCCACGCAAACTGTTGCGTCCCTTCAACAATGCATCAATGTTTGATACAATGGCAATGGGACCAGGTCGAGATCGTGCAGGCCGATCGGTCAGTACACGTGGCCAATGCCGATCTCGCAGTTTGGGAGATGGAGGGAATCGATTGCTTGTCCGGGCGAGTCTGGGACGCCGATTTTCTCAAAGTAACTGATTGCTATATCGAGACGATTGAAGATCAAGACAAGCAGTTGCTTTAACAAAGATGTACCATCCACCGTCCAAGACGAACAAACTAGTCCCTACACAGACGATGCGGTGGATGAGTTAGATGGAAAATTGGGACAAGGCTTTACGTTGGCCGATCAGCTCGAGGAAGTTGATATAGGAATAGGTGATAAGCCTAGGCCGACGTATGTAAGTACAAACCTACCAAAGTAATATAAGAATAATTTGATAAATCTTTTAAAAGAGTTCGTAGATTGTTTTGCATGGGAATACCATGAGATGCCAGGATTAAGCCGATCGATTGTAGAACATTGGCTGCCTATCAAATCAGGCTATCGGCCGTTTAAACAAGCGCCTAGGAGATTTAAGGCCGATATGCACGAAGCTATCAAGGCAGAGATAACAAGATTTTACGACGCCAACTTTATCAGACCCTGCCGATATGCGGAGTGGGTTTCCAACATAGTTCCAGTGTTAAAGAAAAATGGCATGCTTAGGGTCTGCATCGACTTCAGAGATTTGAATAAAGCAACACCAAAAGATGAGTACCCTATGCCGCTGGCCGATATGCTAGTAGATGCCGCATCTGGACACAAAATCATCAGTTTCATGGATGGAAACGCAGGCTACAACCAGATTTTTATGGCTGAAGAAGATATACACAAGACCGCCTTCCGGTGTCCGGGGGCAATCGGCCTGTATGAGTGGGTTGTTATGACTTTCGGCTTGAAAAACGCTGAAGCTACTTACCAGAGGGCTATGAATTATATTTTTCATGATCTTATCGGCTCACTGATTGAGGTCTATATTGACGATGTCGTCGTGAAGTCCAAGGAGTACGACATGCACCTGGCCGATTTACGCAAGGTACTAGAAAGAGCAAGAAAATATGGTTTAAAGATGAACCCTAACAAGTGTGCCTTTGGCGTATCGGCCGGTCAGTTTCTGGGTTTCTTGGTCCATGAAAGAGGTATTGAGATCACGCAGAAGAATATTGATGCCATAAAAAATATCAAGCCTCCAACAAACAAAACCAAGTTACAATCTCTGCTCGGAAAGATCAACTTCGTCCGGCGTTTCATATCAAACCTATCAGGCAGGATAGAGCCATTCACTCCATTATTGAAGATAAAGGACGATCAGGAGTTCGTATGGGGTGATAGGCAACAGAAAGCACTGGACGATATCAAAGAATATTTAAGTTCTCCCCCAGTCTTAATCCCTCCACGGAAAGGGATTCCATTCAGGCTGTACCTATCGGCCGATGAGAAATCCATCGGCTCAGTCTTGGTTCAAGACATTGATGGCAAGGAACGAGCTATTTTTTATCTCAGCAGGAGGTTGTTAGATGCCGAGACAAGGTACACGCCGGTGGAGAAATTATGTCTGTGCTTGTATTTTTCATGTATTAAGTTAAGGCATTATTTACTTTCCAATGAATGCATCGTGGTCAGTAAGGCCGATGTGATGAAATACATGCTATCAGCCCCTGTTTTAAAAGGAAGAATTGAGAAGTGGATTTTTGCTCTAACAGAGTTTGACCTCAGATATGAATCGGCCAAAGCAATCAAAGGACAAGCCCTGGCCGATTTCATTGTTCAACACAGGGATGATTCAGTTGCATATGCAGACATCGTGCCATGGACGCTGTATTTTGATGGATCTGTCTGTCGACATGGATGCGGTATCGGCCTGGTCATTATATCCCCTCGGGGGGCAAACTTCGAATTTGCTTTTACTATCAAGCCTTATTATACAAACAATCAAGCAGAGTATGAGGCTGTTCTCAAAGGCTTGCAATTATTACAAGAGGTTGATGCCGATTCCGTGGAGATCATTGGTGATTCACAGCTGGTAGTTAATCAACTTTCTGGGGATTATGAGTGTAAGGATGACATTCTCAAGGTCTACCACGAAAAGTGCAAGGAGTTGCTTCAGGCATTCAAGATCGTGACAATGAGGCATATACCCAGGAAGCAAAACTTCGAGGCCAATGATCTGGCTCAGGGGGCATCGGGATACAGGCCGATGGCCAAGGATGTACGGGTTCAAATCGCCGCCGTGGACACTGACGATTGGAGATTTGCTATCATTGATTATTTGAAGAATCCTTGCCAATTGGCATCACGGAAGATGAGATACAAAGTATTGCAGTATGTCCTGTTAGATGATGATTTATATCATCGGACGATTGATGGTGTCTTGCTCAAGTGCCTAGGTCCTGAGGAGGCCAAAATCGTTATGAGCGAGGTCCATGAAGGGATATGTGGAACACATCAATCGGCCCATAAAATGAGATGGCTGTTGAAACGTATTGGATATTTTTGGCCAACAATGCTAGAGGATTGTTTCAAGTATTATAAAGGATGTCAAGATTGTCAGAAATTTGGAGCAATTCAGCGAGCACCGGCATCGGCTATGCATCCAGTCATAAAGCCGTGGCCGTTTCGTGGATGGGGAATAGATATGATCGATCAGATTAACCCGCCATCAAGCAAGGGACACAAATATATCTTGGTGGTTACAGATTACTTCACAAAGTGGGTCGAGGCCGTTCCCCTTAAGAAAGTTGATTCCAAGGATGCGATTCAGTTTGTCAAGGAATATATCATATATCGGTTTGGGTTACCTCAGACAATAACCACCGATCAGGGATCAATCTTCGTGTCCGATGAGTTTGTCCAGTTTGCCGACAGCATGAGCATTAAATTATTAAATTCTTCTCCATATTACGCGCAAGCTAATGGGCAGGCAGAGGCTTCTAATAAGACTTTAATCAAGCTAATCAAAAGGAAAATCGATGAATAGCCGAGGCAATGGCACACGACGCTGGCCTATTCCCTTTGGGCGTATCGGATGGCTTGCCACGGTGCGATTCAAGTACCTCCGTATCAGTTGGTTTATGGACATGAAGCTGTACTGCCATGGGAAACCAACATCGGCTCAAGAAGGATTGCTTTGCAAGACGACTTGACAGCCGATGTGTACCATCATCTTATGGTTGATGAGTTGGATGACTTGGCGCATGTCCGATTGCGTGCATTGGAGAAAATAAAGCGCGATAAGGATCGAGTTGCTCGTCATTATAATAAAAAAGTTGTTGCCAAGTCGTTTGAAGAAGGGGATCTTGTATGGAAGCTAATAATGCCGATTGGTTCCAGGGATAATAAATTCGGCAAGTGGTCACCTAATTGGGAAGGTCCTTTTCAGATTCATCGATGTGTCCCTCACAATGCTTATTTGCTTAAGGGGCTAGATGGTGAGATTTATGGACGAGCTCTTAATGGCAAATACTTAAAGAAATATTATCCTAGCGTCTGGATTGATTCATGATCGGCCCCTCAGCCGATTTATGATAACAGCCGACGTGCTATGCATCGTCTTTAGATGGCCGATATATACTATCGTCCTTAGTTCAACTTTTACAACATGAGCCCTCATCTTCTAAAATTTGGGGGGCATATATATACATGAATTTTTGCAGAATTTTTGTAGAATTTTTCGGAATTTCAAGGCATTTTTCAGACTTGGCCTTTTTCCGATTGAGATCGACTTCGGCTGCTTGGCCGATGAGATTAATTATAATAAGGGGATATTCGTTTACAAGACGGACTTCACAAACAATTTTCAAGCTGGAATGTCTTCAGATCTATTTAGACCAAATTCGGCTGCTTAACCGATGGGATTTGTGTTTATACAATATAAAGACAAAATATGTTACGTCACCCGATGAAATCTGCAATAGCTGTGATGGCTCTACGGCGAATCTGCTCGATATCTTTTATAACTTGGGCGTCATCAGCCGTCGATCCTGGAATTGGCTTCAACGATTTGCTCAGGGTCGCGAGGTACTTGGCCGATGCCTTTAACTTAGTCGTTTGGTCTTCTATAGCCTTCGGTGATGCAGCTATCCCGGCCTGGACTTCTTGGATTTCCTTGCGAGTTGCTTCTAACTTGGAGATGAGGTCTGCTTCGAGGTGTTGGAGTTCTTCAAGTCTGTTCTTCAAGACAATCGGCTCCACAACTAGCTCATCCAACCTGGTCTTGTCAGAATTGACTTGAGCCTTGCTAGCGGATAGGGCCGATTCCAGGCTTTCGCGTTCCCGCCTCTCCGCAATCCTTTCTTTAACTTTATGAAGCTTGAAGTGATATTGTTCCAAGAGGATGGCCGGTGTCAGGATCTCCATCAGGTCTTCAGGCAGTTGATCTTGAATCGCTTGTACTCTAACCCTGATGGGAGTGCAATCCTCCACCAAGAACTCTAGAGAGGATTCCAGCCGATTGCCAATGTCGGCTAGCTGGTTCTTTAGCTCGTCGGAGATCGATGTCTTGGTTGTGGCAGGAGGTTCCTTGTCTTCATCATCAAGAAACTGGCCGATATCAAAGGAGAACATATCGGCTAGGTTCTGCAAATATCAATATGGGTCAAGGTTAGCCTTGTCTAGCAAGAATCAGTGAAAAAGGGATCAGAGTAATCCTGGTTACCTGTGTTGGAGCGTCAGTGGTGCTTGCATCGGCTTCCTTTTGCTGTGATGAAACAATAGGCGAGGGGATTGGCCGATGTGGTGCAGGTGATGGGGCTCCTGGCTGGAGAAAAGCAAGAAATTGATGAACAGATCTATGTTACTAGAGGCATAATGTAAAATGAACTCTTATCGAAGCAATCGGCGAGGGTGGCGGAGAAGGAGAAGGGGTCCTCAATCGGGCTTTAGCTCGTTCACGCTTCTGTAAGGTTGCCTTCTTGGTTCTTGAAGGGGCCGATTGGGTTCTCTCCTTGAGTATAGACGACGCAGCAGCCTGAAAAGATGTCAAATTATAGCATACCAATATGAAGGGGATTGCATGAAGTCCAGTAAAAGAAATATTTCAACCTTGCGGACTGCATGTCTAGTCTTCCTTGGTGGGGCAGCACCGGCTTGGTCATCGGTCGATGGGATTGTGGTGTTCTTGGCCGATGGTTTCTTGACGGTCTCAGCCAACGAATCTTCTTCTTCAGACACATCGGCGGCTGCTGCATTGACCTCTTCCTCCATCACTTGTTCATCAAGGAATTCTTCCATGGGGGGGTCCAGCTCTTCGAGATCGGCTTGGTCGTCAGTTTCGGCCTTCTTGCTGGATTTTTGGGATTTGCCCTTGGCTGGCGCTTTCCTCTTGGGATTTTCTTTAATCATCGGCCCTTGAAGTAGCGTTGAAACCTTTGTGGCAGTAAGGCCGATGATGGATTCTAGGATAGTTGATCCTGATGGAGCTATGGCTTGAGCATAAAAGATTTTCCGTCCACTGTTGCTCACGGATGGTATCGGCCCGTCTGGGACTTGAGGGCTGATACCCTGGATAAGCTCTGTCACATAAAATCTGGCCGATTGGTGGAAAATATGAGCGGCCCATTCTTGCCACCATGACTGGAAGTTGATATGAACGAAGGCGCTCAAATGCAATCGGTCGCAGTCGCCAAGATTTGGGAGTTTGATTTCTAGTGCTTTGCTCATGACCAGCGCCGATAGGACTGTGCCTCTGCTCTCTAGGAGTCTATGAAGATACAAATTGATGGGGAGTTGTCCAAGCCCGCACTGTCTAGCAGCTACCATTGGATTGTAAAACTCGTAAGACAGGCTTGTGCCTTTTCCTTGAAATATGCCTACTGGGAGCAGGCATGGGGTAAGGCCGATCATGAATAGTTCCCTTGACTCCATGTCATCATTTACCAAGCTCAATTGAAGATCGTCAGGGAGTTCAAAATCTCGGTCCGAGGTGTAGATGAACATGTCTATCCTAACTGATGGAGGGCCGGTGTAGAATCGGATGAACCATGTAGACATGTCTTCGGCCGATTGGTCTGCTCCTGGATAAACGGAGGCTGCTTCCCCATAGGACATGCATCTTCTGGTCCTGGGATCTTCGTGATCGGCATATTTTGATGGGAAGCAAGAGTCCGATAGTGGTGGCCGATCAACTATGGTGTTGGTGTGGATGGTGAGCCAAAGCTGAATAAACCACCATGGTCCTCCATGAGCCACAGTTTGCTTCAACATTAAGTCTTGAGTGGAGGTATGGAGTAGCCGATAGACAGCTCCCAAGAGGTATCGGCCAAGAGGGATTTGCTTCTTGTCGGCCAAGGCTTGAGCCAAGTGTTGACAATTTGTAGTAGGGCCACAGGTCGATCCACAGAAGACGAATCTTTCCAACCACAGTGTCAAGAAAGCCACATGTTCTCTTTCCGAGACTGATCCTTGTTCCATGTGTTCAGAGATATATCCGGACCAGCCTCCAATCTTCTTGGTTTTCAATTTGTGACTGCTGTTCACCAGGAGGCTGAAGGGATTGATTTTGGAGTCAATGTCCAATCCTGTTAGTATCTTGACATCAATCAGAGTTGGGGTCATCGGACCTTGTTTGAACAGGAAGGCGTTTAAGGTACTAGACCAGAAGTAACTGGCGGCCAACATGAGTGGCTCGTTTTTCTTGGTATCGGCCAGGGATAAAGTAATGCATTGGCCGATTCCTATTTCGTCCCAGTGGATTTGTTTGGCTGCAGCGATTCTCTTATGCCAGGTTCTATATCCGTTAAGCTTCGACGACCAAGATCTGAAGGTATGTTTCCATGAAGAAACATTGGGCTTGGCTTGCCTAAAGGGGATTCTGTCTGTTTCAGCATTAATCAGCCAAGTTGGGTCGTAGTCGCCCATGGGGCCTAGTAAGAAGCGATGTGATTTGTCGTCGATGGGGATCAGGATTTGGTTTTGAAGACCTAGGTCGTAAGAACGACGATGAAAATATAAGACCCGGGAGGCAAAATTTTGAATCCCTAGTTTGAAGAAATCGGCGAAAAAGTGAGAATGTGGATTTAGAAGGGATTGACTTACCACAGGGACCTCGGAGGCGTAGAACGGAGCGGAGGCCATTGTTGTCGTCGAAAGGGGTCGCTGTTGAGGGGGTCGATGTCGACGGGACGCCGAGGGGTCGCCGGAGTTGAGGAACACGAAGAGATTGTCGAATCGGCGGCGGAGGAATGTGAATCTGGATTTGCGCGGTTTTCAGCCAAGCTCTAGTAAGGAAGTCGATGGGTTCCTCGGAGCTAATTCCGCCACATTATATAATGAAACGGAATTGGGGGGCATATGTTAACGACGGATTTTGGTAATCGACTTGGAAGTGAAAGAGGAAACCGAAACAGAGAAGAAGGATTGAGTTGGAGTCGGACCAGGCTTCGTAGCAGACCCGATAACCGTATCGGACTGGGAAGGTGCTGCCAGAAAGAGCGTATCGACCGATACGGATTCGATGTGATTGTTGGCCGATACGGGTTGTAAGTTGACAGAGTCAGCGTGGGCTTGGTCTGGGCTTGAGATAAGCTTCAAGGAAGTTGCCAAATAGAGATAAAGCTCGGTTTTAGGCAATTGTATCTTGTAAATCAAGTAGGTTTAGATCTAATCTGTGGCAAGAGTCTGCCGTAAAGACTTGTTGTTTATTAGAGATAAGATCGTGTCCTACAAGGACCCTGTTGTAATCTCGGGTATAAATATCCCGGTAGTTTGTACATAGAAACTCTCTCACAACTCAATACAACAAACAGTTTCAATCTACTTCGGCGCATCGCCAACCCTCGCAAGAGGTTAATTTCGACGAGTTCTTACTTCCTGGAGCAGAGGTAAGAACTCGTTCCCGACGATTTGCATCGTCAGGGCCGGCGTGTCACTTTAGACACGTTAAGCCTCGATGATGTGATCGTCGTTTATCATGTCTTGGATAATTTTGACAGGCGTTTTAGTTATGCGTCGCCAGCGATCTACTCGTTTTAGGGTTCATTGCCGGTGACAGTTTAATTATTGTGCTTGGCTAGATTGTTCAATGCATCTACCATCCCCAAAAGCAATCGGCGGCTTGATTTTCTTTGTGTTAAGTCTTGATTCACACTTTGAGTTGTCATCGACCTCAGTCCTGTTTTGAGATTCAACACAAAGCCTGTTTCCGGTTGTAATTAAGGATAGCACTGGGGTTTCAGCCAGTCTTACCTGACGCATGTGATTATCGCTAGGTTTTTATATGTGTCTGCCATCTGCATGAGTAGATCGATGAATATAGATGCATCTGTTATAGGTTAGTCCTTTGGGTTTATCTGTGATGGACGTGTTTATATTGACTGATTGGTTCATATAGATTTGCACTAGAGTACTAGCTAGTGTAGTAATCTTTATTATTCCTTATCGGCCGGTGCTGCTGATTGACATTAACATGTTGACAAAGGCCGATAAGTTTCGATTCATGCTTTAATCTTATTTTATCATGAGTAAGCCGATATAGCTTTGCCCTATCGGCTGGGCTATGACAATGTGTCATCGGCCTATCGGCCGATCGGCCGTTGTTTTCTGACGTGGTTTACTTGTTTCTTGTTGATTGCAGATCAAATCAACTGGCACGCTCTGCGCACAACTAGGCAAGCCATTTGGACCTGCACTGGAGTAAAGCAAACCTCCCAGGCCGCCGTGGAAACGCGGAACCCGTTTGGTCGCAAGGCGTGTCGAAATTCTGCGCCAACAGGGATGAAAATTCATCTCCTATTTATCTTGATTATAATTTGTTGTTTCGTATAATAAGATGCTCCTGTATACTAAAATACATATTTCTAAAAAGAAACGAGTTTAAAATATTTATCTCATAATGAAAAAAGATTGATATGTAAATTGTTGAGTATTGAGCTACTACTAGTAGTTGAAGTAATTGATGGACAAGACAAAATGAGTCACTATAAATAAACGGTACTCTTTTCTCTTTTCTCTTTTCTGACAAGTCTGAGACGGCTCACACTGCCCCAGGCCCCAACAAAGTTCAGACCACGCAACGTTCACAACATCACTAGGCCACCACAATAATTACACCAGATCGTTTGTTTTTTTCTCTCCATCCATAAATATAAATATTTTTAACAGTTTTAGTAGAAATTGAGGCTAAAGTAAAATTATTTTGATGCCTCTAGGAGTTCACTAGTAATAATTTAGGAAATATCACATGTAACGATAAATACATGAAATCGTGAATGGTGGTTAGAAGTACTACTTCCGCCCTAAAATGTTGCAATCTACTAGCACTTAAAAAATACTTATATTTGTGAACAACGAAAGTAATGCCGTTAACAACAGTGGTGCAGCAACCTACACGGCCACCAATCATTGCCACAACCGACGGAAGATGGGGCCTCTGTCACACCCCAATTTGGCACTATCATACAACGGCACCTGACAGGAGCGTGTCGTACGAGAAACGACACGAACCACTTTTTACAAGACCGCGATATCGGTACCAGTCCCAGAACATAGCGCTGGTACCCACGATGACATTATGAATCATTGCAATCCTTAAATTAAACAGAGGACTTATTTACCTTGGCTTAGGTTGCAACTCTCGAGAGAAGCCCGAGAACGTAACAGACGACGCGGAAGTAGCAACAACAGAAGCAGAGGCAACGAAAACCAACGAACTAACACCCAACATCATAGGCATCGCGGGTTAGGTGGCGACAGGCGGCCTGTGGCACGCCTCGCCCCGTCCCGTCAGAATGATGAGAGCCTCCTGGCTCTCGTCCCTAGCCGGAGCCGGCATGCTAACTCCTGGAGTTGGTATGTCAGTCCCGGTCAGATCCATTCCAGACTTCAACGCGAGCATGGCAAGGAAGTCGCTTGCCGTTTAATGAAGGTTGAAACGGGCGTCCACCGGGAGAGCTGACGAGCGGGGCAGGAGGCGTGTACCGTGCCTGTCAGAGGTCATTTCCGGCTGTAGACTAGCCCTGATTGTAAAAAGAATGTTTTCTTTCTTAGGTAGCTAGAGGCCCATGTGGTGACCCCTTGCCAGATAAAAGGAGGCCCAGGCCTAGGAAAGAGGGGGGGACTCCGGCAAATACGCGCTGGGGACCGAACTCTCTTTGTATGGCTGGAGGCCCTCAGATCCACCAGAGCACAGGAGTAGGGTGTTACGCTTCTCAGCGGCCCGAACCTGTCTACGTCGCCCGTGTTTCGTGCGTTTCATCTCTCGCTGACGTTCCCCAGATCAAGGGCGAAGAACCTCACTTAGCGCCCCCGGCCGAACCGGCAAAGGGGGGCTCGCGCGGTCTCTCGGTGAGGAGCTCCACGTTCCGTCATCTGGCGCGCCAGGTAGGGGGCGCGCGTGTCTTTCTAAGCCCTCATCCTTTTTCGTGTGTGCCAAGCTTCGCCCGCTCCGCCCTATGGCCGAGCGGGCAGTGGCGCAGAGCCTCTCTCCGAGCGCTAGCGGTGATGACGGGGAGCAGAACCCGCGCCGTCGGGCTCGCACCCCGCCGTCCCCCTCTCGCCGAAGTCTTGGGCGGGGGAAGGCGCTCGAGGAAGTCGAAGGATCCGCGACCTCGCCACTCGCGGGCGACGAGGGAGGACGGCGAGGCGGGGCGCGACGCCGCCTCGTCTACGGCGACGGCGGCACGTCCCAGGGCGCGCTGCAGGCTGCGGACGCGCTCCTGCGTCACCCGCCCGTTGTCCCCGATCCAGAGACTCCAGCCCGGCGTTGGCTGGATGACGTGGCCAACTTGGTCACGACGGCGCAGCAGCGCCTAGACGCCGGCGGGCGGTCCTCCGCCGCCGGGACCTCTGGCGCTGCCGTCGCCGGCTCCATGTCGTCGAGGTGGAGGGCACAGCGAACGATGGCCGATACACGCCGTTCGTCCGCCGTTCCCTCGTCAACGCCTCCGACCCAAGAAGATGTGCGTGGGGGGCCGGATGCCCGGCTCGATATCGAGCGCCGGCGTGACGCTCGTCGCGCCGCCCACGCAACGGAGGGCGCCACCTCGTCCGGAGCGCCACTTCGGTCCGGTCACGGGGGCCGGCCCCCCGTGTCCCCGGTGGGCGGTGCCGCCTGTCGAGCCTTTGTGGCGAGCCTTCAGAACGTCCGTTGGCCCCCAAGGTTCCGGCCCACCATCACCGAAAAATACGACGGAAGCGTCAACCCCGCCGAGTTTCTCCAGATCTACACAACCGGGATCGAGGCCGCGGGGGGTGACGACAGGGTCATGGCGAATTTCTTCCCCATGGCCCTGAAGGGTTAGGCGCGGGGTTGGCTAATGAACTTGCCAGCCGCGTCGGTCCACTCTTGGGAGGATTTGTGCCAGCAGTTCACCACGAACTTTCAGGGCACATATCTGCGCCCAGGCGAAGAAGCGGACTTGCATGCGGTACAGCGAAGGGACGATGAGTCTTTTCGCTCGTACATTCAGCGGTTCTGTCAAGTCCGCAACACCATACCATGCATCCCCACACACGCGGTGATCTACGCGTTCAGGGGGGGCGTGCGGCACAACCGCATGCTCGAGAAGATCGCCTCCAAGGGGCCCCAGACTACCGCGCAGCTTTTTGAGCTCGCGGACCGTGTGGCTCGCAAGGAGGAGGCCTGGACCTGGAACTCCTCCGGTTCTGGCGTGGCAGCTCCGGCCGCCCCCGGGTCCGCCGCTCGGTCAGGGCGACGGGACAGGAGGAGGAAGAAGAGGTCGGCCCGTTCCGATGACGAGGGTCATGTCCTCGCCGTCGAGGGCGCTTCGCGGGCCCCCCGAAAGGGGAGGCCTGCGAGCGACAAAAAGGAGGCCGGCGCTCCCAGCAGGGAGCGCCCGACCGGCAAATGGTGCACCGTGCACAACACCTCCCTCCACGACCTCGCGGACTGCCGCACGGTCAAAAGCTTGGCTGAGCGGACGAGGAAGTGGGAGGAGGAGAAGAGGCAGGAGCGCCGTGAGGGCAAGGCCCCGGCAGCTCCCACCGGCAACCGGCGGGGTAAGGCCAAGCAGAAGGCTCCCGCCGAGGACATCGACGATGGCGACGATGACTTGGGCTTTCAGGAGCTTGAGGCCACCGTCGCCACCGTCGATGGGGGAGCGTGCGCTCAAGCTTCTCGCCGGAGCCTCAAGGCCATGAAGCGCGAGCTTCTGGCCGCGGCCCCTACCCATGAGGCGGCGCGGCGGGCGCGGTGGTCGGAGGTTGCCCTCACCTTCGACCAGACCGACCACCCGCCGTGCGTTGCCCGGGGAGGACAGATCGCGATGGTGGTTTCCCCCACCGTCTGCAATGTGAAGTTGGGGCGTGTCCTCATAGACGGGGGCGTAGCCCTCAACATCCTTTCCCCCGCAGCCTTTGATGCCATCAAGGCTCCGAGGATGGTGCTTCGGCCGTCCCAGCCGATCATCGGCGTGACGCCGGGGCACACCTGGCCGCTGGGTCATATCGACCTCCCGGTCACCTTCGGTGGTTCCGCCAACTTTCGCACGGAGCGGGTGGACTTCGATGTGGCGGACCTCAGTCTGCCCTACAACGCGGTCCTGGGGAGGCCCGCGTTGGTGAAGTTCATGGCGGCGGTCCACTACGCCTATCTCCAGATGAAGATGCCGGGCCCCGATGGCCCCATCACCGTCCATGGTGACCTCAAAGTCGTGCTTGCTTGTATGGAGCAGCGCGCGGACCACCTCGCCGCGGCGTCCAAGCTCGCGGGTGGCGACGAGAGGCTCAGCACCTCCGTCCCGCCCTCCCCGAGGCAGCGGATGGTCACGTGCGACGAGGTCCCGGTTAAGGAGGTTGCCCTGGGCGACGGCCCGTCCAAGACCACACGAATCGGTGGTCTTCTGGACGACAAATAGGAAGACGCGCTCGTCTCCTTCCTGCGGGCAAACGCCGACATCTTCGCCTGGAGACCGGTGGACATGCCCGGGGTCCCCAGGGAGGTGATTGAGCACCGTCTCGCCGTGCGGCCGGGCGCAAGGCCGATCCGGCAGAAGGTGCGGCGGCAGGCCCCGGAACGCCAAGCCTTCATCCGCGAAGAGGTGGCGCGGCTTCTGGAGGCCGGATTCATCCGTGAGGTCATCCATCCGGAGTGGCTTGCAAACCCGGTCATCGTTCCCAAGGCGAACGGCAAGCTTCGGATGTGCATCGACTACACCGACCTCAACAAGGCATGTCCTAAGGACCCTTATCCCCTGCCACGCATAGATCAGATTGTCGACTCCACCGCGGGGTGCGACCTTTTGTGTTTTCTAGATGCATATTCTGGTTATCATCAGATTCGCATGGCTAGGGAGGATGAGGAGAAAACTGCATTCATTACCCCCATAGGAACTTATTGTTATACGACAATGCCTTTCGGGTTAAAGAATGCAGGTCCTACTTTTCAACGTACTACTCGAATTTCTTTGGGTAGCCAGATAGGACGCAATGTTGAGGCCTATGTTGATGACTTGGTTGTGAAGACACGCAACCAAGAGACCTTGCTCTCGGATTTAGCGGAAACTTTCGAAAGTCTCCGCTCCGCCCGCATAAAGCTGAACCCCGATAAGTGCGTGTTCGGCGTGCCTGCGGGCAAACTTCTCGGGTTCTTGATCTCTGCCCGAGGCATCGAGGCCAACCCCGAGAAGATACGAGCTATAGAGCGGATGCGCCCCCCCAGCAAGCTTAGGGATGTGCAGTGCGTCACCGGCTGCATGGCCGCCTTAAGTCGGTTCATATCGAGGCTGGGAGAGAAGGCGCTACCCCTATTTAAGCTCCTCAAGCGCTCCGGGCCGTTTACCTGGACGGAGGAGGCTGAGCGCGCCTTCACTCAGTTGAAGGCGTACCTCAGTTCTCCCCCAGTCCTGGTCGCCCCGGAGCCAGATGAGCCGTTGCTACTCTACCTGGCGGCAACCCCGCAGGTGGTCAGCGCGGCGTTGGTCGTGGAGCGTGACGAGGACAACCCTCACTCCGCGCGCCCCCACCCTGTGTCGGCTCGACCCGGGAGAGAGCAGGGAGGAGAGGCCCCCGAGCCGAACGGCGGCCTAAGGCCCCCGACGGCCGGAGCTGGCCCTCCGCCTGCTTGTCTGACGGTGCCAGGCGCCCCCGACCCCCAGGATGGCCCCGGGGCCACTGCGGGAAGGCCGCGCCTGTCGCCCTCTGACCCCGAGGTCGTCGGCACAGAAGCCGAGTGCGCCCCACACGGCCTCTCGGACGAAGAGCGCCCTGGAGACGCGGCCCCTGGCAAAGAGGATAGGCCCCGCCGAAAGGTGCAGCGGCCCGTCTACTTCGTTAGCGAGGCCCTCCGGGACGCCAAGACCCGATACCCTCAGGCCCAGAAGATGCTTTACGCTATTCTGATGGCTTCGAGGAAGTTGCGCCATTATTTCCAGGCGCATCGGGTCACGGTGGTTACGTCTTACCCCCTCGGCCAAATCTTGCATAACCGAGAGGGTACTGGACGGGTGGTGAGATGGGCAATCGAACTCTCTGAATTCGATTTGCGCTTTGAACCACGCCACGCGATCAAGAGCCAGGCCCTCGCCGACTTTGTGGCGGAGTGGACCCCAGCTCCCGAGCCCGTCTCCGCCCCCGAGGCCAGCCCGGGCCCCTCGCAGCTGCCTCACACCGCCTACTGGGTGATGCAGTTCGACGGCTCCCTGTCTCTTCAGGGCGCCGGTGCGGGGGTCACTTTGACCTCGCCGAGCGGAGACGTCCTCAGATACCTGGTCCGCCTCGACTTTCGGGCGACCAACAATATGGCGGAGTACGAGGGACTCCTTGCGGGACTCAGAGTGGCGGCTGGACTGGGGATCCGCCGCCTCCTGGTGTTAGGCGACTCCCAGTTGGTCGTTAACCAGGTCCGTAAGGAGTACCAGTGCTCTGACCCGCAGATGGACGCCTACGTCCGCCAGGTGCGGCGTATGGAGCGCCATTTCGACGGGATAGAGCTTCGGCACGTGCCCAGGCGGGATAACGCGGTCGCCGACGAACTCTCAAGGCTCGCTTCCTCGCGAGCCCAGACCCCACCGGGCGCCTTTGAAGAAAGGCTTGCCCAGCCGTCGGCGCGACCCGACCCCCTAGGGGAGACGGACGCGCCTGAACGGCCCCCGAGGCCCGTCGGAGTCCAGGCCTCGGGACCCGAGGGGAGCGCTCCCAGCTCCCCTAGATTGATTGCTTGGATCACTGAGATCCAGGCGTATCTCGCAGATAAGACTCTACCCGAGGACCGCGAAGGGAGTGAACGCGTCCGTCGCATCTCCAAGCGCTACGTGCTGGTGGAAGGGACCCTCTATCGGCGCGGGGCTAACGGAGTCCTCCTGAAGTGCATTCCTCGGGAACAAGGCGTCGAGCTTCTCGCCGATGTCCATGAAGGCGAGTGCGGAGCCCACTCCGCCTCGCGCACCTTGGTTGGCAAGGCCTTTCGCCAGGGTTTCTATTGGCCGACGGCTCTCACCGATGCGGTCGACCTGGTCCGGCGGTGCAGGGCGTGCCAGTTCCACGCCAAGCAAACGCATCAGCCGGCCCAGGCCCTGCAGACCATACCTCTTTCGTGGCCATTTGCTGTCTGGGGGCTCGATATCCTGGGACCGTTCAGGCGGGCCCCGGGCGGGTTCGAGTATCTGTATGTCGCTGTCGACAAGTTCACTAAGTGGCCCGAGGCTTATCCGGTCATCAAGATCGATAAGCACTCCGCCCTTAAGTTCATCAGGGGCATCACTGCTCGGTTCGGGGTACCTAACCGTATCATTACGGATAACGGCACCCAGTTCACTAGTGAGCTCTTCGGCGACTACTGCGAGGACATGGGTATCAAACTCTGCTTCGCCTCACCCGCCCACCCCAGAAGCAACGGCCAGGTGGAGCGCGCCAACGCGGAAATCCTCAAGGGCCTCAAAACCAAGACCTTCAACGTCCTCAAGAAGCACGGCGATTCGTGGATCGAGGAGCTGCCAGCGGTGCTCTGGGCGAACCGAACCACGCCAAGCCGAGCAACCGGGGAAACGCCTTTCTTCCTCGTCTACGGCGCGGAAGCGGTCCTCCCATCTGAGCTCACACTGAGGTCCCCTCGGGCCACCATGTATTGCGAGGCTGATCAAGATCAGCTTCGCCGAGACGACCTCGACTACCTGGAAGAGCGAAGGCGGCGCGCGGCCCTTCGAGCCGCGCGCTACCAGCAGAGCCTGCGGCGCTACCATCAGCGCCACGTCCGGGCCCGATCACTCTGCGTCGACGACCTCGTCCTACGCCGCGTCCAAACGCGTGCTGGACTGAGCAAGCTCTCACCAATGTGGGAGGGTCCGTATCGAGTGATCGGCGTCCCCCGGCCGGGCTCGGTTCGGTTGGCCACGGGCGACGGCACAGAGCTGCCTAACCCGTGGAACATCGAGCATCTTCGTCGCTTCTACCCCTGATGGGGGTCGGGTGTCATGTCTCGGGCTCGGGCCAACCCCGCACCCCCCCCGGGCGTGCAGGGTTGGCCGGGGGCTACCACATGCACATACTTATCTTTTTTCTCTTCCGTATTTCAATAAAAGCACTTTCGATTTCCAGAGGACCGTGTCTGTGCCGTCGCTTCCTTTTGAAGAATCTCGGCTTGAGTTAGTACGCTCGTGCTCGGCCCTGCCCTCGGTGGCCCGGGCCGGCTAAAACCGCCAAACGGGGCCCAGAACCGAGCCGTGCCCCGGGGCGTGGTGAACTCCGGGGGGGAATCGGCAAAGGCCCACAATCGGGTCCTCCTAACCCTCGGTCACCGCGCTCCCGGCCTGGCCAGTCTCGACACGCGGATCTCCCCAGGCACTAGCCCCGACCCGCGCCGTTTGAGGCTGGGACCTGGGCACGAGCCCTTGCTCAAGCCAAGACTCAGAAGGACCGCGGCACAGACCATCCTCGTCTTATACGCACAACAAACATAACTGACATAGAAATTTCCTCTTTATTTGATTGCAGATTAAACCAGTCTATACAAGCAGGGGGCTTGAAGGCCTCGGAAGAAGAAGGTAAAATTTAAGATCGGCGGGGGCTTGGGGGCTCACTCCGACGCACCCGGGCCGCCGGCCTCGCCGTCGCTGTCGTCCGCACCGTCGTCGCCGTCCTCCTCCTCGGAGTCGAGGGCGAACGCGAGCCGAGGGGCCGTACCCTCGAAGCTGTGGACGATGTGGTCGGCGGCGTCCCGGACCTGCGCGCGCGCGCCGTCCTCGGTTCCGGGAGGGAACTCTTCCAGCGCTGCCCACGGGGAGAAGTCAGGGTCCCTGGCCTGGTAGCTCGCCAGTACGAGCTCCACCGCCCCCCGGGCGAGGTCCCTCGAGGATGACTTGATCGTCTCCTCGAGCTCCTCGGGGAGCCGTTCGAGGACCCCGGCCATCTCCGAGAGGCGCTGGGCGAGGCCCCCCTGGTTGGCGGCGTACTTCGCGTACCGCCCGCCCCAGAGGCCCGCCTGCCGCCCGGCGCGGTCTAGACGCGAGACGGCGTCCCGAAGCATGCCGGGCCCCACCTCGCACGCCAGGCGGAGGGCCTCGACCTCCCCGGCGGACGAGTCCAGCGCGCCCTGCAGCTCGGCGACGGTGTGTTCGGCGGCTGCGAGGCGGGCGGCTAGGTCGTCGTGGCCCGCGGCCGCCCCGCCGCTGTGCGCTCTCGCGTCCAGCTCCTTCGCCCGCGCCTCGAGCTCAGCGGCCCGCTGGTCCAGCGCGGCCCTCTCGGCGCGGGCGCCTTCCAGATTGCGGCGCGCCTGCTCCTCCCGCGCCGCCTCGCGGAGGAACAGGCTGTCCGCCAGCCGCTGCGCCGCGGCCTCGGCCTCCTCGAGAGCTCGCCCCCGCTCGGCGAGCGCATCCTCGCGGAGGCGGAGTGCGGACTCCTCCTCGGCGGAGGCGGCCTCGTGCGCCGCCAGTGTTGCCTCCCGGGTGGCGACGGCGGCCTCGCGGTCCGCTAGGGCGCCCTCCTTCGCGTCCAGGGCGCGGGCGCGCTCCTCCAGCGCCGCGACGCGAGCCTCAAGGGCCTCTTCCCGCTGACGGGACGCCGCCTCGTTCTCCGCCGCCCACCGCTCCCGGGCAGCGGCGGCGTCGAGGACTCCCCGGGCGGCGTCGAGCTTCTCCTCTAGCTCCGCCGCCCGGGTCCCGTATTGGAGGCGGAGGTCGTCCCGCGCCTCGTCGAGCACGGCGGTGGCGATGAGGGCGGTCTCCCGCTCCTCCTCTACCTCCCTGGCGATCTCCGCCAGGTCCCTACGACGGGCCTCGAGCTGTTTGGCGTGCTGGCGGTAGGCCTTGCGGCCCGTCTCCACCATGGCCTCCACCGAGCGCCGCCCCTCCTCGACGCGCGCCCACGCCGCGTCGAGCTCCGCCCGCTCCGCCTGCAGGGCCTCCATCTGGGCACTTAGCCCGTCCAGCACCGTGCTGTTCGCGGTGGCCAGGGCCTGCAGGAGGGGCTCCGCGCTCAGCGGGGTAGCGGAAGGCAAAGGGGAGAGCCGCCTCGGTGTGGGTGCCGCGCGGCTCGGCTCGCCGATCGGCGTGCTGGCCTCGGGGGCGCCCCCCGAAGCTGGCTCGTCCCGCGCGTCGCCCGGGGCGTCAGGCCCGGGCGGCGCGCCCGCGGCCTCGTTGTGGGTGGCCTCGGGGGTCGTCATGGTCTCGGGCGGAGTCGGGTCGGGGGCTTGGCAGGCTGCCCGGCGTGCACCCGCCGCCTCTGCCTCCCGGGCGGACTCCTCGGCCCGGCGGAGTCTGGCCTCCTCCCGAGCGGCCTCCTCGGCCTGGCGAACCCGGGCGGCCTCCCGGGCAGCCTCCTCGGCTTCCCGGAGGCGGTCCGCGGCTTCCCGTCGGTCAGCCTCTCGCCTCCGGGCCTCCGCGGTCACCGTCTCCTCGGCCTCGGACCGGCCGGACTTGGAATGGCGTGGGGGGCGTGACGGGATCTCGCTGAGGCAGAAGAAAAACCAAAGACAAAAAGAAGCGGGTGAGTAAAAACTCGCCTTGGGGAGTAGATACGGCCGCAGTGGGCGTGGGAACGAACCTGCGGGGAGGTCGGCTGAACGACCACCTCGGGGGCGAGATGAGGCTCCCCCGGCATGGCTCGGTCTCCCCCATTTTGCGGAGCCATTTCTTCTTTCGCTCCCCCTCGGGCTGCGGCGTCGGCACGACACCCTCCGGGCGCCTGCTGCTGGCACGCACCGCCCCGCCCCCTCGGGGGGGGGGATGGGGGAGGAGTACCCTCCTGCTTCCTCTTCCCCCTGGCATCGGCAGGGCGGCTGCCCCCGGGCCCCCGTCGCGGGACCCAGAAGCACGACCCCCTCCCGGGGTAGATTGTTCCCCCCTGCGGCTCCCGCCCGCGCCGTCGTGGCCTCGGGGGGCCCGCTCCCCTGACGCCCCGACCACCTGCATGATGGCCAGGATGTTGGCGCGCTCTGGGTCACAGCAGAGGGGGAGGACCCCTGGGGGGAGGAGGGATGCCTCCACGGAGCTGAGATTCAGCACCCGTTGGACCACCATCCTGAAGTCCTCAGGGTCCCAGTCCCATTTGCGCCCCTGGTGGGTCCTCAGGTGGTCCTCGGGCCCGGTGTACTCCCAGGCGCCCCGGGCGCGCCGCTGGAGCGGTGCGATCCGGCGACGGAGGTAGTCGCCGAACACCATGGCCCCCATGAGCCCCTGGGATCGCAGGCCCGCCAGGCGGTCAAGAACGGCGTCGTAGCCGTCCCCCAGATCTACCGTCGCCCGCCAGCTGGAGGCTTGCGCCGGGGGCTGGCTCGGAAGTCGGAGGCGCGCTTCGCCGGCGAGGGGGGTGTAGAACCAATCGCTCTTCCAATCGTCCCACTTCTTGCGAAGGACGCAGGGAATGTAGCGATTCAGCACCTGCCCCCGTGGCTGGAAGTAGCAACCACCGACTACCGTCGGCGGTGACACCGGCTGCACGGTGAAGAACCACTGGAACAGCCGGAGAGATGGGCGCACCCCGATAAACATCTCGCACAGGTGCGCGAAGATGGCCAATGTCATTATCGCGTTGGGGGTGAGGTGCGCCATCTGGAGATCGTAGAACTCCAGAATGTCCATGAAGAAAGTAGAAAATGGCGGGACCAGCCCCGCCATTGCGAAAGAGAGGAAGAAGACGGACCGCCCCGGGTAGTGTGGCGTCGGGCGTCCCTCGCCCAGCGCGACCACCTCCCGGCCGGTGGCAGATTCCGGCATGAATCGGCGCGGCAGCCCGGCCTGCCTCTCGCTCGCGATGCGGGAAGGCGGCAGCACGCTACCGTTGAGCGGTGCGGACCCCCGTGCCATGGCGCCGGCGGAGGAGGAGCTTGAGAGCGAGCGCGTGCGGCAAGGGTAGGGCACAGGAAACGAAGAGTTAGGGCACAAGTGGCGAAGGCAAAGGGAAGAGTGGTGAGAGGATGGAAACAAATCCCTTCCTCGGCATCTTTATACCCTTGCCAACGCTATGCCCGGCTCCTCGCTTCCCGCGCCCGCTACATTGCCCCCTCGTTTCTCGTGCCCACGCCTCCACTAACCCCACTCGCCCGTTTGCGCCGCACGCGGCAGACGTGCGGTCGTGGCGGTTGAGATGGGGCAGATCGTGCGCACATTAACTACGCTCGCCAACCGTGAAAAACGCCATCATCATATCCCCAGGCGAAACGAACCGGCTCGTCCTGATTCGCGCGCTGCTCGAGTAATGTAGCGGTCTTAAAGAGGCCGCTCATTATTATCGGTCGGTTTTCTCTTGCCGATGCGCGTGATTCGCGACCGTTGGGTTTCTGCCCGCCTGTAGGGACCGGTTCCACCTGTCACCGGGCCTAAGGAGTGGCGTCACGCCCGAGCGCTTCCCCTTAGGGGGGCGGTCGCCCCGGCGTAACGCCGGGGGCTGCTGTCGGTGACATGGGACCGGGGGTTTCATGACTAGAGGCTTGAGTAGCCGCGGTCACCCACGTGGCCCGACCCCCTCGGGGGGGTCGGGCCCGAGGGTGACGTGGCCACCCCTCCCTCTGTCTCCCCGAGGGGTCGGGCCGCTCTTCGGCCCCGAGGGCTGGGGCGCCCCGACCCCCTGTGATTTTGGCGCCACGTGTGTGGGTTAGGTGAGCACAGCAGGGCTCACCTAACCGCATTTATAGCGGATCAGACGAGCGCGCCATGCCGCATTTAATGCGACGCAGCGCACGCTTATCTGGTCCGTGACCGGTCGCGGTGTGTGACCGGTCACGGACCGATCAGATCGCGGGTTAGGTGGCGACAGGCGGCCTGTGGCACGCCTCGCCCCGTCCCGTCAGAATGATGAGAGCCTCCTGGCTCTCATCCCTAGCCGGAGCCGGCATGCTAACTCCTGGAGTTGGTATGTCAGTCCCGGTCAGATCCATTCCAGACTTCAACGCGAGCATGGCAAGGAAGTCGCTTGCCGTTTAATGAAGGTTGAAACGGGCGTCCACCGGGAGAGCTGACGAGCGGGGCAGGAGGCGTGTACCGTGCCTATCAGAGGTCATTTCCGGTTGTAGACTAGCCCTGATTGGAAAAAGAATGTTTTCTTTCTTAGGCAGCTAGAGGCCCATGTAGTGACCCCTTGCCAGATAAAAGGAGGCCCAGGCCTAGGAAAGAGGGGGGACTCCGGCAAATACGCGCTGGGGACCGAACTCTCTTTGTATGGCTGGAGGCCCTCAGATCCACCAGAGCACAGGAGTAGGGTGTTACGCTTCTCAGCGGCCCGAACCTGTCTACGTCGCCCGTGTTTCGTGCGTTTCATCTCTCACTGACGTTCCCCAGATCGAGGGCGAAGAACCTCACTTAGCGACCCCGGCCGAACCGGCAAAGGGGGGCTCGCGCGGTCTCCCGGTGAGGAGCTCCACGTTCCGTCAGCCTCAAAGCTAGTTTCCCAAACCAAACCAAAATTTTCCAACCTTTCAGAGATATGTGGTCCCCAAATGACCAATTACTTCCAGGGATTCTCTGTCCCGTTGTTTCCCTGACAACCACTTGCTTCTCGAGCAACAGGTTTCCCAAACCATAACACCTTTTCACAAAGCATGGTAAAACAAAAACTATGCTAAGGACCTTACATCCGCTCATGACCGTGAGCATAGCTATTCGAATTGTTTTGTTAACCTCTGCAGAGGGGGTACATTTTACCCACACGACGTTACTAACCTGAGTCACCCAGCCCGTGCAGAACAACCACGTCTGGTGACTTTGAGGCTTTCACGACAAGGCATTTCCAAAGCCGACTCAGGGTCACCTTATGCCAACGGGAGGGGTCCCATGGACCAACACCAGGTTAGGTCCCAGACCATGCTATGCTAGGAAGCCCAGGGGACCTCCCTAACACCACCCCAGCGAATCCACTTGTCCCTTGGCATCAAGGCTTCCCTGACCTAGTTAGTTACTTAGCCAGGGGTGTCCCACTTCACCCATGTGATCGCACTTGTTATATGCTCGGATGTAATCCCAAAGGAATCGGTCCTTAAAAGCAACCGCACAAGCATCCCGCCCAGGAATGGCTTTGTGTCGCGAGTTTTATTTTTAAAACTTATTTTTCTTTCACAAGGCATCGACCCAGCGTCGGATTTTCCAAAGCTTTCATAAATCAGGTTTTACCCAAAGAAGTTCTCAGATTTTATGTTTGAAGGCGACCATCGATACTCGCACAAGGTGCATGAATACCGAGGCGCAACACAGGTGGTTACAAGGGAACATGATAAGCAATTAACAAGGAAATGATTAAATGCGACAAATTAGCTAGGCCTATCGATCTGCCTTGCAGATGGGACAAACAGTTTCCAGTGCATTCCTATCGATGCATAAATATTTTGCTAGCAACATAATTAAGTTCAAATATATGCTCAATATGGTCAAAGATGACTTACCTTGCTCAAGGCCGTGAGCTTCACAAATATTTGAGAAATCCACGCTTGGACGAAAAAAAATCTGGTAACTGCAACTTGGCGCAAACAAACAAAACCTACACAAAAGACCAAAGAAAATATCCTATTTAGGCTACTTAATAGTGCCATTAGATAGATCATAATTTTACGAAATTACTGGAAGTGGAACGGGGTCAATCGAAGTTACGGATTGAGATATATGATTTTTGGAAGATTAATTGAATTTCTGGAATAAAGAAAAAATCATTTATTGAATTTATATAAAAGAATATTCTCTCGGATGTAGGTTCCACATATCAATGGGCTGAAAGCCATAGGGGCACCATGGACTGAGTCTATGGTTGGCTGGTTCGGTGCGAGGGAGTAAAAGTGGACTTTTTGATTATTGGGCTGAGGGAGCAAGGCTCGGCCCAGCTGGAGTGCAGCCTACAAGGCCAAAGAAGAGAAGACGCGGGACGTTGTAGCTTGGGGGCCTACAAGACCGAGCACGGCGTGGGCCAATGCGAAGCGAGCCAGCGGCTAGGCAATCCATCGGGACGGTGCCCGCATAGGCCAGGAGGCTTTGACCGGTCTCCCATGGGACCGGGGCAGGTGAAGGTGGTGCCACGTAGACGTAGGGAGAGAGAAGCTGAGCTCGCCTGGGAGCGGACGACTCTCTACGGCGCAACGGCGATGACATGGAGGAGGATGCGGACGCCGGCGGCTAGAGGAGGTCACGAAGAATTGGTTCCATGGCTCGGATTCAAGAGAGGAGACATGACGGCGGCGCGCGACGGAGCACGGTGGCGGCGAAATGGAAGGCACGATGCAACACAACGAGGGTGGGGAGGAAAGGAACATGCGGCCAAGATGATGGCTCGGGAGGGTTATAGGGTATTCATTGAGGGCGTCGGCGGGAGGAATCGATGAGCGGGCGTCCGATGACGACACGCGGTAGCGTTGAAACCAGCGCGACAACGAGAGAGCAGGAGAGAAGGGGAGCTATTGTGGCGGCGCTCCGGGGAGGCTCACAGGCACTCAAGGAGGGCGGCGGCATAAGGAATCGATGGGAGGCCGGCCAACTTTGGCGCGCGACTGGGCGCCGCAGCGGTGGACGCAGCATAGCGTGCAACATGAGGAAGAAGAAGGTGAGGAGCTCACCGACGAGAGGGGAACGACGTCGGTGATGATTTGGTGGTGGTGATGCGAGGTCGATGTCGAGGCGGCGTGGCACCGAGACAGGCTCTGTTCATTGGGAAGCCATCGGGATAGCCAGGCGGCGGCGGCTAGCGGGGGGATGAAGGTGGCCATGCTCCATTCCAAGGATCTCGAGGCAAAAGAGGGTAGAATTGGGGCTCAGCGTTGAGATTTTATAGGCAAGAGGGCGCATGCGAGCTGGCGCTCGGCTGGCAACTGCGAGTGGCGTGGGCGTTTTCGTGGACGATGCGACAATGGCGACGACGAGGATGCGTTGGGCGGTGGAGGACGGTGGATCGAGCGGCGGAAATTGAACGTGAGAGGCGGGAGGAATAGCGCGACACGGTCAAGGTGTGGGCGCTGGCACGGCAGGACTACATCATTGGCGTTGTGTCTCTCCCGCGAGAGGAAAAGGAGTAAAGCAGGGTACGGCCCGAAAAAGAAAAAAGGTGGAGGAGGGAGGTGGAAAGGAGAGGGTTGCCTCCTCTGTTTTGTGCAGCGAGGTGGACAGCTCGACGTCCAAGCGATGGACACTAGTGGCATGCCTTGGCAAGGCCAGTAGTGACGATGGTGGTGCGGAAAATGGAAGGGGGCATGGTGGCCGGATTGGTGACGAGCGGCTACAAGTGGTCGCTGCGGCAGGGCAGCGGCCAGAGGAGTGACGCTGGCATCCACCACGCGCGAGCGCGCAGGAGACGGCGGGTGGGTGGCGAGAAATCGAATCGGCCACGAGTGATTTGGGCGCGGGTGAAGGCAAGCAAGAGCGAGGAGACGCATCTCGCCATCTCCCTCTTGGCATGGCACGTGCACGGCGCGTGCCGATAGTGGATGCAGGCCGGCGCCCGTGGCTTTCGCTGTTGGGCCATGGAGCAAAGGGACGGCCCAGGCGGGGTTGGACTAGGCCGGGGAGTGGAGGCGGTCCAGGCGGCAGGAGGGAGAGGGGTTAGGTTGGCCGAGAGAAGGAGAGGGAGTCGACCAAAGCTGAACAAAGGGATGTTTTGAATGTTCGAGTTGGGATTTCAATTCAAATCATATTTTAACTCAGAGAAATTAGGGGAAATCAAGGAAGGATCACAAATTGGGAATTTGATATTTTTGGAATATGTTTTATATTTGGGAATTTTTGGAAGGTTTAAGGGGGAATTTAAGGGGATAAGAAATCGAATTTGAAATTTGGATTTCTGTTAACGCCAGAATTTGGTAAGCCCCAAAGTCATCATTGGCCTGGTTTGTATATCGGCTCAGAGTAAATATCGGCCTCAAAGTCTGTATCGGCTTCGGAGGTCTACAAGCGGCCGATAGGAGTTATCCATATTTTCAGCAGTCGGATTCTTGTTAGATTCGGGAAGATCTTATCTAGAGAAGACCGAGTTTGAGGAGGATGTGGCTTGTATCTTTTAATTAGGATAAGTTTGTTAGTTTCCTTCTTATCTTTAGGAAAGTTTGAATCGTATTCTATTAGGATTTTTGTTAGCCTATGGGTATAAATATGTAAGCCCGTAGTTCATGTAATTCTTATCACACGATCAATACAACTTCGGCGCATCGCCAACCTTTTACTTTCGTCTTCTTCGGCGAGTTCATGCCCTTCTCACGAGGGGTAAGTCTCGTTATGGCTGCCTGCGTTGTCGGGGCTAGGGCTTCGTCGTTCTGATCTCAACAACGTAAGCACCTATTATCATATATCTTAGTCAATCTGGTTTGGCTTCTCGATTTAGTCTTATCGGCCGAGATTCGCTTTAGGGTTTATGCCGGTATCGACTAAATTGCTTTGCTAGATTAGATTGGTTAAGGTATCCACCACCCCGAAAATCAGTCAAGGGCTTGATTGTCTAGATCTTGCGTTTCTTTTCATACTTAGTGCTGCATCAGTTCGGTTTGACCTACTAAGTCGTGATTAGAACCGTAATCTCTAGCCTGCTTATTGACTGCCAATAAGGGTTTCATCGGGGTTTCAGCCGGTGAGTTATCTGGACGTTGCATCGGCCCAAGAGTTTTACATATAGATTGGATCTGGCCGATGACAACAGAGTATATATTGTTTATCTGCTTGTTGAGAGTTTATGCCATCGGACTTCTGGCCGATGTGTGCTTTAATCTTCATATCAATGTTTATCTTATATTTATCTGGATTATGCTATATCATATTGCTACATCATCATGTTATCGTCAGCCGATCGTCTCTATATAGATATTTGTTCAGTACATCGGCTGGAATTGTGCCATCGGCTCATCGGCCGATCGGTTGTTTTGGCTATCGGCCTATCGGCCAATACGTTTTTGCCCTATCGGCCTATCGGCCGATAAACTTTCTGTTATGTTGTTTTGCATATCTTGTCAGTGGCAGGATCAAACTGACTGGCACGCCCGCACTTCATCAATTTTAGGACCTGTACTGGAGCTAAGCAGATCTCCCAGGCCTTTGTGTGTCCGCACGCCGGATCCTCATCGGCGGTACGGATTTGCCGTCAACAATTTCAAATTCAAGGAATTTATTGCAAGGAGAAGATAGAGAGAAATAGGGTTTGAGTTGGGATCGGGGTTCGAATTTGACATTCTAACTTAGCAAAAAACAAGGGATCAAGTTGGGAACTCGATATTCCTCCAGATAAAATTGTGTTTAGATTTGAGAGAGTATTTCAGAGAGGATTCAAAGAGAAGAAAGAAAGAAAGAAAGAAAGAAAGAAAGATAGATAGATAGATAGATAGATACAGAGAGAGAGAGATGAAATTCGAGAGGTTGAGTTCAAACTCGAGAATTGACTTTAGGGATTTTTATTTTGTAGCGAGAATTTGGGGATGACTTGAGCGTCGGTTCAAATATTCGGAGGGATTATTAAACTAGGATGATTTTGGGAAAATTTGGTCGAATGAGATTTAAGAGAAAAATTCGATTGAGAGATTCGAATTCGAGAATCATTTTCAGTGAATCAAGGATAAGAGTTTATGATTTTCGAGGTGGATGCTTGGACTGAATTTGAATTCTGAGACTCGACGAAATATGTGGTTAGGGTTTTAGGGCGAAATTCGAATGCTAAGGTTCGAACCTTGAGACTAGTTTCGAACGAAAATCTCGAAATGTTGGGTTAGGGATTCGAATTTGTTGAATTTTGAGATTTGAAATCATGGGACCTTCGCAAAGAGAAATCAGAGATGATTTGAGCACGAACTCCAATCTTTGGGGGACAGCTGAATTGGGATTATTTGAAGGGAAATTCCTCGGTAAAGGTTTAGGAAGAAAATTTGAATACGAAGATTCAAATTCTGATATTATTTTCGGTCGGAGATTTTGAGCAGGCGATTTTTGACATCGAGGAATGGTGACAAAGGAAGGATTTAAATTGAGATCTACGGCACAACTTAGACTCGACACTCAAAGAACAAAATTGTCGCAATTAAGATTTTATTAAATTAGCTTTTAACGCCTCGCGAAAATCGGGGTGTTATAGCCTTGCACACGAGCAATTTCTAGCGCGCGGAGGTATTGGTCAGTAGATTCACCGAATCCATGGGTTGTTTGGTTGATGCCAGCTCAACTTTAGTAAATAATTGGCATCGTCAAAAAATTGTATGTTATTTATGTTTTGCAATTACAGTTTCTTTTTTGTCTATACTCCCAAGTTTGGTAAAGTCAAATTTTCTGGTGTAGTCAAAATTGGCACTAGCCTAGCCAATTTTTGTTTTTTGACAATCAAAACAACACCATATTTTAGCATGTTAAAATCTTGTTTGCCAAAAAAATAAAAATGGAAAAATGGCAAGGCTAGCAGTGACGAAAACCAAACAAGCCTAGCTAGTCATGAGCGGGTTGCTTAATGCCAGGCCTATTAGGCATCTTTTGGAGCTGAAGCCTAACCAAACGGTTTCAGCTCCACTTAAAAAAAACGAGGTAGGATAAAAATAATCTGAAAAAATAAACTAGAGAAATGGATCGAGATTTGAACTGCTTCACAGTTACGCTTCAGACTTAATTCGCTCCTAGAGTTAAACTTAGGAGCGGAGGAGGTATGCCAAATATTCCCATCATATCAAAGAAAACAATACCTAGCTCAGCCTTATACAAACATGCCATGTCACATCACACAATTTGGTCACCATGGGAATTCATCAGGAGAAACTCTGCACCACCAAAAGTAAAGTTCTTTGGCTGGCTGTTGACACAAAACAAACTCCTCACAGGAGTTGACCTGCACAAGAAAAAAGTTCTACAACCAGCCACCTACGAAATCTGCCAACAAAACCTAGAAGACTCAAACCACATTTTCCTTCACGGTCCCTTTGCCGCGGCTTTCCAGAGCAAGTTGCACCAAATTTTGATTCAGTGGACAATATTCACAGTGCAAAGCCATCGGAAAATTTACCGTCTACACTCCAAAGCACTTTCATTCTGCTTTGCTGCTGGAGAATCTAGAACCACAGAAACGAAGTCATCTTCAAAAACCTTACGGCCTGCTTGCGACGCCTTCTCCGCAGCTGCGTCGATGATGTGGGCCTATGGTCGAACCGCTTCAAACAAAAGGATCGTTTCGTAGCTTCCTCCTGTAATTTCTTCGTCCTTGTTTTTTTTTTCAGTTTTTTACAGTTTCTCTATTAGTTATAAAATTTTATTCAGGTGGGGAGTTCCCCCCGGTGTCCCTTAAAAAGAAATGCCCATCATATCTGCTCGAGCTCCTCACTAACTCTTGTCAGAGCGAGCTCATCTTGTTACAGCTATCTCATCAGCTCGATCGCTTGCTCGTGCAAGCAAGTCAAAATTGTGGGTGATGGTCCGTGTTTCCCCTTAATTGCGTATGATTAGGGGCAGGAACGCTCATGCATGCCACCGGGGCCGTACGACGTACCTCAACGAGCCACATGGGTCACCACTGCAAGTCGACCGGTACGTACGTCCATCAAATAAACGTTGTACACGTCCGGCCGGAGTCGGAATGTACTGTCGCCATCAAAACCAATCGACCAGCTAGCTGCTCTACACGACAGATCGCGAGAGGCTGGGCCACGCAGAGAGACATCGGATGGTACGAGGCAAAAGACCAGTAGTAGGCGGCGATGGCATGGCATGTCACCGTGCAAGACTCGAGCGCGCGCCGTGCCGTACGTCGCAGAGGCGCCGTGGGTGGCGGGGGGAGGGGGACGTACGGATGGAGGGCGGCAGAGTACACCACCAGGCACCAGTGCGTGTACGTCCGGCCGGCCGACCTGTCAAAACGTCAATCTGTCATCATGTCGCTGTTGGCTGTGTAGCCTGCGCAGTAGTCCTGTACTGTACTGTTGGCCTACGTACTTTGGATCACCTTGCATGCATAGGCACCGTTGTTAGTTCGATGGATCAGGGGAAACAAACATAAATAGGACCCGGTTTTGCTGTGGAGTCCCCGCGCATAAAACACTTGTCATCGTCAAAGAAACGAGGATACCCGAGATAACTTTTTCCAACCATTCCTCGGATAGATATCTCTTTTCAAAATATAGCGATATAAATATAGCAATCTAATATCGAATAAGACATATTCTAATATAATAAATTTGGATAAATCCTTATTTAGATTCATAGTACTAAAGATACTTCTCATCTCATACTAGGTTGTTATATTATAGAACAGATAGAGTACAACGTAAGCAGTCGTATCACAAGATTATTCATCCTCGAAAGGATATCCTCTCGTTTTGTGTATGTCATTCAAAATTTATTAAAAAAATTTTAAAAAATTAATAAGATAGATCAATATGAGATATGTCACTCTACGAACATGTAAATTTAAATCTAACTTATACAAATAAAAGTTTTGTTTCTACTTGTATATGTTGAATTTGAATTTAAATTGCATGTTTGTGAAGTGACATATCTTCTATTGATATATTAAACATTTTTCAATCTTTTTATCACTATTTCAATGATATACAAAAAAAAAAGGAGATATCGGCTTAGTGGATGAAAACACTTTTTCTCAAGATTCAACTAAAGACGCATATCTGTCTAAGTATCATAAACAGTATTATAATTAGACTAAAGATGCATATCCATATAAGTATCATGAACAATATTATAATTATGGAGTGATTTAAATCGATCTGATGCTTTTTTTGTTTTAAAATATAATGTTTGTATGTTTTTCAAAATGTATCGAGACACTTTAACGAACCAATTCGGCTAGCCAGCTTTCCCTCAGGAAAAAAAGAACAATAATTCGGCTAGCTATGAGGCCCCGTTGTGGCAGGCTGGGTGCCGCCAGGGCACGCATCACTATGCACTAACTAACCGTGGAAAGAATCATCGAAATTCTTTTGACATGCATGGAGCGTTAAAAGTGCGGGAACCATTGGGATAGCTTGCACCTAGCTATCGGCTGTCGTACTGTAAGCTGGGCGTAGATTTATTTATTTTTACTATTTGTTAGAACTGTCATTTTAGACGTGAAACGGTGAAAAGCAATGTCCTTCGATCAGTAGCACAGTGGTTGTTGATCATTACGCGATGACATGACACGACTACTGTAGCAACTGAAGAGGAACTACACTGCACAATCTCGGTTTGTTGGGGGTAATCAGTTGGGAGCTGCCTAATCTCTTTCTTTAACCCCAAACTAAATTACACATTCAGAATACATACAGGTCGGCCCGATTCTATGCGTCGCAAACTCGCATGCACATGCGCAAGTAACCCGGGCGCGCGTATCCCAAGTCCCAAAGCGCCAACCCGCTATGCAGCTGGATCTGGTGCGAACTTGCGATCGAGCGGGCGCGCGTCGTGGGCGTGATGCGCGGTTGCGTCGCGAGAGCCTAACCGCGTGTGAAGAAATCGCGGTTCCCACAGCGTACCCGTCGAACGACGGCACGCCGCACGCGACGCATCGATCGAGGGGAGTAACAAAATCAGCGTGAACGATCCCGAGGGATTTGCGTCCCTCGCACCCCACCCCCGGCACCGTGGGGGGCCTAGGGTTTCACGTGGCTGACCAGTGGGGCGCTGCCGCGTGCGCAAGCTCCCCGCCACCGCGAGCGTCACGGCACACGTACGGCCGCGCGTGCCGGCGATCACTTGGGCGCAACGGCTCTCCGTGTTGCACCGACCACCGTAATTGGCTCGCAGTATAGTCATGCACCTTATATTCTTATTCTTATGGACTGAAAATTGTTAGCACTATTTTTTTAATATTTGTCCTTAGGCTGTATCGGACCAAATCCATATAATTAAGGATGTGTTAGAAAGATGATTGAAGAACATTGGATACGATAGTTACGTAGAGTGAACGCACTGCGTGCCGGGGAGAGGGGATGGGGGTGGAAGGAGGACGAGGACAACTCCATTTTTACAGTAGTACAGATATCACACGATTGATTTTTTAATGCACTAGAAAAATGCATGTGTGTTGCAACAGATGAATACAATTTTCACGATTGATAAAAATTTTGTCAATTTAAACGACAAATCGAAACCAGACAAACAAAACAATAGTAAAACAAAGTCAGAAATCATATATAACATTGAACCTGGTTGCGCATGTTTCATGCGTCATCACACGAAAAATCCCTTATGTACACCTTTTTCATAGCCTTAGAAATTGATCGGGTGATAATTCCATGAGTTGACACATGTGCATTTTGTAATACCTCATGGATCAAAGAATGAAATTTTGATTATTCAATTAATAAAAGTTTTTATTACTGTAGATGAAAAACATTTGCAAAGTAACCAACTTGTCGCGCACACACCTTAAACAAGGATAAATTTGAAAAAAAAATATGAGGAGAAAAATTTGGAAGACAAAAAAAAGGAGAAAAAAAGAAAAAAAAAGAGGAGAAAAGAAAGGATATTGGAAGGAGAATGAGAGGATCAGGATTATCAGAGAAAAAAAGAAAAAAATGAAAGAGAGAAAAATACGCTGATCGAGGGAGCGGTGCGTATGGCGCTGAGTGGAGACGCGTGAGATGGGGTAGCGGGATAGCATGGGTCGGTTGGGTTGGGCTGGGAGATTGGGTTGGGCTGGGAGAGGGAGGGGTTGGGTTGGGATAGGGGTGTATAATAGTTATTTGACTCACTTCGAATTGAATATGAGCGACATATAACCAACTCAAAAACCAACTTAAATACGGATGACGTATCAAAATTCTGACAAAAACATCTTTAGTTTTTATAATAGTAGAGATAGAGATTGGACTACTTATTTTTTCAATAGATATTTGTGCAAATAGACAAATATGCTAGACATGCTCAAAGTGCTTTTGATGATAGATCCATTTTAAGATAATTTTGACGATAGATTTAGTTGTACTCTTTTAATTTTACCTAACTAATTAACTAATGTGAAGAATATGAGTATCGGGTACCCACACGGTCATCATATTCGACTAGAGATAGGAGGTTGGCTAGATTCATGTATTATGCAATAGAGTAGAACTCGGTCGCAATGTTGCCTGTGTTCTATGATAGGGTCTTGAGTTTCGATTGAGTCCTACCATAGATTAAAAAACTGATGTCGTGTCTGGCTAGATTTTTCTCTTTATAACCCTGCCTCAAATCTATATAAGATGGGCAAGAAGCCCTCTAAGGACATAACCACAGACATAGCGAGATAAGCTACAATCAGATCGTCAGATCAATATACACCTGACGAATATAATCTCAAATAGAAGTAGGGTATTATTCTTTTTAACTTCTTTTGTTACTTGATCTGTTTTTTGGGTTAAGGCTTGTTCGGTTGTCCTTTACAGCTGCTGCCTTGTAGCCAGCCAGTTGATGCTTGGTTCGGCTGTGACGCAGCCACAGACAGCGTCTGTATAGTGTAGCCGAATGGGTCCTTAATCCACAATCAACACCGTGGGAGCTTTTATAGAAGGTGGTTATTTCGAAATTTTGCACGAGAGCAATTGAGATATAGGAGTATCAGTCCTGTGCCTGTATAAAACTGTAGACTGAGACTAGATGCAAAGGGTTGAAGCTTCATTATATTTCCAGACGTGAAAATTTGCCGTGTACCAATGTCCTTTGATCACTAGCACAGTGGTTGTTGCGTCATTATGCGATAATAAGACTACTGTAGCCACTAAGGAGGGACTGCACAAGCACAGTTTGTTGGGGGTGATTAATTAGGAGCTAGCTGCCTAACCTCATTTCTTTAACCCCAAATTAAATCCTACAAATAGTCTCACACTACAGCTCGCCCCAAATCGATCTATGCTCTGCATGCAAACTCACATGCACATGCGCCAGTAACCGGAAAAAACTCCCACCCTGTGCTACTAGTAGCTCACCCTGTGATCCATATAAAAACCCCACCACCTCCCTCTCCCTCTCCCCCTCTCTCTTCCCACCTCCATCAATCAATTCCTCTCGCGCCACCGATCGATCGAGCTGAGCTAACCTCTCACATCACCATATATATATTCTTGGCCGGTAGCGAGCGAGCTATCTCTAGCTTGGAGCTCTTGATCGAGGAGGCTGATCGCGATCGAGCCGAGAGATGTTGTCGTCGTCGCACCACGAGGCGATGCTGCCGTACGCGCCGCGGCCGCCGTCGCTGCTGGTGGATCGCCGGTACAAGCAGGGCGCCGAGGCGGCGCCCAACTGCCCGCGCTGCGACTCGCCCAACACCAAGTTCTGCTACTACAACAACTACAGCCTCAGCCAGCCGCGCTACTTCTGCAAGGGATGCCGCCGGTATTGGACCAAGGGCGGCTCGCTCCGCAACGTACCCGTCGGCGGCGGCTGCCGCAAGAACCGCCGGGGGAAGTCCTCGTCGTCGGCGCGGTCGGCGGCCGACGCCGTCTCGAGCGGCCGTGACGCGGCGTTCGGCCACCGGTTCCCCGGCCCGGTCCGGCCTGACATGGTCCTGGAAGGCATGGTTGGCAACCCGGCGAACCCAGGCCAGGCGATGCCCGACGTGCCCGCCGCGGCGGACGGCTCGACCATCGACCTCGCAATGCTGTACGCCAAGTTTCTGAACCACCCGCCGTCTGATGCCGGGCTCGGCGCCGTCACGCCGGAGTCGGCAGGGCACGTCGACGAGGCGTTCGACACGTTCAGCGCGTCCAGCGATCTGAGCCCCGGCATCCTGCAGGCGGCGTCGGCGCAGTTCGACCCGAGCCAGGACGGGTTCGGCGAGTGGTCCAGTCCAGCGAGCGGCAACGACCCGACGAGTACTGCAACCACCGCAACCACCACCATGCTGTGCACGGACGCGAGCGTGCAAGCCGCGCTCGGCGAGCTCAACTTCGCCATGGATCAGAGCTGCTTCGACTCGCTAGGTTTGCCCACGGACGTCGGCGGCGCCGGCAGCCTGTCTTCGTGGTGCTCGATCGTGCCGAGCTTGTCGACGTGGGAGGAGCCCAAGTACGGCTCGTTGGATTCGTTTCCCGACGACGCCATGAGCCTCCATGAGGGCATGATCGGTGCTCCTGATCATGATTGGAGCGTGGATTGCCAAGGATTGGAGGCTCTTTACATGCCATAAATATATGTGCGATTAAAATTCTTCTTATAGCTAATCGATCTCATCCTATTCTTGCGATTGGTTTGTAACTTTTTTTCTTTCGTTTCTGTTTGGAAGAACTACATATAGAGCTATGCTTGTTAATTTTGAAGAGGGAGATCAGGGTGAGCTAGGTGCTTGGTCACTCATGTGAAGGGAGTAATTAATTAAGGGTAATTGGTATACTTGTGAAATAGAGCCAATACAATAAAGTTTGAAAAACATTTGATTATATGGAGTGATGTTATAATGACAAGTTTTATGTGCAAGTTCAACTTCAGAAAATCTTCTGCTGAAGCTAGAGAAAATCTTTTGCTGAAGCTAGCATTGAGGCAGAAGATTTTTTTTCCCGTTTTACTGTATCTGAAGTTGCTTATGTATTTTCGATCTATGCATACGTATTCTCAACGATCTATCTAGCAGAACATGAAAAGTATAAGAAATATAGCAAGAACTATTTGAAATTATGAGACTTGATACTACAATTTAACAGCGCATTACTGATCAGTACAAGAAATGACTATCGATCGATGAAAAAAAAATCTATAGATCTAGTAGCTTATTTTGGCGGCATCTTCACTGTGTGAATGAATAGTTTGCATGTACAGTTCGTCTGTATGTGGCTTAACAAGGGAAGCAACTAATACCTTGCATGGCAAGCATTCCACAGTGCATGTGTCCCTTGTCTCCCTTGTGCTCGGTCGAGATTGTTAGTCAAACAAAAGCAGCCCAATTAAACTCAGAGGAGAGTAGTAGCTGCCATTGCCTCATTGGTCTGCACGACTGCTCATATATCTTGTTGAGAGATAGAGATCGCTCGTCTGGATCCACTTGTAGTCAGTCAGTATTTTTCTAGATTTTACAGTCAGTATAATGTTATCTGCATCATCACGGTGTTCAATTAAACTAAAAGGCTAAGTGAGCTGGGTTAAATTAATAAAAGACTAACTAAGTCAAGCTGCCAATTCTTGTCTTAATGATCATCCAGCTGCACATTCAGTACGTGATTAAGACCAATTCTGCGAAATGATAAAAAAGTAATCCCTGTGATTAATTCATATAGATGCATAGTGCATCACTGCTGTACCATCGAACTGTTGCTGTAAAGTGAGTTGTGTGATGATCTTCAGAATGAACTGTCCATGGGTCCCTGACAAAAGTGGTTAAACTTAACTAATATGCACTTGCATGATCCAAATGTGGTTAGTTTCAACTGTCAAAAGTAGCAATGCAATACATGCATGCAAGTACATGCAGTTATCAACAACAATACTACTACTAGATGAATAAAAAGTACAGGTATACTGTACCAGAATTGCATTGACCAAGGCAAAATCGAGGATTCGAGGGTGCATGGAATGCAGAAGTACCGGATACTGCTCACTGCGCTACCCGTGCGCGCAATATTTTACAGGGTCAACGCCTCACACGCACGACGGATGGATGCATCGGCTCGGCGATATGGATGGATTGCGTAGGGGAGAGAGCTCGACTACATGCATCATGGCCGCCCTCAGTTAACCTCTCGCAGTCGCAGCCTGATGCTTGGAATCCACTGCTCGTCTGACTTGTGCATCAGCAGCAGTAATGATCAACCTTGGGAGCTCCCCTCTCTACAGAATTCAGGGTGCCTAGGGCCGGATGCACATGGCCGGGTCTGGATCCGAGAGAGAAGAAGAAGCTCTGGCCCATGATCCAAGGAGGGAGCTAGCTGCTAGCTGAAATGCTCATGATCACCATTGCAAGATATCCCAACCGATCGATCTCCCTGTTAGATAGATCTCCCACCCGTCGGGCCCAATGGCACAACGGACCTTGACCGCGCCCTGATCGGGGGCGCCCAGCCCATTGGCTGGTGGGCCCCTGTCACCCTGCGTCATATAAAACAGAGGGTGGAGGCCGGGGCGGCATAGGACACGAGGTTCGCCGCCGCCGCTAACTCCACCCACAAACCCTAACCCTAACCGATCAAGGAGGGCGCAGCCAGTGACGGAAAACGCCACCGCCGCGCCACAACCTCGCAGGGAACGCCCGCAAGCACCGTCGTCGTCCACGTCAAGCCCGTGACGACAACGACAATGGCCGGCGCTTCTTCATCCTCAAACACCTCCACCGGTCAGCCCCTCTAAACCCTATCCCTCATAGATTGTTGCCAAAACACATATAGAGAAGAAACTCCACCGATCTAAACCTAGGTGATTCACTAGAGAACCCCTAACAATGGTATCAGAGCCTAACCTAGCGATTAGATCGAGTTCGGGGATAGAAATCCAAAGAAAAAAAAAGAAAAGAAACGATCCGAACGGATCGAAAAGAAACCCGAAACCCTACCTTATTGCCGGCCGTCGCTGGCCAAGGGGGGAGGGCAAAGGGCACCGCCAAGGAGCCCCTCGACGGCCGTGCGCGCACCCGTGGGTGCACGCGTGTGCCGGCGAGGGGGCCCGCAGCGGCGCCGCCATCTCCGTCGCCGCTCTTCGTCTCTCTCTCACACGGTGGGGGCTAGAGACAGTGAGGGGAGCGGAGAAGAGGAAGAGAAAAGAGGCGGCGGTGAGGCGCCGAGCATGGCGTGGCGACGAGGGCCGCCGACGGCGGCGATGTTGCTCTGCTCGGCCGCGCGCGCAAGAGGGGCTAGGGTTTCGGCGCCGGGAGGGGTCGGGGTTTTTGTTTGCCCGATCTCTTCGCTCGACCGTCCGATCTAAACCCTAGCCGATCGGACGGCCGGCGGCGGCCGGGCCAAATGAGGCCCAAGAGGGCGCTTGTGGGGGGCGGCTTTCCCGGCCCAGGCCCAGGTCGCGGCCTGGGGAAGGGGGGGGGGCATGCCCGCCCGCGCCAAAAGGCCGTGGGCCGCCGGAACTAGTCTGTTTTAGGTCCCTCCGGGGGCCGAAAATAGAGAAAAGAGAATAGTAGCTTTTCCTTTTAAATTTTGTCAATTTTCATGCAAATTTCAATAGAATTTTAATTGTTTTTGCATGTTTTACCTCTGTTTAAATTTGAACCAATGGGAGAATTTTTACAAGAGAGTAAAATTATAGAATTGCTACTGTTCATGTGAATTTTAATAGAGATTTCCGCTGCAAATAGATGAAATTGATAAAATTAGTGTTTCTAAAATTAAATTTTGAACCAACGGGAGAATTTAATTTTAGGAACATTAATTCTGTGCTATGATATTGTGATTTTCTGACCAACGTTATTAATTGCAATATTATAGTAATGGCTCTATGTGTTATGTCTATTTTCTGCCGAACGGTGATATAGGCTTAATGCATCATATTTTATTAAATGGTAATTTTTGTTCTCACAGTACATGATTATTTCAGATGGCTACTCCTTGATGGGTTGCATTAAAGATATTCCGACCCTGAAGGGAGATGACTACGGAGAATGGAAAAGAAAACTCGACTTTGCTTTCATCTTGGGAGAGGTGGACTGGGTGTTGACCACCCTATGTCCTATAGCACCTGCTGCACTTGTCAGAGGTGAAAATGAGTCAGATGCTGACTGGCAAAAGAGAGAGAGGGACAATGCTCCCCTCATCATGTCGTATGACATTGAACATAAGAAATGGTCCTTAGCCAACAAGAAATGTTTGGCTGTGGTAAAGAACACGATTGAGCCAACTATATTGGGCTCAATCCCAGAGTGTGACGCCGTCTCAGAGTACCTCGAAAGAATAAAGAGTCAGTTTACTGGTTCTTCAAAGACTTGTGCAACACAACTGATAAAGCAGCTTGTGACAGAGAGGTACCATGAAGGTGGTATCAGAGATCACATTCTTAGGATGAGCAACATGGCTTCCAAGTTGAAGCCAATGGATTTGGGCATTATAGATGACTTTCTGGTCCATCTGGTTATGGCCTCATTGCCAAAGCTTTTTGACAACTTTGTTGTCAACTACAATATAAGTCCAGAAAAATGGAATTTTGAAAAGCTCATCGCTAATTGTGTGCAAGAGGAGGAAAGAATCAAGGAGGCCAATGGTGGCTCAATTAACTATGTTAAAGATAACAAGAAAAGGAACCACAAGTCTCCCTCCTCAAAAGCCAAACAGCCTCAGCATCTACCTCAGCAACAACAGTTTGCTGTTGAAAAGGATCAGTGTCTACACTGCAAGAAGATAGGACATTACAAGAAAGATTGTCCTGACTTCCTAAAAATGATCATGGCAAAGAAAGGTGAGAACATTATTACATTTGTAAATGAATCTCATTATGTTGGTTATTCTAGATCCACATGGTGGATTGATTCTGGAGCAACTATTCATGCTTGTAATTGTTTAAAAGCATTCCGTTCGACGAGGACTACGCAAAGAAGCGAAAGATCCATTAGAGTTGCCAATGGAGTTGAAGAAAAAGTTGAAGCTATTGGCGACCTTACTATAGAGCTCCCGAATGGCTTCACACTTTTACTTCGAGATGTTTTTTATGTTCCTTCTTTGCAAAGAAATTTAATAAGTGTATCCAAATTGGATTTTGATGGATATGATTGCCGTTTTGGAAATGGCAAATGCGAACTATGGTATAATAATGCACGTATTGGTCTTGCTGTGTTGCAAGATGAGCTTTATTTGTTATCTCTTTTTGAGAATGTGAATGTTGTGTCCTTGTTGACAAAAGAAAACAAGAAAAGAAAGCGAACTCCTGATGTCTCATCGAAATTATGGCACTGTCGTTTAGGTCATATTTCGAGGGGGAGAATTGAGAGACTAGTTAAGAATGAAATTCTTCCTCCATTGGAGTTCTTAGACTTAGAACAATGCGTAGAATGCATTAAAGGAAAATTTGTAAAGAGCATCAAAAGGGGTGCAAAACGAAGCACAGGAATTTTAGAGATCATTCACACAGACATTTGTGGTCCATTTCCTGTAAAAAGTGTGGATGGCTATGACTCGTTCATAACATTCACAGACGATTACTTCCGATATGGTTATATTTATCCAATTAAAGAAAGATCAGAAGCATTGGATAAATTTAAGATATTCAAAGCTGAAGTTGAAAATCAGCATGATATAAAGATTAAAATAGTAAGATCTGATCGTGGGAGGGAGTACTATGGTCGGCATACGCCTTATGGGCAAGTCCCTGGACCTTTTGCAAGGTTCTTACTAGAGAATGGTATAGTAGCCCAGTATTCAACACCGGGCGAACCTCAACAGAATGGGGTAGCTGAAAGGCGTAACCGTACCCTTATGGATATGGTGCGTAACATTGGGTTTATGGATGGAGGCGTTAAAAACCGCCATTCATATCCTCAACAGAGTTCCAAGCAAATCGGTGCCCAAAACACCGTATGAGCTATGGACAGGAAGAGTACCCTCGCTAGCTCACCTCCGTGTGTGGGGGAGTCCTGCGGAGGCTAAAGTATTCAACCCAAACCTTGGCAAGTTGGATCCCAAAACAGTGAGCTGTCATTTTATTGGCTATCCTGAAAGATCAAAGGGTTATCGTTTCTACTGTCCAAACAGTTATACAAAGTTTGTAGAAACGAGACACGCCGTCTTCTTGGAAGACGAAGTGATTAGGGGGAGCTCGGTAGTTCGAGAAATTGATCTTGAGGAGAGGCGGGTGTCTGTACCCGCTTCGTCAATTCAAGACCCTTTCTTCTCTCTACCTGCTGACGTTGAACCTACAATGCATGACGTTGCGGTACCAACACCTGTTGTTACCTCTCCTGTGGCAACAATGAATGAAAGTGAGGAACCTGTTCTACAGGATTCAACAGAAATTGCTGCCACACCAGAGGAGGAGCTGCAACAGCCTCAAACAGATAATGTGCCAGAACAGGAGGCCCCTAAAAGGTCTGAAAGAGTCAGAAGATCGGCTATCCGTGATGACTATGAAGTTTATAATATAGAAGAGTCACTTATGCAGGATGATCCCACCTCATATGAAGAGGCCATGAGAAGCGCTTGCTCATCTGAATGGTTGGAAGCCATGAAAGATGAAATGAAATCAATGAAACTAAACGATGTCTGGGTTTTGGAAGAAATTCCTAAAGGAGCCAAAACAGTAGGCTGTAAATGGGTCTACAAAACTAAATATGACTCCAGAGGGAATATAGAAAAGTTTAAGGCGCGACTTGTGGCAAAAGGTTTCATGCAAAGAGAAGGGATTGATTACAATGAGACATTTTCTCCAATCTCTTGTAAAGATTCTTTTAGGATTATAATGGCACTGGTGGCACATTATGATTTAGAATTACATCAGATGGATGTAAAAACAGCATTTCTAAATGGAGATTTGGAGGAAAAGGTATACATGGCACAATCGAAAGGTTTTGTTGTGAAAGAAAACGATAATATGGGATGCCGTCTAAAAAGATCCATTTATGGATTAAAGCAAGCTTCGAGACAGTGGTACTTGAAGTTTGATGGGACAATAAAGAAATTTGGGTTTCAAGAGAATGTTGAGGACAACTGTATTTATACAAAGTTTAGGAATGGGAGATTTATTTTCCTAATTCTGTATGTAGATGACATTCTACTGGCTAGTAGTGATGTCAGTCTATTGCAGGAAACAAAGAAATTCTTGTCCTCAAACTTTGACATGAAAGACCTCGGTAAGGCTTCATATGTTTTGGACATAGAGATTCACCGAGATAGAACGAAGTATGCATTGGGACTTTCTCAAAAGGCATATATAGAAAAGGTGCTGAAGAAATTCAACATGTACAGATGCAGTGCTACACCTGCTCCTATAGTCAAAGGAGAAAAGTATGGGACATGGCAATGTCTCAGAAATCAGTATGAGCTCAACGAAATGAAAACAAAGCCATATGCGTCAGCTGTGGGAAGCCTACAGTATGTGCAAGTGTGCACACGCCCTGACTTGGCATTTGTCACCGGGTTACTTGGCAGATTTCAGAGTAATCCAGGCCCAGAGCACTGGAAATTAGTAAAGAAAGTTTTGCGTTATTTACAAGGTATAAAAGGCCTCATGCTGTCTTACAGAAGATCAGAGTCACTCCAGATAGTGGGGTATTCTGATTCTGATTTTGCAAAAGATAATACAAAGTCAACATCGGGATACGTGTTCACCCTTGCAGGAGGAGCTATTTCATGGAAAAGCTCAAAACAGACTATCACTGCAGGGTCTACGATGTATGCCGAGTTTATAGCATGCTATGAGGCCACGGGGCAGGTGAACTGGTTAAAGAAGTTCATACCCGGTTTAAAGGTGGTTGACAGTATTGAGAAACCACTATAGTTATACTGCGATAACGAACCCGCAGTAATGTACGCTCACAACAATCAGTCAAGCGGTGTTGCCAAACACATTGACATAAAGTACTATGTTGTGAAGGACAAAGTCCGGGATCAAACAATCAGTCTCGAGCACATTAGAACAGAAACAATGCTCGCGGATCCGCTCACGAAAGGTCTACCACCCAACGTGTTCAAGGAACATGTAGCCGACATGAGTTTAAGGGAAGCCTTATGAATCCTGGACTACAGGGCCCAAAAGTTAAGGTATCTGTTTCTGAATGGAGACGTGTATAGTGGCTGTTAAATCCATCGGTGATTAACCGTGATGATGAAACATGCTCTATTTACAAATCTGTGATGGAATAGAAAAAGCTAAAAGAAATAGTGAGATCAAGGGGGAGAATGTTAGATAGATCTCCCACCCGTCGGGCCCAACGACACAACGGACCTTGACCGCGCCCTGATCGGGGGCGCCCAGCCCATTGGCTGGTGGGCCCCTGTCACCCTGCGTCATATAAAACAGAGGGTGGAGGCCGGGGCGGCATAGGACACGAGGTTCGCCGCCGCCGCTTACTCCACCCACAAACCCTAACCTTAACCGATCAAGGAGGGCGCAGCCAGTGACGGGAAACACCACCGCCGCGCCACAACCTCGCAGGGAACGCCCGCAAGCACCGTCGTCGTCCACGTCAAGCCCGCGACGACAACGACGATGGCCGGCGCTTCTTCATCCTCAAACACCTCCACCGGTCGGCCCCTCTAAACCCTATCCCTCGTAGATTGTTGCCAAAACACATATAGAGAAGAAACTCCATCGATCTAAACCTAGGTGATCCACTAGAGAACCCCTAACACTCCCCTCCTGGCCCTAGCTTACCTGTAGTATCAAATTGTACTCGAACGACGTAAACAAATGACCATATCCTCCGTCAGTGCGTGCAGGGCTTGTGGTTTCGCGATGATAATGGGACTATCTAGATCACATTTACAATTTTACATTCACAAAACTGCATGTATATGAGTAACTAACCAGTTGACATTCCAGGATCGCAGAATTGTGCAGAGTTATCATCATCTCTCTATCTAATTATGTTACTAATATTTAATTTTTGTGTGTGCAGTATTTACAATTGGAGCAATTAAATTGTAAGAGAAGATGAATAAAGGAGGTAATCGAATTGGTATATATGTTGCAGTCAACTCGGTTGATTTCAACTCTTAGACTGAATATAGTATGCTGATATACCTCGGCAACAGTAACTACGGGATTGATGCATTCTTTCCGATGCCATCGATCAATGCACTGCTAGCTTCTCCACACGTATACGGTGCCTTATCCTTGCAGCCGTCTAGGTAATGACGCCATCTAAGCAGCATCATTCCCATTAGCAAATCTTCCAAAAAAAAACCATAATAGAAAACTACTACTACTTGAAGAGTTGACTACGTACATTCATGCATGCTCCAGATCAAAATCAAGACAGAGAGTTTCTTTCACCTTCCTTTAATCTTCAGGTCTTTGCAGTTGCAACTGAAGTATTACTGGGATAATCCTGTTGTTTAATTTCACTTCTGGAATGTAATACGTACAGTGGACAGTGTCATGATTACACTCATCAAATTGTTCAGGCCTTTCAGGGACAGTGGCATGGAGGCTACAGGCTAGGTACAACGTGAAGACGAAGAACTACCCCACTGGCCACTGGCCAGACACACTTGACAGAATTGCAGGGAATTGTGTTACGCTGCGCGATTCTGTCCATGAAAACGTTTCCTTGCTATGGATGCTTGCGTGGAGTAGCTTTCAAGGGTGTCTTTGACTAGAAAGAGGTTGTTTGCCAGTCCTAGCTGCCCATTGCCGACTATCTGGAGTGTCTGGAGGCCCAGTTTACGGCCACATCTGAACCAGATTTGCCATTGGGTTGGTTGAACGTTGTCCACGTGCTAAAGCTGGCCCATTACGGCTTACTACTATCCAGGCCGTTATTAACGATTTATTGGGCCTAATTCGTCCGGAAAGCTACGTTAGTAGTCCATTTGGCGCTCTATTTTTTTTGGGGGAATAACCATGTTTTTCTCCTATCCGAATAACTGTGTTGTATATTTTTGTTTGAAGATTTTCGAAATTATGGTTTATTCTACAAACGGTTGAAAAAATGATTGCTTTTCTATATAAAAAAAATCTCATTCCCATCAGATGTCCTTCTCAGGATGTGAATTTTTATCCCTCAAGAGAACGCCACTTTGTTTTAAACATGTCCAAAAAGTTTAAGAAAATATATCAATATGTGATATATTACTTCGTAAACATGTAAGTTGAAATTCAATTCATACAAGTAGAAAAAATAACAAATTTAATTGATACGCTCTATTTAATGTCAAATTTGTTTGTTTCTATTTGTATGTGTCGAATTTGAATTTGTATGTTTATGAAGTGATATATTGTTTTCATCTTGTAAAAGCATATTTAAAAAATGATGACTTTTAGATGACATGCTGACATGAAAAAGACGAGATGATGTCTCCTCCAGGCTCGAGCTCCAAGGACAAACAGACTTTCAAGTAATTCTCAAGAGAGTGGTTATGAAGAGGTGTACTATTTCAAAATAGCATGCTAGAAAATCATGAACTATATGTTTGACATTTTCACGGAAGGAAGTATTAAGTACACGTACATCATTTGATGTAGTGGCCCCGTAAGTAGAACCGTACTGCAATTTGCAGTGTACTACTTCTATCTAAGATTGCGAATCCATCTTGAGAAAACCAAAAACAACACAGATTGCCCCAAAAAGTACACGGCTGGTTCAGCGCCGGCGCGTCGAGGCACCGACGTGTACCAGCATTGGGCCATCCATCGCGACAGCGACGCACTTTAAAGAGAGCAAGGAGACCGGTCAGCTCTTTTCCAGGATAGCTTAGCTGAAAACCAACACGAGTAGTGAGTTTTTCACATGCTCAAACAAACGGTGTGACGCCGTTGATGGTGAAAGGTCAATGCCGCGAGCGTTGATCTCACCACCTAGCTAGCTAGCGCCATTAGCATTTAGCCCTAGCTGCTAAGCTAATTGGTAGATTGCAGGTAGTACTAGTCAGATTACTGCTAACCATGCATACATCCTGAATTTATGAAGCTGACGAGTAATTAGTAATTAAGAAAGTGTAGAGATTGCAAAAAGTAAACGACGTCGCGCGGCATCGGACAAAAACACACTTGCACCATCCACCGCATGGAGCCATTCGCCATTTAAGACAAAAACTCATGCCAAAAGCACTTGAATCAACCTGAATTAGCCAACCATTACCGAGCCGAATCAAAATCAGTTATAGCAGGTCAGTTTGGTTTTTAACTTTTTACACAGCTTGGTTAGGCAGAACAAACTAGCGCCGAATTCTGATCTTGTACACACTACCAGTGGTGCCTTATCGATTATACCAGTATCAGCCACACAAAAAGCTTAGTTAATTAGCAGTGGAAATTTGATGGAATTAGAATCTTGGTTAGCAAGTCAAACACTTCTTTTATCGATCGATGTGGATGAATCCCTCTGAATAATATTATCGTTGACATTGTGTAAATGTACCAGATGGATCTAGAATCCAACGTACACGTACCGGTGACATGATGCCATGATGGAGAACAACATGCAAGGTTAGGAGGAAATGGTCTCTCATGTGTTCTGACAATAGCCTTAATTAATTGCAAGTGACAGATATACATCAGACAAGGCTTTTATTTTCTGAAAAATCCAAAATCATATATCTACCCCTAGATTTGGCAAAACGGTGGACCAAACTCCTGTTGAACCTAACAATTAGGTCAGTTGACAATTTTGTTACTCCTTCACTCACTAACTACTCCATTGGAAACAGAAAATAACCCTAGCTAGTGGCCCTATTAGGTCCAGTTCTCAAGTTCCAATTGGAGCCAAGAGTTAATCAATTACTACTACATATGTAGCCGTTTTAGAGCGCTAATTTGGTAGCATTGGAGCCTCGGGAGTACTGTGATTTCATAAGTTGGCCTACAAATTAACCTAGTGGACATTGCTTTCTTATTTTCTCTCTAGTTGCTACAAGGCTACAACTGGTAGAGTGCAACCAATTCACTGAATCACGGATCTGTTATAAATCACATACAGAAAAGATAAATTTTCCCCTCAGAAAATTTCTGGTGTCACATCAACAAGAAAGATCATGTACATCACCTGAAAGAGGAATCCAGAGAAAGATTCTGAAGATCAATGATTAAAAAAACTCCAGATGACAGATAAGAACTGATCTTTTTTTTTAGAAAAAAAACCCTCAAAATGACAGGTAGGAGCTGATCATCTGTTTAGATCAGGTGAGCACTAAAAGAATCCAGGAATTAGTTGGTCAAGCACTCAAGCCCTCAATTAGGGCACCTAATCCGAACAGGGGAGCGCACATCTCAAGAGAAACGGAACATGGCAGGGCACCGGCAAGGTCAGAGATCTGAATAAACAAAAGTGTTAACAGTGCAGAGCTAGCGCTAATCGCTAGGCTTCTGACCGGCTCGGTTTTGTTAATTAATCACGGAAAATTTCCAGGTCAACCACTGGAGCCTTTTCCCACTCTTCCAATCCATCAACTGACTGAATAGGTTCCTTTTGCAAAAAGAGACCTGAGATTGAGTAAGTTATGGGAACAACCCTCCTGGTGTTTTCCGAGAAAATTGGAGCAAAGGTCAAAATAAGAAATATTGGTTAGTAGTTACTGATTGAGGATTGATAGCAATTGTGTTTGTAATTATACTATTTCAAAGCAAGGACTGTTCGTCTTATATGAGGAAAAGGAGCATCTTGTTAGTGAAGGGGCGGTGACGAGTTTCTATACACTTCCTTCGTTTCATATTATGTCGTTTAATTTTTTTTATCAAAAGTTCTTTAAGTTTGATCAAATTTATAGAAAAATTTAGCAATATCTGTAATACAAAAATTAGTTTTATTAAATTCATCATCTAATATATTTTAATAATATGTTTGTTTTGTATTGAAAATACTAATATATTTTTCTATAAATTTGATCAAACTTAAAGAAGTTTGACTAAGAAAAAAATCAAATCGACTTATATATGAAACAGAGGGAGTAGTTGACATGTCATTTTCAAATCAAGAAGCCCATTTATCATTTATATGCTAATGGGTAATTCATCAGCATTTTTGGGTGATCAAAGTAAGTTAGGTCACATCAATCTTATTATTTTTCTGGCAAGAATTTACAATTAATTCATACATTGTTACCTTCTATGGTAGCATGGCAACTCATTATGTTGATCACAATTCTTCGATCTTAAACCTCTTATTGTGGTGCCATCAAGTTAGAATAGTGGTACTAAATCTTCAAGATTTGGAGTAGAATTTTAAGATAGACGTGTCCTGAATAATCATTGTCACCAGAGAAACTTGAGTGTTCTACCGTTTTCTTCCGGACATAATCATACTCTCTCCACCCCATTTTAATCATCCTCTAAGTAAAGGGCACCAAAACTAAGGACACCAAAATATTGATCATTCTCGAATTAATCCTCATCGGTTAAAGTGCTCCATCGCTTCGTGTCCCGTGGATTGCTTATGTTTTAAATATTGCGTGATATTGTACCAATAAAAATTAATCTTGGTTGGTTGCATGTAACACATTTAACGATACACATTTACTCTTTGCACAAATAAATAAAGATACATTTGTTAGAGCATCTCCAAGAGATTAGCTAAAAAGACTAGTCAAATTTACTGATTTAGCTACTCTCAAAAATAGATTTGACTAACAAATAACAGAGTAATCCAACAGATTCTGTAAAGATGGCTAGTGAGGTAGGCTAGCTAAAAATAACTAGCGAATGAGATGGGATGGAGAGCCACTAAATTTAGGGGGTCATTTACAGAGTCTGTTGGAAACGTTTTTTCTCTAACAATAGCTAAATTTAACTTTAGAAAACGATTTAGCTTGTCTCTTGGAGATGCTCTTAAAAGATCATTTTGAAAAGACCTTAAAAATCTTAGGGGATGATCAAAATGGGATGAAGGGAGTACAAAATAATAACCTTTGATCTTACCATTGACTAAGCTTGGTCAAAGTTTTCTATGCATAAGACGTTCACGTTGAGTTCCCAATTTCCCAGTGTCATCTTTATACTTTTCCAAACCATCAAAAGTCAGAGGAAACCTTAGCCACGGAACGCTCATGACCTCACCAATTTAAAGTCAACCGAAACACAAAAGCCTCTCCGTGTGAAGGAGGAAAGGGACCTAGCCCCCCAAATTAAACAAACTCAAGGGACTAAACCGCAAATGCAGCTCCCTCTGACCCAACCGCGAGCAACGAGTAAACAAAGCGCGGCGTAGCATGTGATGTGGTGCGACGCGACGCATGTGAACGCCACTACACGAATCCCCCGCGCCTTAAATTAAAACCGCGACCAAACCAACGCACAGCCGCGTACCCTCCGCGACGCGCGCGTCTTCTTCTTCCTCCTCCTCCTCTTCTCCCTACCCGCAGCTACGACTCTTGAACGCGCACCACCGCCACCGCCATCTCGCGGTATATATTCTTGACCCTCGCGCGCATTCCGGTGAACAGGTGCGTGGCGATCGGCTGGTGCAGTGGTGACAGATATGGCAGCAATGGCGAGCGCGGCGGCCGAGGTGCCGCCCTACTTCGTCTGCCCGATCTCGCTGCAGCTCATGCGCGACCCCGTCACGCTCCCTACGGGGATCTCGTACGACCGCGCCGCGATCGCGCGGTGGCTCGCCGCGCCGGCCCGCCGGACGTGTCCCGTCACGCGGCAGCCGCTCGAGCTCGGGCTGGAGCTCACGCCCAACCACACCCTGCGCCGCCTGATCCAGTCGTGGGCGGCCTCCGTATCCCCCGGGTCGGCCGTGGACGAGGAGGTGGCCGCGCTACGCCCCGTGTCGAGCGACGAGGTTGCGTCGCTCCTATCCGACGCCGCCGCGGCGCAGGTCGGCGCGCTCAGGAGGCTGCGGGAGCTGGCGGCCGAGTGCGAGGATAGCAGGGTAATGCTGGAGTCCCAGGACGGGGTGTTCGATTTGCTGTCTCGTGTCGTGACCAGCGGCAGCGCCTGCTCGACGGCGCGGGAGGAGGCGGTTGGTGTCCTCGCGTCGCTCCGGATCCCGGAGCAGGAGCTGATCGGCGTCTCGACCAGGCACGGCAACCTGGCGGAGTCCCTCACGGCCGTGCTCCGCTCGTCGAACCTCCAGTCGCGGGCGCACGCGGTGCAGCTCGTGAGGACACTCGCCGACGCGGTGGTCCCGGCATGGGTGATCGGCCTCAACACGGAGCTCCTCGCCGAGGTGGTCGGCGTGGCCCGCGACCGCATCTCGACGCGGGCGACCAAGGCGTCCCTCCACGCGCTCGCCGCGCTCTGCCCTTACGGCCGGCACCGCGTGAAGATCGTGGGCGCCGGCGCGGTGGCGGCGCTGGTGGAGCTGCTGCTGGACGAGCCCGAGCGGCGCGTGTGCGAGCTGGCGTTGGCCGTGCTGGACCGGCTCTGCACGTGCGCGGAGGGGCGCGCGGAGCTGGTGGCGCACGCGGCGGGCGTGGCCGTGGTGGGGAAGAAGGTGCTGCGGGTGTCGGAGGCGGCGAGCGAGCGGGCGGTGCGCGTGCTGCGGTCGGTGGCGCGGCACGCGGCGACGACGGCGGTGCTGCAGGAGATGGCGCAGTGCGGCGTGGTGGGGAAGCTGTGCCTGGCGCTGCGGTCGGAGCAGTGCGGGGTGAAGACCAAGGAGAAGGCGCACGAGGTGCTCAAGCTGCACTCCAGGGTCTGGAGGGCCTCGCCATGCTTGTCTCCCAGCTTCTTGGCGCTCTACCCATCATGATGACCACCACACCATTGTTCATTCTTTTTTTTTTTGCTGCCATTTTTTTTCTTTTTCCAAATTTACTTGGATCAAGAGGAGAGAACATGATTGTGCCTAGAGAAGAGATGTGTATCTCAACTGAGCTTTTTTTAGGTTGCTCATTTATTCTTTTGAGGATAATCCCATTTCTTTGGTTCAAGAGACAATTTTGCTGTGTTTTCCTCGATCTTGCATGCTAAATTTCACATAGATCCACTGGGATTAGAATCACTCTAGCTACATCCCAGAGCCGACATGTTGGCATAAAAAAACTGGAATTAACGAGGAATACAACAAAGACAATAGTAACCTCCACGGAGGAACTTTGCCGTAATGGGATCCTAAATTCCTAACCTGAAATATTGTGGATATGTGTAATGAGTGTAATAAGACACGGATATACATTAGGCAAGTCCGTTATCTACTCCTTGGTACTTAGTTAATAATCACAATCTATGTATTTTGTTAATCTGCGGTTCCAAATTACACACCTCAGTATTCAGTAAAAAATGGTGAGACTCATTCAGGTGGTACTTGCTGAACAGAGGAAAAAGACCGAACTGCAAATACACAACCAGATAAGCAGATCCACAGAGCCAAATGGACACATGAACGCAGATATTACATATCAGAAAAACCTGCTGCTATCCTAACTCTAAATCTCTAATCATTTATGTACTGCATTTCTTACACTTGTGGGGCCTGCCTAAAACAATAATTTCCTACGCTAAAGCTTCTTCCCTCACAAAGGCTGGCTACGATGTAGTTTAAGGTTAGGAGAGAACACACATCTCTCCCTTACTGACCAATAATTTGCCACAACGTCAGCCGTGGAGACAGGCAACAAGACACTGCTGTCAGCGTAACTGAATCTGTGGCAGCTAGAACAAGGATGGGAGCAAAGGTCACGGCAGGTGAAACTTTACCCACTCACAGCGCTCCATTTGCTGAGGTATGGTACATCTGTGTCACAAGCAGTTGGAGAAACCAGTGGCTGGAATGGACGATGGAAAGAAACCATTGCGCGGCAGGCTAGTATTCTCAACACCTGCTGACAAAATAGAGCTCCCAGTGCTAGGTTCCAGAAGATGGACAAGAGAAAGAAATATTTCCATCCGAGTTACATCCTTGTTTGCCTGTAGAAATTTCAATATTTTAATTAAACTTGCGATCTGATATACTCCACAGTCCACACCACTTGCAGCTCCATAATCAGATCACACTAGAATGTGATTTTTGCTTGGTGTTTTGGCAGAAAAAATGATAGTCATAAGAACTGGTACTAAGTTGAAGAGAGACTAGGAAAGATTTAATACCTCAACAGCAAAGCGTGCCCAAATCTTATCTTTACGAACTTCCATCACACCTTTCAAGATAGTCAACCCTAAACCTCTAATTTGATCAGCTATTTCCAAGAAGATTCCTCTCTCTTTACAAAGCATCTGAACAATTACAACATGTTCGAATCAACACTCAGAATTACCGTGCAGTAGCATTTACCAGAACTAAGAAAACAGAGAAGTAGCAAATACCTCCACAAGCATTTGACGGGGTGGACTGAGATCCTCTACTATGATTGGACATGTCATGGATCGCGTACCAACTTCAAAGGCCCAGGTTGCACCACCTTCAAAGTTATCTTTCAAGAGCAAACCTTCTTCATGACTAACAATCTGCTTCCATGAAACAAGAAATTTTCACACGGATTAGGTAGCTTGAGTAAATTAACAGGGTATGCATAGTTAGATTACTATATTTTCAATGTATTCATAAAAACACTCAACAAAATGAAATATAGCAATGAAATCTACCTTTCTTCTCTATCTATCCGGGTTAATCAAGTTAGTAATCTAATGAGATTACTTGAAAAGTACCCATTGAAGAAAGAAAGTTATGTTAATAGCATTCTTCACAAATTTATGATAATAAAGGTCCATCACCATCGAAAATTCAAAACAGTCAATTTCGAAAATTTTGACCTATTGGGCTATTGGCAGATAAATTACGTATTTATTGACAACTTTGGCTTCAAAACAACTTTCATCACATTTCATTATGAACAGCAGGTTCCAGAAAGACTTTGGAAAATTATGCACTATAGTCAGCTGAAACAAGACAATGCTGATTTCTGAAACTCTTAACTCCAGGAGATCTCCAAAAGGACCATAGGAAATTTGAATGTTGATCATGTAATGCCTATCATTTACCTGTATCACTTGTCAGTAGCAGCACGCTAATGACGAAAATGGAACGACAAAGAATATCAAGAATGTAGAGATTGTCTGTTTTGGGCTCAGCTAATTTACCATTAAATAACAACGAAAAAAATAACAAGGAAAACTACCACATTGTTTGTTTTATGCTAGATGTTCATTCTCATTAATAGCTGTTCCTTGTTCATACAAGATACTGATACATAACTCAAAATAAGTACTACCATGTAACATACCTTTGGCTCCCCAGATTCCTTCAACTTATCAGCATGTTTTGCAACATTTTGCAAGAAAAGCATGTGCTTAATGGTCTTCTCCAGTAAAGCATCAATGCTACACTGTTTAATCAAACAGAAATCTAAGTACCAAAAATACGATAAATAATGTGTTTTATTTTAAAGGTCAATATAGGGGTATCTATGTGTTGGTGCTGTTACCTTTGCACTGTTAGGTACTATTTCACGAAGCTCCTTTATACGGTCTTGAATCATTTGCCGATCTTTAGGCCTCGGTCTTGCACTCTCCCCTGGTCTAGATCTCTTTCGGTTTGATTTACCTATTTCATCACTCCTTTTACACTGTCCAGCTGAAAGACTGTCAGATGCTTGTCCAGTTGAAAGACTATCTGATCCCACACTATGGTTATTCTCAACCCAAAGCCTTATCTGTGATTTGTAACTTTCCTGTGTCCGAGAGCATCCTGCAGATTTATCTATACTAGAAGATGATTGCCTGCAACCTGCAGCAGGCCCTTCAGTTTTAATTGCTACAGGAGAAACACTGGCAAAATTACAAAATATTGGTCCTGATGATGGTCCTGTGGTATATAGGTGGCAATCAGAATGAAGTGGTCTGTCAAAGCTTGCCACTGAAGTACTACAAGAAGCACTGGTGTCCACATTTTGCTTGTGCCCTGTGATTATATTTGAAACTATTGCATCCAAGAGCTGGTCTGGATCAGCTTCTGTGATCAATCCAGTGAAATCATCATCCACACATCCAATCAGAGACTTAACAGCTTGCTCTGAACCATAAGGCATTGATTGACGGTTGTTTGCTTCACTATTAGTTGAACCACTTGGCTTCTGCTGAAGTTGCAGTACATCAAACAAATCGTTTCCCCCAGTCAAGTCTAATGGTATTGGCGATGCCAGAAGTTTAGGCAAGTCACTTGAATTGGCAGCATTCCTATCTCCTAAAGGGCAAAAGTTACTCTCTCCAGGGACAGCATTATGAGAAGTATCCACATGAATTGCATTTGAATTGCTGGAAGAACTACCTTGGATTGTGCCAAGAAGCGATTGAAAGCAGTCTGAATATCGGGTAGAGTCAACAAATGCAGCATTTGGAATTGCATAAGAACCATCTTGAAGCTTTGTATTATCAACAATGGACATTGTCTGAAACTTTCTATTCACAGATGTGGCATTGCTTGTCTGACAATCTACCAAACAATCCTGACTCAGCAAAGCATCCACTTTATTGAGAATATTTGTTTTGCCTGTACAATTTGAAGAAGCGGTTTGTCCTTTTGTTATTTCCATTTCTCCATTACGGCAAGAACCATGTTGTTCTATGCTTACACACTCTCTTCTGCCTGAAATGGAGACGTTGGGTTCATTGAGGGGGTTAAAAGCATGTGAAAAAGCATCATTTGATGTTTCAGAATGTGAAACATTATTTTTGGGTAAAGCTGTTGATCTATTGTCCTCTGACTGACTGTTCAAAGTAAAGGTGGATCCATGGTCAGGTTGGAAGAGATCACAACGTGATGCAATAGTTACTGGATGACAGAAAGTAGGCCCAGCATAGAACTGCTGTACAGATTTAAATGACTGAATTGTTGAGGCTGGTGACTTCTGATGCCTGAACTGGTGGTTAATCATGTCATCATTATAAGTATTTCCACCACCAGCAAGGTCATCCAAGTGCGAAGAGGTAGGCACACCAAGTGATTTGTGAAATGGAGTCTTCATAATTGAATCTTGTACAAAGGAACCACATGGAACAACTGCAGTTGAACTACCCAGCTGCTGAAACAAAGATCTGACATGATCTATGAATGCTGCTTCCTCCATAACCTTTGAAACACAATAGAAATCACTGAATTTTGAATTGAACAAATAAAACAAAAAACAGAAGGAACATTTTTTGCTGTTTCTGCTAGCTCATCACGACGGATGATATAGGATAGAATAAGACCCCTAATATAATCTTTATTTCAAAATTTGTGGAGGCACAATGTCAAAAATTGGCAGCAGAACGATCCAAGTTCGCTACAAGTAGCAAGTAGGAAATACAGAACACCATATCCTAGTCCATATTTATGGGAACAGACAAATATATATAAAGAAAACCATATGTTTTGAACCTCGTGATAGAGTAAAGTTTTTTCTCTTCAGTAGTATAGGAAAGTGTGAGCAAAGCGAAATAAAGGGTTAGTGTTCTGCGAAGGACTAGGATATAGGTAATCTCAGCACTATCACGAGGCCATAATGAGCAAGTAACTTACCATTTTCGTGGATCCAAGCTGAATAACGCCTCGTGGAAGGACAGGTATCACTGCAATTGTCTGTTAAGAAGCAAGCATCTTTAGATGAACACGAGGGATGGGGAAGCCGATGGTAATGAAACATGAAAGAAATAGCATAAAGACCTGTATTCCTGCACAAAACTGGTCCTTCATTTCCGGCAATACCTGCATCAAGATGGAACTAAAGAGTTGTAACAACGAAATTCAAGCTCATTCGCTACAGAAAAACAAAAGAAAATATCAGAAATAGAGTTAGCAAAGCAAGCAGAGTGACCTAAAAAAGCAAATTAAAGGGGATTTGTCCTCTGAAACTACAGCAGTTCTAATTTGGAATGGTATGATGAACAGTACATTATATGTTCAGAGCAACTAATTTATGAATCGATCCACATTTAACTCCTAAATGTACTCAAGGCATGTATACTTTAAATTTGAGCTACACCAGCTAGGGCAATATCGAAGGCAATTACCTCATCTTCTTCCTCACACTCATAAACACTATCGTGAACGATCCACCGATGCAAACCTGTCAGTGCAGCCTGACCAATCACCCTGGCCAGCAACAGCAATAGCAGAACCAAATCACACCACTACCCCATAGAACCAGAGCACAAATCCAAAACAAAACACTACTACTAGTAACGAAAACCAAATTACCCTTCTCCCACGACGTGGACCTGTTGAGCCATGGCCTTGTGCACGAGCGCGTCCACCCTGTCCTGGCCGTGTCCCGCGGCGCCATCGGGCGCGTGCCCCTCGCCGCCACCGCTGCGCCCGGTGCCACTCCGCAGTGCTGCGGCCTTCTCCTTGAGCAGCAGGTCCATGGCCTCGAAGCCGGAGATCGACGGCGCTCCGGCCGCCCGCTCATAGTGCCCATCCCCCCACACCAATTTCCTGCCACACAAAAGCCAAAAACGAAAGTGCAATTCGAATTTAGCTCCAGCCAAATTAATGAACCCCCGCCATAGGAAGGACCACTTGTCCAATTGTTTGCGGCAGCGAAGGTGGCAATCAATGGCATTTATTGCAGTCCTAGGAAGCAAAAAAGGCGCAGTTCTTCTGCTGCCAATTCCATAGTACTAGCAGCAGGAGCAGCAGCAGCTACACTACTACTGGTGGTAGCAACAAGCAAGGCAAGTCGAGCTAAAGTGAGGCGTGAGAGAAAATTCAGGGAGGAGAGGAAATCAGAGTGAGAGCGCTCACAGCTGCTGGGAATCGGCGGCGCGGGTGGCCCTCCAGAAGACGGCGTAGGACCAGCCAACGTCGGCGCAGAGGCGGCGGAGGGAGTCGCGCAGCGGGGCGGCGCCCGCCATGGGATTTGACGCACGCGCGCGCGCGCGAACGAGCTACCTCCTCGCCGCTTGCTCGCTCGCCGGAACCCTAGGACTCGGGTGAGCGCGCGCGGAGGGGTTAGCAGCGAGCGGGCTGGCTAGGGCTCTCGGCGGGAAGGCGGCATGGGCGGAATCCGAGGGGACCGGGAGGGGGGGGATTGGTGTACTGGCTGTGTTGGGTTTTTCTTTTTTAGCCGCAGAGGAGGGGAGAGCGCGAGGCGAGGAGGGAGACGGCGTGGTGGGTGTGCCGTGTGCGTGTGTACACTCACTGTGGAGCAAGACGAGGAGGTGGGAGGAGAGGAGGAAGGAGGGTTTGGCACTGCTTCCTAGGAGATGACGGCCCACCGCCATCATTCCCTCAACCGGGGGCACTTTTGGTATTACTATCTTCGTTTCAAAATATAAAAATATAAAATTGAATAAAATATATTTTAGTTCAACAAATCTGAATAGAACGTGTCTCATCCAGTTTCAAGTTGCTATATTTTAAGACGAATGAAGTAAAAATTACTCGTTAATTTTGAATATTCTTAAAACAAATTTATATGAGTAAATAATCAAAAGCATGGGCAAATTTTTGAACTACTAAAAAATTAGTGAAAATAAGTTGTAACTCTATTGATTTGTAAAACAGTCCACATGGTTAGCCTGAGGTATTAAAGTTACCAAACGATTGTTTGGGCAAAATTTGGCACCAAACTGAAGCGCCCAAAATGTCATCTCAAACAACACTGGTACTCCCGCACTGAATGTAGATTACTTTCTTAATTTTGAAATGTCACTCTCAAATAACAAAATGCCGTTATTATGATCTCCAATAAGCTGGAAAGAGATGGGAACAGATGACACTGTGGTTTCACACGTATCCGCAGCAATGCCATTGAGGCTCCTGAAAGGTGGCTTTTAGCACTTGATTGTATTATCTCCGGCATATTCTTTTTGGTTTAGTGGCTACAAGGTGGGCCATTTCCTACCAGCCATCTGCTGCTACGTAAGGCTGACCGTGCGCGTGCCAGGGAATGTTGGGGTGTTAAGATCTGTGGATTAGCTTATTTAATTACGCTAGGGCGTAGATTAGGTGTGTTGCAGCTAACAATTCTATTTGGCGGTAGCCTCCGTCTCTTTTGAGGAGGGTGCAGTATCGTAGTCCTTTTTAACTCGCTGCTGATGCTAATCTCAACTGCGAACTCGGCTGTTTGTGCCTTAATCTACTCCGGGCTCGCTGTTACCGATGGTCTGGTCGACTTAGGCCGTGGCATAGGGGTATGGATCAATGTCTGTCTGGCTTGGATTACTGCAGATGACCACGGCTGATTGTTTGGGTTAATTATATTATTATTATATACTGGGGACAAAGTTGGAGTAATCTACTGGCGTGACAGGATAATTGAAACTTTTATTATGATTTCATTTGCCTGTCTCCTTGGGGACGAGCCATGTGCCTGAGCTAATATACTTCTAATCCTGTTGTCCTTCTCTCGGAGCCTAATCCTGATTTCCTAATGGCCTTTGGAGTCTTAAAAATGAATTTTCTGCAGTACCCAAGGACATGGGCTTGTGTTCTAGGCCTGGTCGAATGCAAGATAGACCCTTCCATCTTGTTACGTTGGACTAGGGCCCAAAACATCCCATGTATTATGAAGCCCATCATATATCGATTTGGGCTGAGCTAGGTATAACTCGTGTCGTATCCATAGGCCCAGCGGCCTTGCCTAGGATCTTCTTACCTTTTGTTGGCTGACATTGAATCTTAGGGATAAAAAGGTCCGAACGATCAACACGCTCTGATCATCTTATCTGTCATCTGGTGTACTTCAGTTTGCAGGAACAATCCAATGGCTTGTGTCTCCAAATTTTGGATAGGAGTCCTGTCCGCAGGCTGCAGCCCATCCACCATCCATGATCCATGTAGTTAGGGATGCAGATCCTCCACGGTACTGTTGATGCAGTAACACACGATGACGCATGGGTCCAAATTCACATGTTCAGTGTGTGTTACTGCATTAGCTGTATTGTAGACAATCCTCACTATGTAGATGGGGCCATAAGGGATTGGGATTAGGTGTAGTCATAGTGACTATCCACCATCCAGTAGGAAAGGAACGTCCAGGATTAATTGTCTCTCCTTCCTCCTTTTAGTTGTTTGAAGATGAAATGTTTCCTCTCTTTTTTTATCTCAAGTTTCTAAAGTTTAAGAAAAATTAAATGCAGTTTATAACGAAAATGCACCGATACTAAACTTCAATAATATTTTGCACAATTGTACATGACATTGACAAATGAGCTAGTGAGTTTAACTTTTCTCTGTAATCGGGAATAATGCATCCACTGAGTAAAAAAAATGTATGCTAAGCTAGTGCTCCAAAATCTTCCCATAAGTAAGTGTGAAGCTTCTATTGATAACCTGTAAAGAAAATCAATAGGTCGGAGTTTCTTAGGTGAACAGATCATGAGTTACATAAAAAATAAATAAAGGAAGTTGCATCAAAATATGAGCTCTACTTAAAAGCCCTTTAAGTAAATCCCAAGCTTCTTTTAAACATCTAAATAAGTATATTAAGTTTCCTTCCAAATGAAAATTAAGTGTGCAAGTATTTTATGTTCAAATAGCTAAAGGAGGGAGGAGACAATTAAGGCTGAGTTTGGCATATAGCGTTGGGAACTCATTTCACACGCACGCAAAATGAAGTAGCTCATTAGCACATAATTAATTAAATATTAGCTAATTTTTTTTAAAAACAAATTAATATGATTTTTTAAAACAACTTTCATATAGAAAACTTAAAAAAAACATATCATTTAGCAGTTTAAAAAACGTGCGTGTGAAAAAAAAGATAAATGTAAGTTAGGAAAGAAGGAGAAAGAACACACAGTAAGTCCTGAACGTTCCTTACCAGCTGGATGGTTGGATCACTGGCTACTGCCAAAGTTGAGATCAATATAGTCTGTACCTGATCCCAATCCGTAGATGGGGTGTTCAGCAGCCAACATGGATGGGTTGCAGGAGAAATATTTATTAGCGACAGGCTGCCCATCGCCATCTGAATTTAACCCATGATAGTGACCTAATACTGTATTCATGGAGTACTACTACAATCGAAGCGTGATGACATATCATCATTCATGACGCAGCCACACTAATTGATTGCTTTGCCCCCTCCCAATTTGTACACGGTCGTTGTCGCCCTATTTGACCATCGATAGTCAGCCAATGCGGTAGAGCTACCATCTTCTCCTCCAATTTGGTTGGAAAATCGTGTGCTCGCCAATCGCCACGGTCTTCGGATGGACGGCGACGGCGGCGGCGGCAGCATGCACGTGGTGATGCTGCCATGGCTGGCCTTCGGCCACATGCTCCCCTTCGCCGAGTTCGCCAAGCGCGTGGCTCGGCAGGGGCACCGGGTCACGCTCTTCTCCACGCCGAGGAACACCCGCCGCCTCATCGACGTGCCGCCGGCGCTCGCGTGGCGCATCCGCGTCGTGGACATCCCGCTCCCGCGCATCGAGCGCCTGCCGGAGCACGCCGAGGCGACCATCGACCTCCCCTCCGACGACCTTCGGCCCTACCTGCGCCGGGCCTACGACGAAGCCTTCTCCGGCGAGCTGTCACGGCTGCTGCAGGAGCCGGGCCCGTCGAGGCCCGACTGGGTCCTCGCCGACTACGCCGCGTACTGGGCGCCGGCCGCTGCGGCGAGGCAGGGCGTGCCGTGCGCGTTCCTCAGCCTGTTCGGCGCCGCGGCGCTCTGCTTCTTCGGCCCCGCGGAGACGCTCGAGGGCCGCGGCCCGTACGCCAGGACGGAGCCGGCGCACCTCACCGCCGTCCCCGACTACGTCCCCTTCAAGACCACCGTCGCGTTCCGCGGCTACGAGGCGCGCGAGCTGTTCAAACCGAGCTTGATCCCGGACGACTCCGGCGTGTCGGAGGGCTACCGGTTCGGTCAGTCCATCGAAGGATGCCAGCTCGTCGCCGTCAGGAGCAACCGGGAGTTCGAGCCGGAGTGGCTGGATCTGCTCGGCGAGCTCTACCAGAAGCCGGTGATCCCAATAGGGATGTTCCCTCCGCCGCCACCACAGGACGTCGCCGGGCACGAGGAGACATTGCGATGGCTGGACAGGCAAGAACCAAACTCCGTCGTCTACGCGGCCTTCGGCAGCGAGGTGAAGCTGACAGCCGAACAGCTGCAGAGAATCGCGCTCGGTCTTGAGGCATCCGGGCTGCCGTTCATCTGGGCATTCAGGGCACCGGCGGACGCCGCCGACGGCGACGGGTTGCCGGACGGCTTCGAGGAGCGCGTCAACGGCCGCGGAGTCATCTGCCGGGGCTGGGTACCACAGCTCACGTTCTTGGCTCACGGATCGGTCGGCGGGTTCCTGACGCACGCCGGCTGGAACTCCATCGCCGAGGGCCTCGCGAACGGCGTCCGGCTGGTGCTGCTGCCGCTGGTGTTCGAGCAGGGCCTCAACGCCAGGCAGCTTGCCGAGAAGAAGATCGCCATCGAGGTGGCGCGCGACGAGGACGACGGCTCGTTCGCGGCCAACGACATCGCAGACGCGCTGAGGAGAGTCATGGTAGGAGAGGAAGGCGAGGAGTTCGGGGTTAAGGTGAAGGAGCTCGCCAAGGTTTTTGGGGATGATGAGGTGAACGATCGATATGTGCGAGATTTTCTTAAGTGCCTGTCAGAATACAAGATGCAGCGACAAGGATAGTGCCGTTTTCTTGTGTGATGACGGGTTTGTGTGATTGTGTCTTCAGGCGTCATTGTAGTAGAAGCAAATTGATATTTTGGAATTAAACAAAATGATGGAATAAACTTGCGTTTATAACTTCATTAAAAATATGAGACTACTATTGGGTTAACATGAAATGAACCACGGTATTCAGCCATGGTCAGGTCGACAGCACTGCCGATACACCTCAGCCAACATTCAACATTGTCACCCTGCACTGCACACAAACATCAACCCGGCAAAGCTAGAGGCAAGAGTAGTCACGCGGCTGGTGCGCGCTCCGGGCTTCTGGCCCAGGCAGCCTCCCCATCGACGATATGTCGAGCACCAAAAATTCATATTGTCCGGTGATATTTATGGTCACCACATGATCTTGGCTGAGTGGGATTCATACACGCATAAATAGTCACTCAAACCTCAATGTGTCCATGACCACCACATAACACCATTCGATATGAATTCTGCGATGCCGAATAATGAGCAAAGGAGATATTGCTGGGACTCAGCGTGCCAGTCAACTTCAGCATGAGACATGCCCGTCAAACCATTCGAAGATGGCGACCAGATGTGTTACACATCTCAAGAGACTTACTCAAATTGCTGAGCTCTACAACATCTCAATTGCTCAAAATTCCTTACTCATGCTTAGCTAGCCCCAGGAAGATGCTAGCTTCGCACTTTCATCTAAGCCATGGTATTAACTTAAATATATTTAAGGTGACTTAGACATAACTAGAGGCAAATATCAGAGTTACTTACATATAGCCATTCGGCTAATTAGTTAAAGTACTTCGGAAGCATGTCTACCCAAATTCCCCACAAACATTTCGACTAGGGTAAACCCCTTGATAGGACCAATCCTGAGAGAAACAACGATTCCCGCAACACTCAAATACCTGTAAAAATGGATATTCCAGTCTAACAAGTGTCAGTACATTAAACAAGTTAATGTACTGGCAAGTGCACAGTCAAACCTACATACATGAAGGCTATATTCAAAGAGAGGCTTATATGTGGTCGGGGTTTTCGGCAGAAAGCTAATTTTAGTTCACAATTCATTTGCAACTCAATTTGAACAAAACATTTCAACAATAAGGTAAAGCGTAATATTCATGGTATGATATCAACATAAATAGATAGTAGCATTTTATCACAATCCAATCCGGAAATAGGGCAATCACATCACTCATATCAATCTCATTATCATTCCAAAATATTTAGTTTCAAAGACATTTAGGAAAACATAGAAATATACCAACATCACATCACTATGCCGCTCATGACTGTGAGCACGGCTAATCGATTAGTTTTTATAACTCTGCAGAGCTTGTACAGCTTTACCCACATGGTATGAACTCTCTAGTTTGTCTTGTGCCGGCCAAGCACTACCACACTCTACATGTTGAGTGCGGTCTGAAGGTCATAACGAGGCTTTTACATTAAGTATTGTCTAACCTTGCATGAGCACGATAAGTGTGAATCCACCCTAGGCTTAAGTCCTAGAGTCGTTAGGTGGCGGGCCCACACCTTAAACCTAACGCCGTGACGGCGAACACATCCGTTCCCTCACGAGGCACGTTATCGTTGTATTGGACAGACTTAGACGCCCATGCCGTGAGGCTGACCATCCGTCCCCTCACGGTTATCACATCCAGCTAGACTTGTTGCTAGCAATAAACTCAACACAATCATTAACGCATACATGGGTAGTTCCTATAGATAGCCCACAGTACACTCGTGGCCACTATCTCTAATACAACGGCCTCCCAAATGCAAGGTCAGACAAATGCTTAACTTAATAGGCCAAGGTTATCCCCATAAATAACACATGTGGATGTACGGTAAACATAAGTGGGTGATATGTAGTTCAGTCCTTAAACAACTCAGGCGGACACTCCCCCTATCGATATGCAACTACCACCATATGCATATCACTTGCCGCCTAAGTCTGAAATTTACATTCCTTTTATTTTAGTTCGCAAATAAGCAGAGAAAACATCTCTGTTCATAAGTTTTGAAATGATTCAAATAACATAATAAGTGATCCATAACCATAATTTATCTGTTACTAAGCAAGGCTAAGCATTTGCATTTTATAAAAGCGTAGGGGTTTACATTTGAGTACAAATAGAGTACTCTAAATCATTCTAAGGTTACAAATATCATGGATAACAATTCTCAAGGAGGATTATGCAACAAATAGGTCATAACTACCTTTTCATCACTTTAAAATAATTTTTCCAAACATAACTATCTAACGTGTGCAACTTTGCAATAGAAAACGTTTGCCCAATAAAAACATAGGATCAAAGTGTTCAAAGGAGGAGGGCATATCTTGCCTTGATGGATGTCCTTACTGGAGTCAGCGAAAAGTTAAAACTTCTCACCAACAACGTAATCGTCTTCTAAAAGAAATATCGATAATCGAATAAGTACCGAAACATACAAGTATTCAAAATGCTCTAAAATGCATGGATTCTCTAGTGTGGTTAGATGCTGTGGTTTTATAATTTGTGGTGAAGGAATTTCTATTTTATCATATTGCATTTGTGAATTATAAATTTTTAAAAGTCTAATACTAGAAATGAATTAACTAGGCTCTATTTAGCTCTAAGTGCATTTTGGGTTTAGCATTGGTAAAGTCTTAGGTTACTGCAGCAGAGAGTATTTTCTCCAAAGTTCAACAAAATTTAGTTCACAATATTTAAAGCTAGTATGAGTTTATTATGAATTTTACAAGTTATATGACATATTATAAGTCTTGCTTATTATACAAATTTTAAATATGTTTCAAGTACTATATGTACTACATTTAAATTTATAAAAACCAAGTCTATAAGATTAACAACCTAACACATCTGGAATTATATTATTTGGAGTTAGAATGAATTTTGTATGAATTTTAAAAATTAGTGTATGCTATATGTTAGGTATTCCATATATTAATTTTTAGAGACATCTCTTCTACTGTAGGCATCATGTTTGATCTTACCAAATTAAATTTTACAATTTTGTGAATCCATAGAAATTTGATTCACCCCAAATGGAGTTAAAATGAATTTTATATGCATTTTACAAGTTTCACTCATTTTCCTGTTGAAAAATTATGGTTTTGAATATTTCCTTTAATACTTCTAAATTTTAAAGATAAGGGTCCACTGGTCAGCCTCTGTACTTTTGCAGAAAAGTCCCTGGGTTTCGAAGGTTTCAACCCAAAGTCCCCAGCACATGTTTAAAAGCATTTTCATTAAGAGTAATCAGGTTTCTGACATATTGCTATTAGGTCCTTGGTCCCACATGTCATAGGTTATACAATTACACATTAGCACAGAGGGTTTTGTTTCCCTTACAAATCAACCCTTGGCTACTTAGGTGCAGTGGGGCCCGCGGGTCAGTGGCTCAGTGAGGAAGAGGCCGAGGGCAGCGGCTGGAGGCGGCGGCCGACGTGCTTGTCGTCGACGCCGGCGGCAAACGGCGGGGTTTCGCGAGGTGCGGCCAAAAGAGAAAAGATGGAGGAGAGGCTGGCCAACCCGTCGGTGGTCGTGGCGCTGGCTGTGGTGGTCGGGATCAACGCCGGCGACGGTGTGAGCGGCGGAGTGCTTCGGCTAGCTAGGGCATCTTGGGCTCTAGTCCTATTCGGTGCGATTTAGTGCATGCACAAGCATCTACGGGGATCATGGGTGCTCACTTAAGGTCGCTCTGGGCTCGGCGAAGCTTGGACAGTGGCGGCGACGTGAAGACAGCTCCGGCGGCGGCAGAAACAGGCAGGGCGACGGTGACAGCGAGGAGCAGCCAATCTCCTGTCAAAGTGACACTTGCGCAAGGTTAGAGATGCCCTAGGGTTGCTATCCGCGAGAGGAATTGCGCTGGAACTCACCCGAGGACGAGAAATCGATGACGATGGCCGGCGGCCGAACTTGGAGAAGACGAAGGGGATCTCTTCAACGGCAGCGACTTGGCTTGATCTTTCTTGGGGTTCTTGCTCCTGGAACCTAGGCGATGACTCTGGCGCGATGGCTTAGTCAGTGGTCCATCGGGTCGACGGGAACGGCGATGCAAACCGCGACAGCGCTCTGGACACCGAGGATGCCGATGAGCTTTGCACGAGGTGCTCGATCTGCGCCAAATCAAGGAGGAAGGTACAGAGGGTTTAGGCATGGATAGAGGATCGTGTTCCCACGGTTGGTTTGCGGCGAGGCTCACCAGAGAGGGATGGCGACGGTGGTGGATCTTGACGGCGCCGGAGAAGATGGATTCGCTCCCGGAGCTCCCGAGACTATCTTGCTAGGGTTTTGGGTGGAACGCGGCGAGGATGGAAGGCTTTGTCGGTGGGCGAAGCGGCGCTATATATAGCGGAGATTGGGAAGGCTGTGGACGGCGAGGCGGTGCTCTGGCGTGCTGACGCGTGTCCACGACGTGGCAGCCGTTCTAGGGCTTGGAGGAGGAGGTGGCGCAGTTGTGTGACCGACAGGTGGGTCCCACCAGGGCTGGGCCCCACATGCCAGAGAGAAAAGGGTAGGTTCTACTGCACAGAAGGTTTACAAAGGATTTTTTCATCTAAATTTCTTCCTACCTTTTTTTTAATGCTATAACTTAGTTTTTGTGCATGATAAATTAAAGTGGATTTTACTGGTGGTAGATAAAAACACCTAGATTCCATTTTCCTTGGTTGCTCACAAAAATATTCTAATTTTATTCCCAGGAAAATAAAGAAAATAGGCCTAGCTGAAAATAGATTGAATTTTTAGGAGGTCAAAACTAATAAAATAAATTCTGGAAAAATTATATCAATTCATGATAATTAAGGTAGTATTTGAATAAATTATGTTCCATATACCTTTTCATGTGATAAAATACATTTATGAGATGTGTGTCGTTTTTGCCGATTAGGGTTTAGTATTAACCTATAGGTTGACTGTTTTGACCTAATTATTTGGGGTATCAAATGTACATATTAATTTACACCAAAATTTCAGTAAGATATATATATTAAATAGTGCCTTCATGAATTTCCTCATAATTTTATATTGCACCAATTATTTTTAACAATTCAATGAGTTCACCTACCATTAAGTATTCTTATTTTAAATATATATTTAAATGGTAGAAAAATTATATTTTAGTTTATAACCAACCAAAAATGTTATGTTTGGGATTTACATTCTATTTTCTTTCAATTTATACTTGAAAACATATTTTTATTATTTAACTGAAGTAAAAATTCGAAATTCGAATTTTTGGTATGTTACACGATACAAGTCTAATAGGAATAAGGGGGTGTTTGGATACAGGGACTAATTTTTAGTCCATGTCACATCAAATGTTTGAGTGCTAATTAAGAGTATTAAACATAGACTAATAATAAAACTAATTGCATAAATGAGTGTGTTAACGGTGAAATTTGGTAATCGACTTGGAAAGAAAAGGGGAAACCGAAGCAGAGAAGACAGATTGAATTGGAGTCAGACCAGGCTTCGTATCGGACCCAGTAACTGTATCGGACTGTGGATGTGTTGCCATAAAGAGCGTATCGGCCGATACGGATTCGATGTTAACGTGGGCCGATATGGGTTGTGAGTTGATAGTGTCAACGTGGGCTTGGTCTGGGCCCGGAATAAGCTTCAAGGAAGTTGCCAAATAGAGATAAAGCTCGGTTTTAGGCAGTTGTATCTTGTAAATTAAGTAGTTTAGATCTAATCTGTGGCTTAAGTCTGCCGCAAGGACTTGTTTGTTAGTTGTAGATAGGATCGTGCCCTACAAGGGTTCTGTTGTAACCTCGGGTATAAATATCCCGATAGTTTGTACATAGAATCTCTCTCTCTCTCTCAATCAATCATACAATCAAACTAATCTACTTTCGGCGCATCGCCAACCCTCGCAAGAGGCTGACTTCTGACGAGTTCTTGCTTCCCAAGAGCAAGGTAAGAACTCGTACCCGACGATTTACATCGTCGGGGCTAGCGTGTCGCTTTAGGCACGTTAAGCCCTGATGATGTGATCATCGTTTATCGTGTGTTAGCTAATCTTGACGCAGTCTTCTGATTCTGTCTCGTCAGCAGTTAACTCGTTTTAGGGTTTATTGCCGATGATGGTTGAATCAGTTTGCTCGTTTAGATTATCTAAGGCAATCACCAACCCCAAAAGCAATCGACGGCTTGATTTTCTTTGTGTTAAGTCTCGATTCACACTTTGAGTTGCTATCGACCTTAGTCCTGTTTCGAGATCTAACACGAAGTCTGTTTTCGATTGTAATTAAGGATAGCGCCGGGGTTTCAGCCGGTCTTATCTAATGCATGTGATTATTTATGTTCTTGCATGTGTTTGCCACTTATACATGTGGATCGACGAATATAAACATATCGGTCACAGAGTGTTTTTAAAGACTTCTTTGTGGTTGGTGTATTTATGTTAGCCGATTGACTTGTATAAGTTTACACTAGAGTAATAGCTAGTGTAGTTATCCTCATGAAACCCTCATCGGCTAATTCCATTAATTTGTCACACGCTTTTGGCATGGGCCGATGAGATTAGATCTCTTCAATTTGCTTATTATGTTGAGTAAGCCGATACAGCTTTGCCCTATCGGCTGGGCTATAACAATGTGACATCGGCCTATCGGCCGATCGACCATTGTTTTCTGATATGGTTTACTTGTTTCTTGTTGATTGCAGATCAAATCAACTGGCACGCTCTGCGCACGACTAGGCAAGCCAATTTGGACCTACACTGGAGTTAAGCAGATATCCCAGGCCGCCGTGGAAACGTAGAGCCCGTCTTTTGTTGCGAGGCGGGTCTAAATTCTGCGCCAACACGCTTTTGGCACGCCCGGTGGGACCAAACAACGCAAACCCAGCAACAACAACAAGATCTCCTCAAGATGTCGAAGCAGGTCGAGATTTCCGAGGAGAACATCGTCCCTGTGACCGCCGACCAGTTCAATGCAGAGCAGAAGGCTGAGATGGAAAATCTGGTCGAGCAGTTCCAGAATATGTACCTGCAAACATATTCTAGGACTCGGCAAGACACCTTGATCCAAAAATCCAAGGTAGTTATGCCGAGTCCCGGAGATGGAGCTGGCATGTCGGCGGTGGCACATGACCACGCCGTCAAGACCGAAGATACTGCAGCGCCGACGTTGCAAGATAGGATTGACTGCGCAGTTCATTCTGCGCTAGTCAACCAGTCGGGGATTCTGGTGAACACATTGACCAATACGGTCAAATCGATCCTAGATGGGACGATTCACCAGTACAAGCCTCAGGGGCCGATTTTCTTACCGGAAAATAAGTTCCCTGCCTATCGGACCCTGAGGAACGACCTGAGCACGGCTCAGCCAACAGCGCCGATGCCACCCCCATCGGCGCAGCCAACGACAACACTGCCATTGGTCCTTACCAAGCAGACAGGGGGGAGCCCTCAGCATATCACGGAGGAGCAGTATGCACAATGGACCAAGGGGAAGCAACCAGTGATCGAGCCGATGCAGCAAGTTCATATCAACCAGCCATCGGCCGGACAGTCGCAAGCCCCGGTTTTCAACAATCCTCCACCAAAGGCGGTTTACAATACGCCACAGGGCTACCAGCAGCACACCACAGGGCAGTATGGCGCGCAGAACCTTGATCACCATTATCAGCCGTACTCCCCCAGGCAGTATCAAGCAGAGGGTTTGCAACAATCGTATCAGCAATACCTCTCACATCGGCCCGCAGGATACTGGGCCGATATGATAGCCGAAGTGATGCGTGATCAGTTCGGCTTGAAGCCCAAGGAGAACTCTACAGTGTATCGGCACCCGTACCCCGAGGAATTTGACAGAGTGCCATTGCCAGGCCGATACAAGATTCCGGACTTCTCCAAGTTTTCGGGGCAGGACAACGTCTCGACTTACGAGCATGTAAGCCGATTCCTAGCACAGTGCGGGGAGGCATCGGCTATCGAGGCGTTGAGGGTGAGATTTTTCCCTCTGTCCTTGTCAGGGTCTGCGTTTACGTGGTTTTCATCTCTACCCTGCAATTCCATCAGAGGATGGATAGATCTGGAGAAACAGTTTCATAGGTATTTCTATAACGGTGTACAAGAAATGAAACTGTCCGATCTGACCGCCATTAGGCAACGAGTCGACGAATCGGTCCCGGAGTATATTCAACGATTCAGGGACGTAAGGAACAGATGCTACAGCCTTAGCTTGACCGATTCTCAGCTCGCCGATTTGGCGTTCCAAGGATTGTTAGGGCCGATACGCAAGAGGTTCTCCTCGCAGGAATTTGAAAGCCTAGCTCACCTAGCACAACGGGTGTCGGCCCACGAACAACGATTCCAGGAGGCTAAGAAATTTGCAAAAAAAATCAATGCAGTTTATCAGTATGCCTCCGACGACGATGACGAAGAAGATGTTGGTGTCGACTTGGCTGAGTGGGCCCGGATGAGGAAGCCGACAAATTGCCAATGGGTAAAAAAGGGCGACAAAGAAGACAAATTCGACTTCAACATCAACAAGGCCGATAAAATATTTGACCTACTGTTGCACGAAAAGCAAATTTAGTTGCCAGTAGGTCATGTATTGCCATCGGCCGAAGAGATCAAGAAACGGAGATACTGCAAGTGGCACAATTCTTATTCACACCATACAAATGAATGCAAGATCTTCAGACAACAGATTCAATCGGCCATCGAGCAAGGCAGGATTAAAATCGATGATGCCAAGCGGCCGATGAAGATCGAAGGACACCCGTTCCCAGTCAACATGGTGCGGGCGGACAGGGCCGATGGTAGTGTCCATCGGACCGGCAAGCGACCTTATCAGACCTCTGAGGGCTTGATTAGAAAATACCAGCGGAGGCAGGAAGAACAAGCTCAAGACCACGTCGATCAAGACAACTCTTATGACCCACATTGGGAGTGCGAGTTTTTCCGGTTTTGCTGGAATGAGGGGATGAGGTTGCCATCCATTCAGGAGTGCCCTGCGTGCAACGGAGCAGAAGATTATTATCAGGGCAACTCAAGCAGGTAAGCGCATCGGCCGGCCAAGCAAAGGAAATCTGTTCATGAGAGGTTAGGGCCGATGCACCAAGACCAAAAGACCGAAGCCGAGGAACAAGTCCAGAACCCTCAATGGTGCCCAAGCGATGTATTCACTAAGACACAAAAACGGCGGGTTCAGAGGCTAAGGAGGAAAGAACAAATCCAAGAGCAACAGGTGGCAATAACCCATCGGCCGGCCAAGACCAAGAAAGAGTGGAGGATAAAATCCACGGTGGTCACGGCCGATGAGGGCACCTCCAATACAGCCCGGGCCTCTGCGGCTTCAAAAGGTAAACGAGCGACATCGGCGCCTGTTAACATGGTTTTTATACTGCCAGCAGAGTACAGCATGCAGGCGGCCGATGAAGCAGTAGCCGACGATGAACAATCTTCGGCTAGGCTACAATTGTCACCAGATCAAGCCATATTTTACAAGCCAGTTGACGATAACTACAGGCACTTGCGGCCGTTATACATCAAAGGATTCATCAACGGGCGGCCGATGACGAAGATGCTGGTCGACGGCGGCGCGGCGGTCAATTTAATGCCATACACAACCTTCAGGAAGCTTGGAAAAGTACCTGAAGATCTAATCAAGACAAACATGGTGTTGAAAGACTTTGGTGGCAACGCGTCCGAGGCGAAGGGGGTCCTAAACGTGGAACTCACCGTGGGCAGCAAGATAATACCCACCACCTTCTTCGTCTTCGACGGAAAGGGTTCCTACAGCTTGTTGTTGGGACGGGATTGGATCCACGCAAACTGTTGCGTCCCTTCAACAATGCACCAATGCCTCATGCAATGGCAAGGGGACCAGGTCGAGATCGTGCAGGCCGATCGGTCGGTACGCGTGGCCAATGCCGATCTCGCAGTATGGGAGATGGAGGGAATCGACTGCTTGTCCGGACGAGTCTGGGACGTCGATTTCCTCAAAGTAACTTTAGCAAAGATGTGCCGTCCACCGTTGAAGATGAACAAGCTAGTCCCTACACAGATGATGCGGTGGACGAGCTCGATGGCAAGTTAGGACAGGGTTTTACGTCGGCCGATGAGCTTGAAGAAGTTGATATAGAAATAGGTGATAGGCCTAGGCCGACGTACGTAAGTGCTAACCTGCCAAAGGAATACAAGAGTAATCTTATAAATCTGTTGAAAGAATTCATGGATTGTTTTGCATGGGAATATCATGAGATGCCAGGATTAAGCCGATCAATTATAGAACATCGACTACCAATCAAACCAGGCTATCGGCCGTTTAAACAAGCTCCTAGGAGATTTAAGGCCGATATGCACGAAGCTATCAAGGCAGAGATCACACAACTTTATGATGCCAACTTCATCAGACCTTGCCGATATGCAGAATGGGTCTCCAACATAGTTCCAGTAATGAAGAAAAATGGCAAGCTTAGGGTATGTATTGACTTCAGAGACTTGAACAAAGCAACACCGAAAGACGAGTACCCTATGCCTCTGGCCGATTTGGTTGTCGATGCCGCGTCTGGGCACAAGGTTATCAGCTTCATGGATGGGAAAGCAGGCTACAACCAAATTTTCATGGCCGAAGAAGATGTTCACAAAACAGCCTTCCGATGCCCAGGGGCAATCGGCCTATATGAATGGGTTGTCATGACATTCGGTTTGAAGAATGCCAGAGCTACGTATCAGAGGGCCATGAATTATATTTTTCATGATCTTATCGGCTCTTTGATTGAAGTTTATATTGATGATGTCGTCGTGAAGTCAAGAGAATATGATATGCACCTGGCCGATTTACGCAAGGTACTCGAAAGAGCGAGGAAGTATGGTTTAAAAATGAACCCTAACAAGTGTGCCTTTGGCATATCGGCCGGTCAGTTCCTGGGTTTCTTGGTCCACGAAAGAGGAATCGAGATTACACAGAAGAATATCGATGCTATAAAGAAAATCAAACCTCCGACGAACAAGACCAAGTTACAATCTCTGCTCGGCAAGATCAATTTTGTTCGGCGTTTTATATCGAACCTGTCAGGAAGAATAGAGCCGTTCACTCCGTTATTGCAGATAAAAGAGGATGAAGAGTTCATATGGGGTGATAAGCAGCAGAAGGCGCTGGACGACATCAAGGAGTATTTGAGCTCCCCACCAGTTTTAATTCCTCCACAGAAGGGAATTCCGTTCAGACTGTACCTATCGGCCGATGAGAAGTATATCGGCTCAGTCTTAGTTCAGGCCATTGACAGCAAAGAGCGAGTCATTTTCTATCTCAGCAGGAGGTTGCTGGATGCCGAGACAAGGTACACGCCGGTAGAAAAACTCTGTTTGTGCTTATATTTCTCATGTACTAAGTTGAGGCATTATTTACTTTCCAATGAGTGCATTGTGGTAAGTAAGGCCGATGTGATGAAATACATGCTATCGGCCCCCGTATTAAAAGGAAGAATTGGAAAGTGGATTTTTGCCTTGACAGAGTTCGACCTACGGTATGAATCGGCTAAAGCGATCAAGGGACAAGCCCTAGCCGATTTTATTGTTCAGCACAGAGATGACTCAATTGCATATTCAGATATTGTGCCATGGACCTTGTATTTCGATGGGTCTGTTTGCAGACATGGATACGGTATCGGCCTAGTTATCATATCCCCTCAGGGGGCAAGTTTTGAGTTTGCTTTTACTATCAAGCCTTATTATACTAACAATCAAGCAGAGTACGAAGCGGTGCTTAAAGGCTTGCAGTTATTACGAGAAGTGGAGGCCGATTCCGTAGAAATCATTGATGATTCGCAACTGGTAATCAATCAACTTTCTGCGGCGTATGAATGCAAGAACGATATTCTCAGAGTCTACAACGAGGAGTGCAAGGAGTTGCTACAAGGTTTCAAGATTGTGACGATGAGGCATATACCCAGGAAGCAGAACTTCGAGGCCAATGATTTAGCTCAGGGGGCGTCGGGATACCGGCCGATGGCTAAAGATGTCCAGATTCAGATTGCTCTCGTGCATGCCGATGACTGGAGGTTTGACATCATCGAGTATTTGAGGAATCCATCTCAATCGGCGTCACGAAGAATGAAGTATAAAGTTTTACATTATGTCTTGCTGGACCATGACTTGTATTATCGGACGATTGATGGTGTCTTACTCAAGTGCCTAGGCCCCGAGGAGGCCAAAACTGTTATGAGTGAAGTACATGAAGGGATTTGTGGAACCCATCAATCGGCCCATAAAATGAGATGGCTGTTGAAGCGCGTCGGATATTTTTGGCCAACCATGCTAGAGGATTGTTTCAAGTATTATAAAGGATGTCAGGATTGTCAGAAGTTTGGAGCAATTCAAAGAGCACCGGCATCGGCTATGCATCCAATCATAAAGCCGTGGCCATTTCGTGGATGGGGAATAGATATGATCGGCCAGATTAACCCGCCATCGAGCAAGGGACACAAATATATCTCGGTGGCTACAGTTTACTTCACAAAGTGGGTTGAGGCCGTTCCCCTTAAGAAGGTTGATTCCAAAGATGCAATTCAGTTTGTCAAGGAATATATTATATATCGGTTCGGGTTACCTCAGACAATAACCACCGATCAGGGATCAATCTTCGTATCCGATGAGTTTGTCCAGTTCGCCGACAGCATGGGCATTAAATTATTAAATTCTTCTCCTTACTATGCGCAGGCTAATGGGCAGGCAGAGGCTTCTAATAAGACCTTAATCAAGTTAATCAAGAGGAAAATCGACGAACAGCCGAGGCAATGGCACACAACGCTGGCCGATTCCCTTTGGGCGTATCGGATGGCTTGCCATGGTGCAATTCAAGTGTCTCCGTATCAGTTGGTTTATAGACACGAAGTTGTGCTGCCGTGGGAAACCAACATCGACTCAAGGAGGATTGTCTTGCAAGACGACTTGACAGCCGATGAGTACCATAATCTTATGGTAGATGAGTTAGACGATTTGGCGCATGTCCGATTACGGGCCTTAGAGAAGATCAAACGTGATAAAGATAGAATGGCTCGTCATTACAACAAAAAAGTTGTCGCCAAGTCATTTGAAGAAGGGGATCTTGTATGGAAATTAATAATGCTGATTGGTTCCAGAGATAATAAATTCGGCAAATGGTCACCTAATTGGGAAGGTCCTTTTCAAATTCATCGCTGTGTTCCTCACAATGCTTATTTGCTCAAGGGGTTGGATGGCGAGATTTATGGACGAGCTCTTAATGGTAAGTACTTAAAGAGATATTATCCCAGCGTCTGGATCGACTCATGATCGGCCCTCCAGCCAATTTATGATTACAGCCGATGTGTTATGCATCGTCTTTAGATGGCCGATACATACTATCGCCCTTAGTTCAAATTTTACAACATGAGCCCTCACCTTCTAAAATTTGGGGGGCATATATATATACAAGCGCAGAATTTTTCACGTCGGATTCTTTCAGTTTGAGACTGAATTCGGCTTTCTGGCCGATGAGGTTGATTTCAGTAAGGGGATAATTGTTTGCAAAAAGGATTTTAGAAGTAATATTCAGACTGAAATTTTTACACAGCAGTAAGATCAAATTCGGCTGCATGGCCGATAAGGTTCGTATTTACACAGTACGAGGACAGAATATGCTACGTTACCCTATGAAGTCTGCAATAGCAGCAATGGCTTTGCGGCAAATCTGCTCGACGTCTTCTATAGCCTGGGCATCATCGGGCATCGACCCTGGGATCGGCTTCAGTGATTTGCATAGGGTCGCAAGGTACCTGGCCGATGCCTTGAGCTTTGCCGTCTGGTCTTCTATGACCTTAGGTGATGCAACTATTCCAGCTTTGACTTCTTGGATTTCTCGACGTGTCGATTCCAGCTTCGATACCAGCTCTGCCTCGAGGTGACGGAGTTCTTCGAGTTTGTGCTTCAGGGCAATCGGCTCCACCGTTAGCTCGTCCAACTTGGTCTTATCAGCGTTAACCTGAGCCTTGCTAGTGGATAGGGCCGATTCCAGTTGTTCACGCTCTCGTCGTTCTGCGAGTCTTTCTTTTGCCTTGTTGAGCTTAAATCGGTATTGCTCCAAGAAGATGGCCGGCGTTAGAATATCCATCAGGTCTTCGGGCAGTTCGTCTTGGATTTCTTGTACCCTGGTTCTAACGGAGGCGCAATCTTCCACCAAACACTCTAACGAGGCCTCTAGCCGATTAGCGATGTCGGTCAGCCGGCTCTTCAGGTCATCAGAGATTGGTGCCTTGGCTGTGCTGGGTAGTTCCTTGTCTTCATCATCAAGAAATTGGCTGATATCAAAGGAGAACATATCGGCTAGGTTCTGCAGATATCAACATGGGTCAAAGTTAGCTTTGTTAAACAGGAACCGGCAGAGAGGGGATTGGAGTAATTTTAATTACCTGTGTTAGAGCATCGGTGGTACTTGCATCGGCCTCCCTTTGCTTTGTCGATTCAGTAGGCGAGGGGGTTGGCCGATGTGGTGAAGGTGATGGATTCCTAGGCTGAAAAAGCAGGAAATTGGTAAATAGGTGTTAACGGCGAAATTTGGTAATCGACTTGGAAAGAAAAGGGGAAACCGAAGCAGAGAAGACAGATTGAATTGGAGTCAGACCAGGCTTCGTATCGGACCCGGTAATTGTATCGGACAGTGGATGTGTTGCCATAAAGAGCGTATCGGCCGATACGGATTCGATGTTAACGTGGGCCGATACGGGTTGTGAGTTGACAGTGTCAACGTGGGCTTGGTCTGGGCCTGGAATAAGTTTCAAGGAAGCTGCCAAATAGAGATAAAGCTCGGTTTTAGGCAGTTGTATCTTGTAAATTAAGTAGTTTAGATCTAATCTGTGGCTTAAGTCTGCCGCAAGGACTTGTTTGTTAGTTGTAGATAAGATCGTGCCCTACAAGGGTTCTGTTGTAACCTCGGGTATAAATATCCCGATAGTTTATACATAGGGACTCTCTCAATCAATCATACAATCAAACTAATCTACTTTCGGCGCATCGCCAACCCTCGCAAGAGGCTGACTTCTGACGAGTTCTTGCTTCCCAAGAGCAAGGTAAGAACTCGTACCCGACGATTTACATCGTCGGGGCTAGTGTGTCGCTTTAGGCACGTTAAGCCCTGATGATGTGATCGTCGTTTATCGTGTGTTAGCTAATCTTGACGCGGTCTTCTGATTCTGTCTCGTCAGCAGTTAACTCGTTTTAGGGTTTATTGCCGATGATGGTTGAATCAGTTTGCTCGTTTAGATTATCTAAGGCATTTACCATCCCCAAAAGCAATCGACGGCTTGATTTTCTTTGTGTTAAGTCTCAATTCGCACTTTGAGTTGCTATCGACCTTAGTCCTGTTTCGAGATCTGACACGAAGCCTGTTTTCGATTGTAATTAAGGATAGCGCCGGGGTTTCAGCCGGTCTTATCTAATGCATGTGATTATTTATGTTCTTGCATGTGTTTGCCACTTATATATGTGGATCGACGAATATAAACATATCGGTCACAGAGTGTTTTTAAAGACTTCTTTGTGGTTGGTGTATTTATGTTAGCTGATTGACTTGTATAAGTTTACACTAGAGTAATAGCTAGTGTAGTTATCCTCGTGAAACCCTCATCGGCCAATTCCATTAATTTGTCACACGCTTTTGGCATGGGCCGATGAGATTAGATCTCTTCAATTTGCTTATTATATTGAGTAAGCCGATACGGCTTTGCCCTATCGGCTGGGCTATAACAATGTGACATCGGCCTATCGGCCGATCGACCATTGTTTTCTGACATGGTTTACTTGTTTCTTGTTGATTGCAGATCAAATCAACTGGCACGCTCTGCGCACGACTAGGCAAGCCAATTTGGACCTGCACTGGAGTTAAGCAGATCTCCCAGGCCGCCGTGGAAACGTAGAGCCCGTCTTTTGTTGCGGGGCGGGTCTAAATTCTGCGCCAACAATAGGGTTATGTAAATAGCAAGATAATGCAAAAATCAACTCTTACCGAGACAGTCGGAGAGGGTGGTGGAGAAGGAGAAGGAGTCCTCAATCGTGCCTTGGCTCGTTCGCGCCGTTGTAGAGTGGCTTTCTTGGTTCTGGGTAAAGGGGCCGATCGAGTTCTCTCCTTCAACACAGACGATGCCGCAGCCTGAAGAGGATATGAAGTTAAAGTATGACAGTACAAGGGGATTATGTAAACACAAAGAAGAGATTATACTGACCTTGCGAATGGCGTGTCTGGTCCTTTTTGGTTGCGGGGCATCATCTTGGTCATCGGCTGGTGGGATCTCAGCAGCTTCAGCCGATGGCTCTTTGGTGGTTTTGGCCGGTGTGTCTTCTTCTTCATATGCATCGGCGGCCGCTGCATCGACTTCCTCCTCCATCACTTGTTCTTCAAAGAATTCTTCCATGGAGGGGTCCAGCTCTTCAAGATCGGCTTGGTCATCAACTTTAATCTTCTTGCTGGATTTTTGGGCTTTGCTCTTGGTTGGCGCTTTTCTCTTGGGGTTTTCTTTAATCATCGGCCCCTGGAGCAATGATGATATCTTCGGGGCAGTAAGGCCGATGATGGATTCCAGGATGGTTGACCCTGATGGAGCTATAGTTGGAGCATAAAAGATTTTCCGTCCACTGTTGCTCACGGATGGAATCGGCCCGTCTGGGACTTGAGGACTGATACCCTGGATAAGCTCTGTCACATAAAATCTGGCCGATTGATGGAAGATGTGGGCGGCCCACTCTTGCCACCATGCCTGGAAGCCGATGTGGACAAAAGCTCTTAGGTGCAGCCGGTCGCAGTCGCCGAGATTTGGGAGCTTGATTTCAAACGCCTTGCTCATAATCAGCGCTGATGGAACCGTGCCTCTGCTTTCTAGGAGCTTATGAAGATACAGGCTGATGGAGAGTTGCCCAAGCCCGCATTGCCTAGCAGCTATCATTGGGTTGTAAAACTCATAGGATAGGCTGGTGCTTCTTCCTTGAAATATGTCTACTGGGAGCAGGCACGGGGTGAGGCCGATCATGAATAACTCCCTCGACTCCATGTCATCATTTATCAAGCTTAGTTGAAGATCGTCGGGGAGCTCATAATCTCGGTCCGATGTGTACACGAACATGTCCATTCTGGTTGATGGGGGGCCGGTGAAGAAGCGAATGAACCAGGCTGCCATGTCTTCAGCCGATTGGTCTGTGCCTAGATATACGGAGGCTGCTTCCCCATAGGACATGCATCTTCTGCTCCTGGGATCTTCGTGATCGGCGTATTTTGATGGAAAGCGAGAGTCCGATTGAGGTGGCCGATCAACCATGGTGTTGGTGTAAATGGTTAGCCAGAGCTGAATGAACCACCATGGTCCTCCATGAGCTACAGTCTGTTTTAGCATCAGATCCTGTGTGGAGATATGGAGCAGCCGATAGACAGCTCCCAGGAGGAATCGGCCCAAAGGGATTTATTTCTTGTCGACCAAAGCCTGAGCCAAGTGTTGACAGTTCGTAGTAGGGCCGCAAGTCGATTCGCAGAAGACAAATCTCTCCAACCACAGTGTCAGGAAGGCTATGTGTTCTCGTTCTGAGACCGATCCCTGTTCCAAGTGTTCAGAGATGTATCCGGACCAGCCTCCGATTTTCTTGGTCTTCAACTTGTGATTGCTGTTTATCAGGAGGCTGAAGGGATTGATCTCAGAGTCGATATCCAGTCCTGTCAGTATCTTGACATCTATAAGGATGGGGGTCATCGGACCTTGCTTGAACATGAAGGCGTTCAAGGTACTAGACCAGAAGTAGCTTGCAGCCGACATGAGTGGCTCATTCTTCTTGGTATCGGCCAGGGACAAAGTGATGCATTGGCCGATCCCAATCTCGTCCCAATGGACTTGTTTGGCAGCAGCAATCTTCTTATGCCAGGTTCTGTATCCGTTAAGCTTCGATGGCCAGGACCTGAAGGTATGTTTCCAGGAAGAAACATTGGGTTTGACTTGCCTAAAGGGGATTCTGTCCGTCTCGGCATTGATTAGCCAAGTTGGGTCGTGATCGCCCATGGGGCCTAGCAGAAAGCGATGGGATTTGTCGTCGATGGTGTCGGTGACGTGGGACCGGGGGTATCATGACTAGAGGCTTGAGTGGCCGCAGTCACCCACGTGGCCCGACCCCCCCGGGGGGGTAGGGCCCGAGGGTGACGTGGCCACCCCTCCTTCTGTCTCCCCGAGGGGTCGGGCCGCTCCCGTTTCGGCCCCGAGGGCCGGGGCGCCCCGACCCCCTGTGATTTTGGCGCCACATGTGTGGGTCAGGTGAGCACAGCAGGGCTCACCTAACCGCATTTATGGCGGATCAGACGAGCGCGCCACGCCGCATTTAATGCGGCGCAGCGCACGCTTATCCGGTCCGTGACCGGTCGCGTCGAGTGGCCGGTCACAGACCGGTCAGATCACGGGTTAGGTGGCGACAGGCGGCCTGCGGCTCGCCTCGCCCCGTCCCATCAGAATGATGAGAGCCTCCTGGCTCTCGTCCCTAGCCGGAGCCAGCGTGCCAACTCCTGGAGTTGGTACATCAGCCCCGGTCAGATCCATTCCAGACTTCAGCGCAAGCATGGCAAGGAAGTCGCTTGCCATTTAATGAAGGTTGAAACGGGCATTCCCCGGATGAGCCGGCTGGCTGAGCAGAGGCGTGACGCGGCGTCTGTCAGAGGTCACTTCCGGCAGTAGGACAGCCCTAATTGTAAAAGAATGTTTTCTTTCTTAGGCAGCTCGTGGCCCATGTGGTAGTCCCTTACCATATAAAAGGAGGCCCAGGCCTAGAAAAAAAAAGGGAGAAGAAAAAAGAAAAGAAAAAGGGGGGGATTGGTTCAGACTCTGGCCAGTTTGCTCTGGGGCCTGAACTCTCTCTCTCTCTGTATCCCTTCACATTCAGATCCACCAGAACACAGGAGTAGGGTGTTACACTTCTCAGCGGCCCGAACCTGTCTACGTCGCCCGTGTTTTGTGCGTTTCCTCTCTCGCTGACGTTCCTCAGATTCAGGGCGAAGAACCTCACCTAGCGCCCCCGGCCGAACTGGCAAAGGGGGGCCCGCGCGGTCTCCCGGTGAGGAGCTCCACGCTCCGTCAGGTGGGGATCAAGATTTGGTTTTTGAAGACCTAGATCGTGAGAATGATGATGAAAATATAAGACCCGGGTGGCAGAGAGTAAAAACCCTAACTTGGAGAAATCGGCGGAGAAAGCGATAATGTGGGTTTTGAAGGAATTGACTTACCGCAGGGATCTCAGAGGCATAGAACGGGGCGGAGGCCATCGTTGTCATTGAAGGGGTCGCTGTGAAGGGGGTCGATGTTGACGGAACGCCGAGGGGTCGCCAGAGTTGAGGAATGTGAAGGGTTTGTTGAATCGGCGGCGGAAGGATTCGAATCTGGATTTGCACGGTTTTCAGACAAGACCTAGCAAAGAAGTCGATAGGTTCCTCGGAGCTAATTCCGCCACATTATATAATGAAGCGGAATTGGGGGGCATGTGTTAACGGTGAAATTTGGTAATCGACTTGGAAAGAAAAGGGGAAACCGAAGCAGAGAAGACAGATTGAATTGGAGTCAGACCAGGCTTCGTATCGGACCCAGTAACTGTATCGGACTATGGATGTGTTGCCATAAAGAGCGTATCGGCCGATACGGATTCGATGTTAACGTGGGCCGATATGGGTTGTGAGTTGATAGTGTCAACGTGGGCTTGGTTTGGGCCCGGAATAAGCTTCAAGGAAGTTGCCAAATAGAGATAAAGCTCGGTTTTAGGCAGTTGTATCTTGTAAATTAAGTAGTTTAGATCTAATCTGTGGCTTAAGTCTGCCGCAAGGACTTGTTTGTTAGTTGTAGATAAGATCGTGCCCTACAAGGGTTCTGTTGTAACCTCGGGTATAAATATCCTGATAGTTTGTACATAAAATCTCTCTCTCTCTCTCAATCAATCATACAATCAAACTAATCTACTTTCGGCGCATCGCCAACCCTCGCAACAGGCTGACTTCTGACGAGTTCTTGCTTCCCAAGAGCAAGGTAAGAACACATACCCGACGATTTACATCGTCGGGGCTAGTGTGTCGCTTTAGGCACTGTGGAGATTATGGGTACCGGATACCCTCATGGCTAGCTTATCCGACTTACTATAGGAGATAGGTTATGCTTCATGATTATGTAAACCGGCTATGACTTGGGTATTACGTTACTATTGAGATAAGGTAACGGCCCATAGTCTATAGTTGGTAAGATTGAGGAGTCCGACTTAGAATAGAATAGGTCTCCGACTTGTAAACCCACCCTCCGGGACTATATAAGGAGGGTAGGGGCGTCCCTTGAGAGATAGAGCAGAAGAAAGATACACGGACAAACAGAAAACTTACGAGAGCCCCTACTGAAAGAGATCAAGAGATCAATATACACTCGGCGGATCGAATCCCCGAAACAGGAGTAGGGTATTACCTCTCATTAGAGAGGGCCTGAACCTGTCTAAACCCTTGTCCCGACTAACCCATTGTGTTTGGCACTTGACTGCTACCCCCAGATTGATATTGCCGAAACCAAGTTTCGACAGTTGGCGCGCCAGGTAGGGGCTCTGCGTCAAGTTCTTCTTCAATATCTCGCCAACGAGCGCAATAGGATCTCCATCAAGCTTCGCCGACTTCGTCTTCGCCCCAGGGCAGGCGCTTCGCTTCGGCGGACTCGACTTCGTCACCGACAAGTTCGGTAAGCTCTCTCTTCTCGACTCGGGTTCGAACCAGTCGGGGAGGGAAAGTTCCTTGGCGCCGCTCGGATTACCGAACGACGCTAAAATCTATTATAATCTCCTGTCTTCTGAGTTGGATCTGATCCACTCGGGAGAACCTTCTGAATCTTCTGAGTCATCATCGCCTTCATGCTGTCCCCCGGCCTCACGAGAGGTCGCGGTCATACTCGAACGACTCGGGTCGTACTCATCCACGGACATCGACGAACATATGAGCTCCACCGACTTCGACGACCTCTACGACATCTCCACGGATGAAATCAACAGCTACGACGCAGATAAAGACTACTACGATCCGGACCTCCTCAACGTTCTCATGGCCGAAGTAGCTAAGACCGACTCGGCTGTGGCCCGGAGGATCGCGGAGGAGGAACGGGCTAAGCTTGAGCAAGAGCGCAAGCGCGTGGAGGAAGAACAAGCCAAGCTAGAACAAGAGCGCAAGCGTGCGGAGGAGGAGAATAAGTGCAAGGAGGAGGAGGAGCTCAGGAAGAAGCAAGAAGCCGATAAAAAGAAACGAGACCTGAGGGCGACTGGGCGCACAGCCCGCGAGGCCATAATGCAGACGCAAGTCGACAACGCCAATATCTTCCAGATGCCTCAACAAAACGCCGTTGCTGCCCTCACCCTCATCAACACCGTCATCGAAGTGGCACCGGCTGCGGTGACGTCGCTCCTCGACAAGATCAAGACCATCGTCGCGGCTACGGCCAACGGCCATCCTTCCAGCTCCGCACGAAGGTCGACCGAGTCCGTTGCTGAAACACCGGACAGAAGCCGACTGCCGCCGCTACGGTCCAAGGACTACAAGAGACCCGAGCAAAGCAAGACACTAGTCAGATCTAAAGACCCTCGCCATGAGGCGGTATGGAGGCCACGAGTTCATACGGCTGACTCTCACGAGAGAGAACACAGCCGACAACCCGTCCACGACTGGAATCGTTGCTACAACAACTCCAACCACCAAAGCAGCCCGCGAAGGCCCCCGCCGAGTGATCTGCGGGAGGTACTCGACCGACGCTACCGGGAACGTGAACGGCGCTCTTCTGAAGACAGAAGGAAATCACCCGACGACTACGATGATGGAGTGCCCGCTTTCACCAGGAACCTGCGTCGAGTGGACTGACCGAGTGGTTTTAAACCCACCGGGATTGATAAGTACGACGGTAAGACCGACCCTGAGTCCTGGCTAACTGTGTACACCCTCGCCATCCGCGCAGCAGGAGGAGACAGCAAGGCTATGGCCAACTACCTGCCCGTCGCTCTCGTCGACTCAGCCAGGAACTGGCTCACGAGTTTGCCAAGAGGCTCGATCGACTCGTGGAGTGAACTTCGGGACCACTTCATCGCCAACTTCTAGGGTACTTTCGAAAGACCTGGGACCCATTTTGACCTCTACAACGTCATTCAGAAGCCGGACGAATCGCTGAAGGACTACATCCGACGCTTTTCGGAGAAACGGAACAAGATTCCCAACATCACCGATGACGTCATTATTGCTGCATTCCAGAAAGGCGTTCGTGACGAGCTGCTTATCGGCAAGTTTGGGCGCAAGCCACCGAAGACGGTCAAGCAAATGTTCGAAACGGCAAACTCCTACGCCAAATCTGACGACGCAATCAAGGCCTCGCGACAAGACCGGCACGACAAGAGGGACGACAAGCCATCCGGAAGCAGCTGGCGTCCTAAGAAAGACAACGACAACAACAACGGGGGCCAAAAGGATCGCAAGCGCAAGCCCGAGGATCTGGTCGCCACGACATCAAACTACCAGCAACAGCGTCCCCGAGTCGCTGCCTACGACAAAATCATGAATGCTCAGTGCACGCACCACCCAAACCACAAGCATGCGGCAAAGGATTGCTTCATCTACAAACAGTTCGCTGAGCAATACGCGGCACAACTACGACAAAAGCCGGCTGACGAAGCCGGCCCATCGGGCACCAAGAGGAGTGACCCGGTTAGCAGCACAGAGCCCTTCCAAGACCCCGTGGGCGAGCTAAATCACATCTTCGGGGGACCGCAGGTGTACGAGTCCAAGAGGAAGCAAAAGCTGACAGATCGCGAAGTCAACACCGCGCAACCTGAAGTCCCGCATTATATACGATGGTCGGAGGTGGCTATTACGTTTAACCGCTCGGATCACCCTGATCGAGTGGTTCACCCGGGGCGGTATCCCCTGGTACTAGACCCGGTGGTTCGTAACATCAAACTCAAATGCGTCCTCATCGATGGTGGTAGTGCTCTCAACATCCTATTTGCCATCAGGAAAGCTGCTCGGTTTCATGATATCACATCGTGGGATTGAGGCAAATCCAGAGAAGATCAACGCTATCCGGAGCATGAAGCCCCCGAGTACCCAGAAAGACGTCCAGAAGCTCACCGGTTGTATGGCAGCATTGAGCCGTTTTGTCTCCAAACTCGGCGAACGAGGTATGCCTTTTTTCAGGTTACTGAAGAAGACCGATGATTTCCAATGGACCACCGAGGCCCAGAAAGCTTTCGAAGACTTCAAGGAGTTCCTCACGACGCCGCCCGTATTGGCATCACCGCACCCTCAAGAGCCCCTGTTGCTCTATGTCTCCGCAACTCACCAAGTGGTCAGCACGGTATTGGTCGTCGAGCGTGAGGAAGAAGGCCGCACCCAAAAGGTTCAACGGCCAATCTACTTCGTCAGCAAGGTGCTGGCAGGAGCCAAAACTCGCTATCCACAGGTGCAAAAATTGTTATATGGAGTCTTAATCACTGCTAGGAAGCTAGCCCATTATTTTCAGAGCCACTCGGTCACCGTCGTCATGTCCTTTCCACTCGGCGATGTCATCCACAACGGGAGGTTACTGGACGCATCGCGAAGTGGGCACTGGAGTTGATGCCGCTAGACATAGCTTTCAAGGCGAGGACGTCTATAAAGTCTCAAGTCCTGGCAGATTTCGTAGCCGAGTGGACCGAACAACAAGAAGATGTACTTAGAGAAGATCTGCAGTACTGGACCATGCACTTCGACGGATCCAAAAGAGTCACCGGCTTGGGAGCGAGAGTTGTGCTGATTTCCCCGACTGGGGAGAGGCTACGGTACGTCCTTCACATCCACTTTCCCGCCTCACACAACGTCGCCGAGTATGAAGCCCTCCTTCACGGCCTACGACTTGCTGTTTCACTCGGGATACGACGGATGATCGTGCGAGGAGATTCCTAGTTGGTGGTTAACCAGGTGATGAAGGACTGGTCCTGTTTGAATGAGACCATGGAGGCCTACCGACAGGAAGTTCGCAAGCTTGAAGACAAGTTTGACGGATTGGAGTTATCCCATGTCTTGAGACATAATAACGAAGCGGCAGATCAGTTGGCACAGCTTGGGTCCAAGCGCGAAGCGGCCCCGACTAACGTTTTCGTGGAACATCTCTATGAGCCGACTGTTGCCAAATCACTAACCTCCGATGAAGGAGTTACCAGCCAAGTCGCCATGCTCGACACCGATTGGAGGACACCATTCGTCAAGTTTTTAACTCAGCAGGAGTTGCCGGATGACCGGGATGATGCGGAACGAGTTCGACGTCGCAGTCAAGGCTATGTCATGGTTGACTCAGAGCTATACAAGAGAAGCCCCTCTGGAGTTTTGATGAGATGCGTCACCCCAGAGGAAGGACGACAATTATTGCACGATATTCACTCGGGCATCTGCGGCAGTCATGCCGCGGCGCGCACTCCGGTGGGTAAGGCTTATAGACAAGGATTCTTTTGGCTCACGGCGGTCACCGATGCAGATAAGGTAGTTCGCACGTGTGAGGGTTGTCAATTCTTCGCTCGGCAGAGCCACGTTCCAGCTCAAGATCTCCAAACAATTCCCTTATCATGGCCTTTCGCCGTGTGGGGCTTGGACATGGTAGGTCCGTTCAAGAAGGCGCCAGGCGGATTCACACATCTATTCGTTGCGGTTGATAAGTTTTCCAAGTGGATCGAGGCTAAGCCGGTTGCTACGATAACTCCGGACAAGGCGCGAGACTTTATTTTAAACATCGTGCATCGGTTTGGTGTCCCGAATAGAATTATAACTGACAATGGGACTCTATTCACTGGAGGCGTTTTTAAGGAGTTCTGCGAAGATTTCGGTATTAAGATTTGCTATGCATCGGTGGCACACCCCAAGAGTAATGAATAAGTTGAACGAGCTAATGGTATGGTTCTTCAAGGTATCAAAGCCCGAGTGTTCGATAGACTACGACCGTACGCCGGAAGATGGGTTCAAGAGTTGCCTTCAGTATTATGGTCATTGCGGACCACGCCCAGTCGGGCTACCGGCCAATCCCCTTTCTTCTTGGTTTACGGAGCAGAAGCAATGTTACCGAGTGAGATGGAGTACGAGTCTCTTCGTGTTCGTAGCTTCGATGACGAGCGTTATGACCATGACAGAGTTGATGACCACACCCGACTGGAGGAAGCCCGCGAAGCCGCATTGATTCAGTCGGCACGGTATCTTCAAGGACTTCGGCGCTACCATAACCGCAATGTTCGGTCACGAGTCTTCATTGTTGGAGACATGGTTCTACGCAAGATTCAAACCACCAAAGATCGCCACAAGCTATCTCCACTATGGGAAGGGCCCTACATAATCGCTGAGGTAACTCGGCCGGGAGCATATCGTCTAAAGCGTGAAGATGGGACCATGGTGGAGAACTCTTGGAACATTGAGCATCTTCGTCGATATTATACTTAGGCATTTTTTGTCTCTATGTTCTTCTTGACTGCCAACTTCAAGCAGGATGACCTCTTGGGTTGTCAGTCGGGGGCTATACATATATCAATAAAGTATTATTTTCTTTGATAACTTGTTTATATTTAGTTTATCATTGTTTAGTGTTTTGGTTCGAGTCCAATAGATAAGGACTGAGAATTTTTTGATGGCTTAATCAAGCTTAGGCTTGGTGACAGTCGGACGAAAATTCTTAAGAAATTATATATGAAGACTCGAATCAGGGCATTAACATAAATAAGCTATATATTTACAAGTCAACATTACAGCAAGTCATATACTTCAAAACAAATCAGCTACTCCTGGAAGTTTGCGGCTATATCTACGGCTACCTTTTTCGCCGACTCCTGTGCTTCACTTATGAGCTCTAGGGCTCGCTCATCTGAGGTACCAGCTGCGAAGCCTTCTCCGACAGAGTCTACATCTACCCGGGGATAGAGTGACTTCATCTACGCAAGAGCGAAGCTTGCACTCATAACGGCCGCATCAGAGATATTTTCCATATATTTAGCTGGGGCCGTCCTGAGTTTGTCAAAGACTTCAACAGCATCCAATGAGCTTGTCCCGAGTCCGTTCCTATATAGTGCAGACAAGATCAGCGTGGCAGCATTGGCAATGTCATCCCTTATACTTTCAACCCTCCGGACTCTCTCGGCGAAGACATCGAATTGTGCTTGGGATTTGACCTTATAAGCTACAAGAGGGATATGACTACATAAGTATTCAAGACTGAGCAATTTGCAGAGTGCCATCTTAAAAGGCTTACCTTCGAATTCTTCCAGAATTTTCTCATTGTCAGACTCCAGCTTGGCTTTACTGGTACTTGTTTTCTTCAGCTGGGCCTTAAGAGAATCAATTTCGGATGAATTTGCTACAACATGAAGACAGAGCAAGCATCAGGATCAAAATAGATTATATGCGAAGACAGAGCAAGTATAAAGGTGGTTTGACTTACCCCCGATTGAGCCACGGAGTTCCAAGTTTTCATCCCGAAGCTTTGCGATCTCCGCTCGCAAGACGACCTCTCGAGCTGCGGCTTCTTCTCTGGCGGCCTTGAGGTCTTGATGAACGTTTTCCAAAGAATTTACATGAGGAATCAGCTTTTCGAGGGTGTCTGTTTTGGCCATTGAGCGACAATATATTCTCTGCATAAGGGGATGAAGATAGTCAATCACACCGAATAATGATGACAAGACAAAGAGTAGATACACTTACATTCATTAGCTGGGTCGCTTCGTTGAGGCTGGCTACGAGCATGTCGCGTTCCTCATTCTCCTTTTGCTTATTTAGCACGATGCCTTGCTTCACGCCTTCGGCATCGCGCCACTCGATCTTGATAGGAGGGACCGAGTCACTTGAAGACTTCAGTCGGGAGATTTCCTCCTCTTCGGCTGATTGATCTAGAGAAGATGAATAATGAAAGGAGAAGAAATATGATGAAGACAAGAATCTGGCGATTACTGCAAGGTTTTACCCGTTTTGGGAGCCGGATCCTCGGATGGTGCTTCTTGATTGCACGGGCCCCGTGGATTTTCGTCCGGCTGGTTTCCAGTCGGAGCATCTTGACTGGCAGTCGGGGGCTGTTCTTCTTCGACCGACTGGTTTTCGGCTGGGAAGACTTGGCTGGCAGTCGGGGGCTCGGCCTCAGGAGCATTTTTGCCTAAAGATTCTGCCCCAGGAGCATCTTCACTTGGGACAGGGTTTTGTGCTTTTGGTTCTGCAGGCCTTGGCTTTTCTGACGCTGCGGATGGATTGATAGCTTCAGCCTGCCCGGTGGGATCAATATCTTGAGGTTTCCTGCAAAAGAGAAGATAAAGACAATTGAGTAAGAGGTGAAAAAGATTTTTAACCAAAGGCTGATTCTGGTTATGTGAGATACCTATTGGACCTCCTGATTTTAGGAGTGGACCTGGCTGTTGGTTTCGGAGGATTTATGTTAGATTGTGAAATCTGGACTTCTTCGTCGTCCAAGTCATCAACGACCAGTCTCCTTTTACTCGCTCGCCTGCTAATATCTCCGTCAGCGGCAGTCCTTTTTTCTTGAGGCTCAACCTTGATTTTGGGGCCGCCGGTTGGTTTTTTGGCAGCAGGCCGAGTTGGTATATCGTCATGATACACCTTGTATGGCTTGGAGATAATAAGAGCGTTTGCCTGCAAGTAGAGTTTTTGAGATATATTGACGGATGTGTGCAAGATTGAAAGAGTTTTGAAGACCCGAGTCGACTTACCGGGGGAGGAGGTCGGAACAGGTTGAACGGAGGAACCGGCATCTTGTGGCTGCGATCTACTGTGATTCCAGAGGAGAAAATCTTGTACATGCGAGTGCACAAGGCTTGGTAACTCAGAGCATCGCGGTCCTCCCGATTGGGGTCGCTTTCACCCTCATACTCGAACGCTGGCTTAGATCTTTCCTTGATGGGAGCCAGTCGGTTCTTGATGAAGTGCCGGGTGATTTGTTCTCCTTGGAGGCCTTTTTTCTTCATTTCAAGAATATTAGCCAGGAGGTTATTTNTCTTGGAACATTGAGCATCTTCGTCGATATTATACTTAGGCATTTTTTGTCTCTATGTTCTTCTCGACTGCCAACTTCAAGCAGGATGACCTCTTGGGTTGTCAGTCGGGGGCTATACATATATCAATAAAGTATTATTTTCTTTGATAACTTGTTTATATTTAGTTTATCATTGTTTAGTGTTTTGGTTCGAGTCCAATAGATAAGGACTGAGAATTTTTTGATGGCTTAATCAAGCTTAGGCTTGGTGACAGTCGGACGAAAATTCTTAAGAAATTATATATGAAGACTCGAATCAGGGCATTAACATAAATAAGCTATATATTTACAAGTCAACATTACAGCAAGTCATATACTTCAAGACAAGTCAGCTACTCCTGGAAGTTTGCGACTACATCTACGGCTACCTTTTTCGCCGACTCCTGTGCTTCACTTATGAGCTCTAGGGCTCGCTCATCTGAGGTACCAGCTGCGAAGCCTTCTCCGACAGAGTCTACATCTACCCGGGGATAGAGTGACTTCGTCTGCGCATGAGCGAAGCTTGCGCTCATAACGGCCGCATCAGAGATATTTTCTATATATTTAGCTGGGGCCGTCCTGAGTTTGTCAAAGACTTCAACAGCATCCAATGAGCTTGTCCCGAGTCCGTTCTTATATAGTGCAGACAAGATCGGCGTGACAGCATTGGCAATGTCATCCCTTATACTTTCAGCCCTCTGGACTCTCTCGGCGAAGACATCGAATTGTGCTTGGGATTTGACCTTATAAGCTACAAGAGGGATATGACTACATAAGTATTCAAGACCGAGCAATTTGCAGAGTGCCATCTTAAAAGGCTAACCTTCGAATTCTTCCAGAATTTTCTCATTGTCAGACTCCAGCTTGGCTTTACTGGTACTTGTTTTCTTCAGCTGGGCCTTAAGAGAATCAATTTCGGATGAATTTGCTACAACATGAAGACAGAGCAAGCATCAGGATCAAAATAGATTATATGCGAAGACAGAGCAAGTATAAAGGTGGTTTGACTTACCCCCGATTGAGCCACGGAGTTCCAAGTTTTCATCCCGAAGCTTTGCGATCTCCGCTCGCAAGACGACCTCTCGAGCTGCGGCTTCTTCTCTGGCGGCCTTGAGGTCTTGATGAACGTTTTCCAGAGAATTTACATGAGGAATCAGCTTTTCGAGGGTGTTCGTTTTGGCCATTGAGCGACAATATATTCTCTGCATAAGGGAATGAAAATATCTTCGTCATCCGAGTCATCAATGACCAGTCTCCTTTTACTCGCTCGCCTGCTAATATCTCCATCAGCGGCAGCCCTTTTTTCTTGAGGCTCAACCTTGATTTTGGGGCCGCCGGTTGGTTTTTTGGCAGCAGGCCGAGTTGGTATATCGTCATGATACACCTTGTATGGCTTGAAGATAATAAGAGCGTTTGCCTGCAAGTAGAGTTTTTGAGATATATTGAAGGATGTGTACAAGATTGAAAGAGTTTTGAAGACCTGAGTCGACTTACCGGGGGAGGAGGTCAGAACAGGTTGAACGGAGGAACCGGCATCTTGTGGCTGCGATCTACTGTGATTCCAGAGGAGAAAATCTTGTACATGCGAGTGCACAAGGCTTGGTAACTCAGAGCATCGCGGTCCTCCCGATTGGGGTCGCTTTCGCCCTCATACTCGAACGCTGGCTTACATCTTTCCTTGATGGGAGCCAGTCAGTTCTTGATAAAGTGCCGGGTGATTTGTTCTCCTTGGAGGCCTTTTTTCTTCATTTCAAGAATATTAGCCAGGAGGTTATTTGCTTCTACCCAATCTTGGTTCTCTGGTATTGCGCTCCAGTTAGCTCTTTGGATTGGTGGAAGGCCGACGAAGTCGGGCAAACTGGGATGGGGGTTCGAGATATAGAACCAGTTTGCGTGCCAGCCCTTATTGGAGGATTTCAAGGGGAGAGAGAAGTAGTCTCTGCGGAGAGTCCCGCGGAGTTGAAAGTCAGCACCGCCGACAACGCAGGGGTCATCCTTGGTCGGATGTGGCTTGACATAGAACATACGGCGAAATAGATTGAAATGGGGAAGGATGCCTAAAAATGCTTCGCACACGTGGATAAATATTGCAATATGGAGGACAGAATTGGGATTCAAGTGATAAATTTGAAGGCTGTAGTATTCGAGGATGCCACGGAAGAAGTCGGAAGCAGGAAGACCAAATCCGCAATAGAAGAAAGAGGTGAAGACCACAATCTCACCGGTGTTTGGAGTGGGGAACTCTTCGCCGGCCGCCGGACGCCAGCCGATGATTTCCTTAGGAGGGAGAACTCCATTCTTCACCATCTCTCGTAAGGTCGACTCCTTCACGTCTGAGGTCGCCCACTGGTCGAAAGGGATTTCTCTCTCTTCCGCCATGGATGCGAGTTAGGTGGAGGTGGGTCTTACGCCAGAGATGGGGATTTTTTGAGGGGATGCTGGTGGCTGGATGCGGATGATGGATTGCGGTGGAATGTGAGTTCTTGGATGGATGATTTTGCGTAAGCGCGAGATTCCGGAATTCCTTGGAGCGATTGATGAACAGGAGCGCGAAAAGGGGAAAAATTTCGGGAAGAAGAAGCGGCAGCGACGACACTGGCGCTTTGAGAAAGATTTTAGGGTTTTTGCTAGGTTTTCTCGTATTTGGGCCGAGCCCATGAGAAACTTGCTGCCCATCTTATGAGTACGGCTTGATATAAATCCATGAGAACTTAAGCAAATTTGCTCTAGCAATATGCGTATGTCTCATTGCCCGATGACTTTAAAATCCTTCCATACAGCAGTTACACAACTTGTTGAAGGTTGGTACGATGCAACTTGGAAGGTGACAAACAGTAAGGTTTTTTGTAACTGTTCTGGTAACTTTTTATAGGTTGCAGGAGCTGTTTGGTTTTTTCAAAGCATTTGATTTTTTATCAGTGCTGATTTGCCACCTTGGTGTGCTCTTTTTATCAAGATCAATATTATGGCAAGAGCTATTAAATATTTTGGTCGTGTTTTTCAGACGACTGATACATTTATTAACTCATATTTTATATTCATGAGAATTGATTGAGCTGTATGTTCCGGGACGACTCGGGCATAACGACTTGGATAAGCATGAGCTTGCCGAGGGCTCGGATTTTTACCCCTGAGGGTCAGCTAAGTATTTTGTTCTAAGACGACTCAGGTAAATTGACTCGGATAAGCATGAGCTTGCCGAGTGCTTGGATTTATTATACACTATGCCTTGATTATAAGGTTATGTGTTATATGATCTTTTATGATTGCTTTTGGCTTAGGCTAGGCATTTATTTAACTCAGGAGAGTATGATTAATATAATTCTTGACTATATGCTTAGTTTATTTAACTAAACACATAGTCGGGGGCTACACCTAATTAGGTGCATCAGTCGATGCACCTAAATTTTTATGTTTGAACTTTTTTGAATTGATTTCAGCCCTTCACAGTCTTTTCTTGGATGCTGAAGCACTCGGGAGACTCAGGCAGAGGTGATGAAGGCACTCGGCAGTAGAGGCACTCGGCTAAGAAGTCACTCGGCCGCGTGTTATTCAAGTTTGAGGCCAAATTATCTCATCGACTGCGAAGGTCTCGGGGGCTACTGTGGAGATTATGGGTACTGGATACCCTCATGGCTAGCTTATCCGACTTACTATAGGGGATAGGTTATGCTTCATGATTATGTAAACCGGCTATGACTTGGGTATTACGTTACTATTGAGATAAGGTAACGGCCCATAGTCTATAGTTGGTAAGATTGAGGAGTCCGACTTAGAATAGAATAGGTCTCCGACTTGTAAACCCACCCTCCGGGACTATATAAGGAGGGTAGGGGCGTCCCTTGAGAGATAGAGCAGAAGAAAGATACACGGACAAACAGAAAACTTGCGAGAGCCCCTACGGAAAGAGATCAAGAGATCAATATACACTCGGCGGATCGAATCCCCGAAACAGGAGTAGGGTATTACCTCTCATTAGAGAGGGCCTGAACCTGTCTAAACCCTTGTCCCGACTAACCCATTGTGTTTGGCATTTGACTGCTACCCCCAGATTGATATTGCCGAAACCAAGTTTCGACAGGCACGTTAAGCCCTGATGATGTGATCGTCGTTTATCGTGTGTTAGCTAACCTTGACGCGGTCTTCTGATTCTGTCTCGTCAGCAGTTAATTCGTTTTAGGGTTTATTGCCGATGATGGTTGAATCAGTTTGCTCGTTTAGATTATCTAAGGCATTCACCATTCCCAAAAGCAATCGACGACTTGATTTTCTTTGTGTTAAGTCTCGATTCACACTTTGAGTTGCTATCGACCTTAGTCCTGTTTCGAGATCTAACACGAAGCCTGTTTTCGATTGTAATTAAGGATAGCGTCAGGGTTTCAGCCGGTCTTATCTAATGCATGTGATTATTTATGTTCTTGCATGTGTTTGCCACTTATATATGTGGATCGACGAATATAAACATATCGGTCACAGAGTGTTTTTAAAGACTTCTTTGTGGTTGGTGTATTTATGTTAGCCGATTGACTTGTATAAGTTTACACTAGAGTAATAGCTAGTGTAGTTATCCTCATGAAACCCTCATCGGCTAATTCCATTAATTTGTCATACGCTTTTGGCATGGGCCGATGAGATTAGATCTCTTCAATTTGCTTATTATGTTGAGTAAGCCGATACGGCTTTGCCCTATCGGCTGGGCTATAACAATGTGACATCGGCCTATCGGCCGATCGACCATTGTTTTCTGATATGGTTTACTTGTTTTTTGTTGATTGCAGATCAAATCAACTGGCACGTTCTGCGCACGACTAGGCAAGCCAATTTGGACCTGCACTGGAGTTAAGCAGATCTCCTAGGCCGCCGTGGAAACGTAGAGCTCGTCTTTTGTTGCGAGGCGGGTCTAAATTCTGCGCCAACAGAGTGCTAATTCGCGAGGTAAATTTTTTAAGCCTAATTAATCCATAATTAGCACATGTTTACTTTAACATCACATAGGCTAATCATGGATTAATTAGGCTCAATAGATTCGTCTCGCAAATTAGTCCAGGATTATAAAATGAGTTTTATTTTTAGTCTACGTTTAATATTTCTAATTAGTGTACAAACATTCGATGTGATAGTAACTAAACGGGACCTAAGTTCATTTAGGACATATAACGGGCTTTGACTAGCTGAGCCAGCGTAAAACCCACGCGGGGACATGGTTAGCACTCTGCTCCTCTCTCTCCTCTCCGGCAACAATGGCGGCCTCGGTGGAGTACAAGCTGGCTCCGCACCTGTGGGCGAGCAATGCGCCGTCGAGCAACATCGACTTGTTCCCGTCCATCGGCGGCAACCGTCGTTCGGGCTTCGAGACCGACTCCGACGACGAAGACAACATACCACCGGACTGGAGGTCGTTGTACCACCTGTACCTCGAGGTGGAGCCTCCCGTCAAGGACCCCCGCGACGAGGCCACCTCCGACGCGTGGGTGCGTCGGCACCCGGTGCTCGTCCGGCTCACCGGCAAGCACCCCTTTAACTCCGAGCTGCTGCTGCTGCGCCTCATGTCCCACGGCTTTATCACGACGGCGCCGCTCCACTACATGCGCAACCACAGCGCCATGCCTAAGGCGGACTAGTCGACGTGGACCATGGAGATGACCGGGCTTGTCAAGCGCCCCGCGAGGCTCACCATGAAGCAGCTCGGCCGTGGAGTTCCCCGTCACGCTGGTCTGCGCGGGCAACCGGCGCAAGGAGCAGAACATGGTGCGCCAGACCGTCGGCTTCAACTGGGGCCTCGGCGCCATCTCTACCTCGGTGTGGCGCTGCTGCAGCTGCGCGACGTGCTGCGGCGGTGCGGCGTCATGGGCGTCTCCGCCGCCGCGGCCAACGTCTGCTTCGAGGGCGCCGAGGACCTCCCCAGCGGCGGCGGGTGCAAGTACGGCACCAGCCTGCGCCGCGAGGTGGCCATGGACCCCGCCCGCGATGTCATCCTCGCCTACATGCAGAACGGTGAGCCGCTCACGCCCGACCACGGCTTCCCCGTGCGGGTCATCGTCCCGGGCTTCATCGGCGTCCGCATGGTCAAGTGGCTCAAGCGCATACAGAGGCGGAAGAGGTCTGGACTGGCACCGCGATACCGATCTCATCTCCGCCGACGAGCTCCGGCGGGAGCCCGCGGCGTCGTCGTCGCCGCCGCGCGGGGCGGCGATTGCAGTCAGGTCCACGACGGGAGTGAGCGGCGCGGTGGCCGAGCTGGAGGAGGAGAACACGCGGCTGCGGCCCTGCGGCGCGAGAACGCGAGGCTGGTGCGGGAGCTGGCCTGCGCAGTGGGTGCGATGCCGCCACGTAGTCGTCCCGCTCCAGGACGAGGCTCGTCATGCCGCGCAGCGACAGGGATGCCATGCTGCCCGCCGGCCACCGCCTTTCTCCCCGCCGCCCGTCGCGTCGTCCTTCCCGTGATATGTGAAGAAGAGAGTGGAGAGGGGAAAGAGAGAAGAGAGGGAAGGGGAGAGAGAGGAGGAAGAAATTGCTTAGCCAGTGATACGTGGGGTTCGTGTGGGTCTCATGATTATTTGGTTTGTATTAAAATCAAGTATAATACTGTTTAAAATCTTAAATAATCTAGTTTTATAAATTGAGTTATTTCAGTTTAGAGATAATTTTAGACTAGCGACAAATTAAGTTACGAACTTATTCCCAGTCTAATACGATTATTGACGGGCACGCTCTCGTGCAGGCTGAATTCGTTCTCCTATCGGACACTGCGGTCTCGTTTAGGAGGCCCATGATCCTGCTTGTTCTTGCCTATGGGCCCATGATCGGCACTGCACGTGAGTATATGATCCTGACCACAACCTAATCTACGAAAATTTTCGGTGCCACTCCAAAACATATACCCAAAATCGTCCGCGGTTAGTCATGTGCTCGTGTCAAAAGGTCTTGCACGTCAAAATCGACGTTTGGAGTCTGGACAGTGAATCAAAATCTAGAATGGTTCATTTTCATGACGCAAGTTCATTGCCAAACAATCCATTGACCGGAGACTGATCTTTGTACTGGTACTCTACGATCTTGTTGTTTCGACATGTTTGCTTTACATTTTGCCCTCGCGCAACCAAACGAACAGCCAGATGAGTCGAGAGATATTGGCGGGGGCTCATCCAGCGGCCATGAAACAGCAACTACAGTAGTATTCTTCTCCGCCCAAAAGAAACGACAATTTTGATCCCAATACGTGCTTGGAACATAGTGCTGTGGTATCAGCACTATCCATTACGACTTTATCCACGACGAGTTGATTGCTACAACTTGGAGAAAAGGCAGTTCGCAACTCCACACCAACCAAACCCTGCATGGCTGAAACCACTTTTTATAAAGGTGTACAGCTAGCGCTACGTGCATCGGCATGAGTCAATCATCATCCGATGATTCATCACTTGTTGGACTCTGGTGCTGCTCACGTATTCACGTGTAAAACCTTTCAAAGATTCACGTTTTGTATTGGGAAATTTTGGAAGTATAATGATCATAAGCAGAGACGGAAACAATGTGCTGCAGCTGTTACGGGAAACTGTGTGCGAACGGGAACGGTGGTTTTAGCCTTTTAGGTACGGCCTGCTCTGCTCTGCTTTATCCTCGCGTCTTTCAGTATGCGAGAAAGACAATCATTGATTTCATCAATTTTGGAACGGTGAATTCACGTCCAGTGACAACTCGCTTAATATCTCGTTAAGGTAAGCGATTGTTGGATCTAAATTACTTGTCAATAATTGATCGTGGCTACACTATCAAATAAATAAAATGTTTTGTATGGTCGTTACATATAAATGGTAGTTTCTCTCTCTTCTGTGTACATGGCGATAATAAACTCTAATGTCAAGATTCGTAAGAGAATCCTTTGCATGGCGATGTGTTTTTTTCTCTTTTAATGTCCCCCTCCTCAAAACGTTAAAAACATTTTTAGTGATTAGCTTAGAAGAGTGTTTAGTTCTATGAAAAATGATTTTATTTTAGGCCAGTGCACTATGTTAGTAAATTTAGCGTTGCCAAAATGATAAAGTATTTGATTAAAAAATTATCTATCCTTATGTAAGTTATCTTCATGTGTTAGAATCTATGGGGTTGTTTTAGCTTTCAACTGTTTTTATTACTTAATAGTAGTTGGGGATTTGTTTCTTTACTTTTTTAAGACTCGCGAAAACCGGAGACGTAATACATTTTTTATTATAAAAAATTATCCAGTAACAACTTGTGTAAGTACTGGTTGTATTTTCCAGCAATAAAAGTTTTGGTTTTCTTTTGCAAATTATGCAAAATAATTTTATGCATAAAGTACAACAAGGGAAGAGAAGTGCAACAATTTATGCATAAATGCATAATGACGTCGCTTCTATTTTGCACAATATTAAATCGCGTGGAATCTCATGCTTCAATATTGCGTCACACATGGTACATGATAGGTGAACCTAGCAATCACGTGACGAACTGGTTCTTGGACATAGAGATACGTGTGTACCTATGCTATCACCGTAGAACTACTACGTCACACCGCTTGTCGGTTCTACATCTACATCCTCATCGTAGTGGTACTGTGGTAGACTCGTGGGATTAGTACTTGTCCATTTCGTTAATCTTTCTTTCGTACTCGATCGTATACCTCTCGATCTCAAGTAATCCTACCTAAATTTAGAGTTTGTAAATTAAATTATAGTGATTTAATAAATATAAAATTTTTAATAAAATACGAACAACGTTCAAACATTATCACTGTAATTACAAATTTAAAATCATAATTTTCGAAAGCTAAGAATATCAATTTATTTATTTTTATCTGAACCTGTGCCAAGTACAACTCCATTTCGTTACTTGCAACCTCTTCCGACTCCGAGGTCACCGCATCGTACTATTCAATTCGAACTGCGCGAGCGTGGGACACGTCACTCTCGTCTTCCGCCCACTGTGTCCGGGCCCCACCATCCCTCTACAAAAGGAGATCCCGTACACATCCGCCCCGGCCCATCCATCTCCAACACCGCAGCTCGCGCCGCACAGCGCAGAGCGCACTCGCACAGATCGGATCCGTGTCCCTCTGACCCGCTCCCCTGCGGTGGCCATGGCCGATCGCCTCGAGCTCCAGGGCAGGCACGGCAAGTCCCGCGTCCGCGTCTCCCGCGTCTGGCGCCGCCCCGCGGCCGCGGGAGGCCACGTCATCGTCGAGTGGAACGTCGCCGTGAGCGTCGTCTCCGACTGCCTCCCCTCCTACACCTCCGACGACAACTCCGCCATCGTCGCCACCGATTCCATCAAGAACACCGTAAGCTCGCGATTTCTCGCGCTTCCTTTCCTTGTCTGGTTCTAGAATCTAGATTGATTCGGTGTGGTTCTTTGTTTGGTCAGGTGTATGTGAAGGCGAAGGAATGCACGGAGATTGTTTCCATGGAGGAATTCGCGGTGATTCTTGGAAGGCATTTCACCTCGCTGTACCCGCAGGTAGATAATAATGGCGCGTGATTTGACTGATTGTATGTATGCTCTTGTGTTGAGGCAAGTTGGGAGTTTTATTGATATATTTGGGTGCATTCCTATTCGGGCAGGTCTCAGAGGCAACGGTGACCATCGCCGAGCGTCCATGGGAGCGTGTGGTTGTCGATGGGAAGCCTCATTCCCACGGTGAGAAGAGTTTTATCACTTGTGCTTGCTGTTCGCGTGATCGTTCATTAGCTTAAGGTAAAGAAGAGGTGCGTTCTTATGCGTATTCCCCCCAAAAAAGAAGAGGTGCGTTTTAATGGTGAAGCATAAGGATTGTTTAGTCTGCTCTCAAGTTAGAAAACTCTTTTTTATTGTCAAGAGGTCAAAGTGTCAAATTTCCCAGGTTTATTTAACAACAACAGAGTATAGTATCACAACAGTACCAAATTTCCATCACACTACTAAAATCAGAGCACAAAAGCTAGGAGTTGCTCGCTCAAACCTTCTCTTTTTTAAGTGGATTTATATTACTAGAAGAAAAGGCACAGTACAAGTATAATTGCAGCAAGAGCAGTTCTATGCAGATCAACGTGAACTGTGTCAGACAGATGTAGTCCATTCCCATGGTAATTTTTCATTCACCAGACACATCCTTACATATTATTGGAAATCCTCATAAAACTTGCCGCAGAAGTTTTGAGCTAATCTTAAGAATCACCAGGCCTACCTCTCAGTATTGGTTGGACCATTGGTCAAATGGAATAAATTACAGCAGTAGGGTCACCAGGCAATTTATGCTGAAATGGACAAATTTTCTCTTTTCTATATTGTGAAACCACAGCTACAAAAGCAATTGTTTAGCTACATTTACACATTAATTTGTACCTAAATGTTACAAATGTGTTTCGGATGAATAAATGAAAAAGGACGGAAAGAGACAGGTACTGTGCATCCTTGAGCCCTTGGCAACACCTTTTGAGCATTACTTCACCATCCCTAAACACTGGTAACAAAAAATATCCTGTTCTTAGGTAGCATGAGCAGTCGTAAAGATCATATAAGTCCCAGATAATGGACATTTTCTTTATTTCTTTTACTGAAGAATATTGGGTAATAAATCAGATGTGTTTGTTCAGAAGCATCTAGAATGCAAACATGTTCATTGTTATGCTTTGGCTTTGGCCTTGGCCTTTATCTAGGCTTTGGTCAAATTTCCCACGATCATTATTATTCTTGTAACTCTCAAAATGGATTTTGCAATATATATTTTCCTTCATTGATGTGTTCCATTTTACTACCTCCATTTCATATTATAAGTCATTTTGACATTTTTCTAAATCAAACTTCATTAGTTTTGATCAAATTTATAAAAAAGCATAGTAATATTTTCAACATAAAATAAAGAAACTATTAAAATATGTTCGATGTTGGATGTAATGAAACTAATTTAATATTATAAGTGTTGCTATATTTTTCTATAAACTTAATCAAACTTTCAAGAAGTTTGACTTGGAAAGAGTCAAAGCGACTTATAATATGAAATAGAGGAAGTATCTTACTTGCGGCCTAGGTTGCTTTCCTAATATATCCACTTAACCATAATCCAAAGGAAATATATGAGACTCATGCAAAAAGTTTCTTTTCAGTTATGTACATATCCTATCTGTTTTAGACTATTAGGGTGAGTTCTTCACCCAACTTTCCCAACTCGCATCTTTTTTTTCTGCGCGCACGCTTTTCAAACTGCTAAACGGTGTGTTTTTTTAAAAAAGTTTCTATACGAAAGTTGCTTTAAAAAATTATATTAATCCATTTTTCAAAAAAAAAATTAGTAAATACTTAATTAATCATGTGCTAATGAGTCGCTCCGTTTTCCACGCGGAGGGAATTTCTTCCCAACACTCCCAAACGAACAAAGCCACACTCCCAAACGAACAAAGCCGCATGCTGAGTTCTTTTCACTGAGTTCCCAACTAACTCTACTCGTTTTTGGTGCGCCCGTTTTTCAAACTGCTAAACGGTGTGTTTTTTTCAAAAAGTTTCTATACAAAAGTTACTTAAAAAAATCAAATTAATCCATTTTTCAAAAAAAATTAGCTAATACTTAATTAATCACGTGCTAATGGATCGTTTCGTTTTCCGTGCGCACTGTGCGCGTTGGCAACCCAGCCAAACGAACACAGCCTTAGTTTCCTAGTTCCCTTCTGAATGATTTTTGTTTGGTACATATCTCATACCTTGTTTTGTCAAATATTAATTATGTAAACATGAACTCTCTCTCTTTGGATGGACATTTCGAATTACCTGATATCTCTATATCATCTATTTTTAGGGTTCAAACTTGGTGTTGAGAAGCACGTCACAGAGGTCATTGTGAAGAAGTCTGGAAACCTGCTCATAAATTCTGGAATCCAAGGATACTCCCTGCTAAAGACAACTCAGGTTTTTCTCGCCAGATGCTAACCTTTCACACTGGGGTTGCTTGGGTTGATTTGTGAGACAGTTTATGGATTGTACTGTTGAAATAGGAATAAACTTGTAACGAGTGCTACTATGCATGCTTGAAGGAATTAAATGCAAAAATGTGAGGTAAAGTGCTAGCTGTCAAGCTGAAGTGTCACAAAAGCAAAATAATTTAACTAGTTAAGTTCTGATGAAGTATAAACAAAGGGAATAGAAATTTTAACAGAACCAGATTGCTTTTTATCACACATATATGCTCAATTTCTAGTAGTACATGCTAACCTTTCACCACCTTGTCTCTCAGTCCGGGTTCGAAAAATTTGTGAGGGATCGCTACACGCTTCTTCCTGATACAAGAGAAAGGATTGTAGCAACAGAAGTAACTGCTTGGTGGAGGTCTGCTACTCTTCTTATCTACCTGAGAAATTCTGTCATCCACCACTATTCTACCATTTTATTATCTACATTTAAAGCTATGGCCATTCAAGGCATGAGACAAGCGAGTTCAGTACTATAATAGTTAACTGTTCTGGTCTGTTCAGTTCAACAGCATTTATATTACCAGTATGTCTTGTAGATGAATAGTTTTTACATAGTGTTGCATCAATTTTGGGGGAGTTTAAGTTAATTCGAGCTCATCCTGTTGTTTGTGAGCTTATTAGTTTTTTTGTCAGGTATCCTTTTGAGCATGTTTCCCAGATCCCATCGAAGTCATTCTGCTTCACACAAAGGTATCAGGACGTAAAGAAAGTTCTTAAAGACACGTTCTTTGGTCCTCCTGATGTTGGAGTGTATAGTCCGTCAGTGCAGAATACACTATACCTGATGGCTAAGGAAGTTCTTAACAGGTCTGTAACTCTGGTTTGGATGTTATTTGCAGTTCTACCTTTTCTTGGCCATTCTTATATACATTCACTAAATATATGTGTGCATTTTTAAGGTTCCCAGATATAGCATCTGTTCAGCTAAGGATGCCGAACCTCCACTTTATCCCTGTTAACTTAGGGAACAAAGAAAATCCAGGATTAGTGAAGGTGAGAATTGTAGCACTGCATTTGCATTATTCTGTTTTCCTGATCTTTTCCGTACTTCCTTCTCAGGGCTAATGGTGGGTTTCAATTCACATCTTGATTTAAACTGGCAATTCTAATCCAAACACACTTGAGATCTGGTTCTGTTTAATAGCTAAAGAGAAGGGGATTGGTTAAGAAATATGAACATGAACTGATGATGAAATGCTTTATATCTGTAATCCATTATCGTTCTTTTTCTATATAGATCAAATATATTTGATTTGGCTTTTTGGAGAAAGCCAAACGCACCAAAACAGAGTCGTTAATCCATTATCGTTCTTGATGATATAATGGATTTGGAGAGAAAATTCCCCTATTTTAGAGACTATTGGTTCATAGAAATCTTCCTTAGTTGCTTGACTTTTTTTCTGGCTACTACAGTCATACGACGACGCTAGGTTTCATGATTGGAGTGAAGTTAAGTGCTGCCGTATTGTCAACCTGCAACGTTATAATCTAGAGAAAACACGTGAATGATATTCTTGTGAAATGTTAACAAATCTTATGCTGGGGATTGCAATTTAAGCTACTCCGGAACCCTCATATCTTGAAAACTGATCTTTTTCCCCCTTGAACAGTTTGCGGATGATGTGTACCTGCCGACCGATGAACCACACGGGACCATCGAAGCAACGGTGAGCCGCCCCAAGTCAAAGTTGTAAAAAAGCATTCAAGGGTACTGGGAAGTTCTCGGTCTGGTTTCTGAGGAAAATGGAAGGAACTGTGTAACAATCCCTTGGGAAGGGGAAATAAATAAATAAACAGTATGTGTTCAGCTAAATGAATTGTACATGGCCAGCTATAATTCAGCCGTTGTAAATCTTGTACTGCCTTCTTGTATGAAACCCCCAATGTCCCAACTTGCACAGTTGAAGGCTAAAGGTTATATTTTCTTCTCCTTTTACAACTCAGTAATGCAAGATCATAACGTTACAGTGCTTCAACATCACTTATGAGCTTTTTATTTTTAACGGACATCACTTATGAGCTGATTGTATTGAATCAGAGAAGAGTAGAAGACCGTGTCACAAAAGCATTATATTAGCCTTAAAGATGGGCTTTATGAGGCCATTCGTTTGAGCGCCTATGGGCTTCCTGCTTGTGGTACAGACTACAGAACGCAGAACCGAATAACAGCGTCCATATTGAAAATAGAGAGAACAATTGTTTGTACGAACCATATGTCACGGTCCACTTGTCTTTCACATCTGTCGCGTTGTACGTACTAACCATGTCACGGTCTAGCAGAGCTGGAGCCTTTCAGCGAGTACGATTCGAGTACGAGAGCGGGGCATTGACCGTTCACGCGACCGGTATATGGGCACATGATGGTTGCCCTCCCACATGGCCGCTCGCGTGGTGGACGATGTGGACGAACTGTCGCCCAATGCAGAATACCTATTCTCCGGCCGCACCATCCGCTGCCTACTCCAGAAGTCGAGATCGAGTCCCGCGTTATTACGCCCCACGTACAGACACATGGCCGCACGCTGCTGCAACAGCGTTACGTATGCAGTTAGGTTGTCTTCGTCAGGATGTTTTTCCCGCATGTACAGTACACACGAAAAACGAAACGATTCATTAGTACGTGATTAATTAAATATTAGTTAATTTTTTTAAAAAAATGAATTAATTTGATTTTTTTAAGCAACTTTTGTATAAAAACTTTTTGCAAAAAAATACACCGTTTAGTAGTTTGAAAAACGTGCGCGCGAGAAAAAAATACTGTGCGCGCTGGACTAATACTGCTGCGACGACTAGCATGCTGCATTGCTGCCACAGTACCCACTGGCCAACCGACGGCAATAGAACCGATCGATCACGAGCTGAAATGGCGCTTCCGTAGGTGGACCACCGCGCGCGCGCCCCCACCTAATCGTCGCCTCGTCGGCGTCTCGTCGCAGGGGAGCGCGGCGCCAATGCGGGCGTCGTCGCCGTCTCTAACGTGGAACGCTCGCTTCCTTCGCCGCGCGCTGGCCGCGGATGCGTGCGTTGCGTCCAGGGGGGATGCGGCACGGAACACGGGGCCACGTGCCGTGCGCGTCTGCTGTGTCCACGCTGGCGACGCCACGGATTCACGCAGGCGCGCACATGGCGCCCACGCCTGGGCAGCCTGGCGCCAATGAATCCCCCGGTGTGTTTTGTCTTGCCACCAACGTGTCCATGCGTCTCGGAGCTGGGGGGCACATGAGGCCTGATGACCACACGGAGAATAGATATAGATAGATCTCTGTGACTGACCGGCATCTCCGGAGTGGCAGCAAGGCAGCAATCACTTGACCAGGGGACTCTCTCTGCTGACTACTCCGTACGTACATGTAATTCACCAAACCTGACATCACGGAAGCACACCACACATCTCTAATTAACTTCCCTATCGTAACCGATCAATCGTCGTCCCGTGCACTCCACAGAGAGTAGAGGTTGATAACACACGCTTATTGGAGCAAATATCAAGCAGAAATTGGATTTCTCTTCACCTGACACAGGAGAGAGAGAGAGAGTTGCTATCGCTGACCGATCACAATAGTGGTACTACTTCATGAAAGGCATATAACAGTGTGTACCACAAACGATAACGTTAGGACTTGGGACATAAAACACAAATTCCACGAGCGCAGAACACAATAGTTAGGTCGACCATACCTTACTCCAAGCAGGACCACGCTGCTCGCGAAAACCCCTTTGAAATCTGGACGTATCGAGTATTTTGAGTGGGAGCAGCTTATCTATAAATTAATCCATGCGCCAAATTGCTAAGCACGGGTCACTTTGGTGACGTTATAAAGAGGCCAGGAGGTCTCGATCGGCCGCACAAACCGGTCGCCTTTCGCTTTTGCTGAGAATTTTAATCCATTTTCTTAATCCCTTTTTCTCGAGTAGTTAGGACTAATGTCAAGGATTATTCATGACATTCCTTAATTCTCATACTTTTCTTTTCGAGACCTGTTTAACCACTCAATGGATGGATCGATCTGGCTCATCAATTGATTGTTGGCCCAAACCTTACAATTTTTTAATAGTGTGGTGCACGGTGCATGCTTCTATGTCAGCGTTTAGCTAGGCCTCCGGTGGTTGCACCATCCCTCTCTGACCGAGTTTCTTAAATGAGGGTTAAGTATTCTGATACCAAAATGACAACTTACAAAAGATTTATTAGGCATCTCCTTTTGAAAAGAAAAGAAAAACTGAGGCTAGGAAAAAGGTCTAGCATCTTGCTTTTCTCTCGTGTCTTGACGCCAATAGTACACCTACCTTCAGAGATAGGGTTAGTTTGTACAGGCAGTAGCCAGTTCGAACTAGTAGTAAATTAATCAAGAGATTAGAGATCTAAAAGCTTTCATTACTACGAACTGTACGGGGATATGGTTAGTTTTTTTGTTGTCGCCATAGTCTTTAGCTACTCAGGTCCATCTTGATCACTGCCGTGGTATCATATATCAGTTTGATGTCATGGTATACTTATAACCAGGATCGTATCATACACTCACTGGGGTTAAAGTTCTGAACTTTTCGGTTTGCAGAAAACAAGTGTTCACGCTAGATTCAGTGTCCGGAAACCTACGGATATGATGACTCCAAGTACTTAAAAAACTTTGCTGCACTCATAATTGTGTCTTCAACATCTTTGCTGAATTCTAGCATATAGTATTTATGGTCTCCCTTTATTACTCATTGCTAGGGGCCTCACCAAACAATGGTGATCAGCAGTACAGACATAGTTGATGACTTGTTTTTAAGAAGTACTACCGATGGAGTTAGGCACTTTGGTTATTGCCAATTTCTCCGCTGATTCAGATTAAGCTCTGTATGGATCAGAAATGGATACTGGATCGGTATTGCATGCCAAAGTTTTTGTGTTTTAGCATGGGAAGTAAAGACAACATTAGGAGCTCAAATATACTAGTATGACGAAATGTCACATGCAAATATGCAGATCTGTGGTACTATCACCTTATCCACTGCTCGTGCTTGTCCATCTGAAATCTGAACTTAATCTGAGGGACAACCTGTCAGACATGGCCCATATCCTTTTGATGCATATCTGCACTGCAGATGGGCCATCGTAATTCAACGGTAGTTTCTGCAGTGTTTTGTGAGCTAGTGAAGGAGCTAATATGTTTGTTTCAGCCGTTATTGTGCCTGTAAGCCTGCAAGTTCAGGCTCTTTTTCTCCATTGAATTGAGCTCACGCAATTCATCCTTCGGAATTCATTGCCACCATATAATAGTTCTGAAATCTTGCAAATTATTTTATCAGAAGTACAGAGTCCATGGGAATCACCTATTCGTGTTCATGGTTTGTTTTCAGTGTTCCTCTGCTTGTTACTGCGCCCCCTAGCCCTGAACCTTGTCATCAGTGTGGAACCGGTGAGTGGTCATTGTTGAGGAGAGCGCCGAGCCCAGCAGTTGCCATTAAAAAGACAGGTCCTTGTCTTCCCAACCATTCAATACCAGGGTAACTTGTTCTTGGAAGGGTTAGCTCACTAACCTGTTGGACAAACAGAAAAAGAGCAGCATTAACCTAAAATAAACCAAATTTATGGATAACTCCTGCTGACCCAATTGAATAAACCAACTGTGTGCCCTGTTAGCAGGTACTAGACAAGAGCGGATGAGATATTACAGCTGAACAATATTTTACTTTGGCTGTGCGTATTGAATTATAGTATGTTCTTTTTCTTTTTAGTTTCTGACAGAGCAGAGTGTCAGAGTAAACCAAGTTATTGAATTAATATGCTGCATTTGCTGCTTGGTTCGGCAGCCACATTGCTTGGTCGATGATTTTGTGGGTGTGTGTTTGCAGAAAATGGCTAGCAATGTCTCACGATGGTTAGTTCTGTAAGTGTTGACCGACATGACAGAACATACAGAAATTCTCAGTCCTCTCCTGCTTGAGCAATGAGCTGGCACTGCCGACAACTAGTGCCACTGGCTTTATGTGTGCATCTGATTGGAGCTACTCTAAACAAAATATCACTTAAACTAATCTAAGTAAACTAGTGGGCAAGTGAGCACTAGCATACTATAGAAATCAGCAGCACAAGGTTTCTTTTAGTAGCAAAGGGACGTTGATCCATCACTTCACCCATTTCCAACCTTGCCATTATTAGGCCATCTTTTGGTTTAATTAGACTATGGTTAGCTTTAAATAGCTCCAAAAAATTTCACCTCAGCACTTCACATAACAGGGACGTCTACAGACTACAGTCTACAGGTAAGAGTAAAAGTTGTAAAACTGACGTTACACTTAAGACTGTTTCATCGATCAAGAGGTTCAGACTTGTGTGCTTCTTTAGCTCCACCGGTTGCAAAATTGGCAATGGTAGGCCCGTATTTTACGGATACAGTGGATTTTAACCGTATCGCAAATTTTGAGCATTTCACTTAAAAAGAAACTTAATTTCAAATGGCCATGATCAAATCCCTACTTGAAAAGGTTCTACACACAGTTGGAGCCGTTCCCACGAGGCAAAGAAAAAAGAAAGAAAGAAAAAGAAAAAAAGCATTGATCACACGCGAACCTAATAAAAGGAATCAATCATAATATGGTTGGCTCAACGTAGCAAGCAAGATGAAGCATATTATCGGGCACGGAACATTGTGATGTGACATTGCACAACAATATACTGTATATAGCAAGCTTCGGTTACTCGCATGTTCTTATTTAGGATCAGTTAGGCTGTGCATGTGGTGTGTGCATAAGAGGAAAAATTACTGATTATTAAACAAGAGCTTAGTGTCACAGCTCCAAAATTACACCTAACCGATTGCTTCATTTAAAAAAAATTGAGAAATCAAAATAGAATAACAATGAAGCGTACCAGTTTTACATAGCAAATCTCCTGACACATCAAAACCAAAAATTCAGAATTGACTGTACCTTGTTAGAGATACTGACAGACAATATACCGCAAACCAACAAAATTCTGACGAATATCACCCGAGTCCACTGATAGTACCAAGAGCCGATTTAACAACCAATGATTAGATGTAATCACGTTAATGTTTCAAAAATTCGATGATTTGGCTGATCTTGTGGAGAAAGCATTCCGCGTTCTAGCGATTTCGCAGTCGCTAACGATAATGCACGATTAGGTCTAACTGATTAACACTTAATTTTTCGTCTTAAGGTTTGATGCATCAGATACATCAAACAGAGCTTGGCTGACGGCTAATCACAGCGACTAATCCATCCACACATCGCTGTTAAGTATTAACCCCTTCATCATTAGTGGCGCCCATGGCGTATATAAGCCGCTCCTTCCCCCACCCTAATGGCGATTTAAAAAAACCAAAAGCACTCACACCGGAACAAAAACGAGAAGCCAGCGCAGACGCAAAATCAAATCGAATCGCCCAAAGGAGGCGACGAGCCACCGGCTGCAGCCTGCAGCGGGAGAGCTCTCAGGTGCGGGGAAGCAGAGGCCTCGTCGGCGAGCGCGGGGACGCCCATCGCGGTGACCCGCGGGCGACGGGCGCCAGCCCCCACCGCCGGCGAACGGGGCGTCGCGGGGTTCGGCACGGGGTTCGCCGGGGATCCTGCCGTGGATCGTCGTCGTAGCCGGAGCCTTCCGATCGTGGCCAATGTCGGTGGGGAGAGCCGCGGTAAGGTCCCTGTCTCGGGCCGTGGCGCGCGGTTGGTGGGAACTGTGTGCAGTACAGTTGCTAAGCTTCTCAATCACTTTTTTTTTTTTTGCTCGTGAGGGGTGGCTTCTCCCTCTTTTCCTGTGCGTAGTACAGACGCGAAAGCGTCGGCCATGGATTTGTGAGGCCTGGTGTTTCTGTTGGATTTCTGTTGTTGTTGTTGTTGTTGTTGTTCTCGTCTGAGTAAATTCGGTGAGGATTCTATTGGATGGAACAGGAGTATGCTTTGTTAAATTTTGATGCAAAGCGTATGTTAGTGCTGTTCGATTTACGCTTATGTTTTTTTTTCTCAATGCTCTTGCAGAAATCGCTTCTGGTGTGGAGCTGTTGCGTGTAGGAGATTGGGCATTGGGGTATTGGAGATTGATGTTCTGCGAGGGTGATTTGCTGCTGTGAAATTGCTGTAGTTGTGTTGAGAGATTGGGAACCATGGATTCACGGATGGATCAATACGAGGTTATGGAGCAGATTGGCCGTGGCGCCTTTGGTGCTGCCATCCTCGTGAACCACAAGACCGAGAAGAAAAAGTACGATGCGTCTCTCTTCCGTTTATCAGTAGATTCTATTTTCCTTGGAGGTAGTTGACATCTGACTAGCTTGCAGGTATGTGCTGAAGAAAATTCGGCTGGCGAGGCAAACAGAGCGCTGCCGCAAGTCTGCTCATCAAGAGGTCAGTGAAAATGGAGAAACCTTGGGATTTGTTCGTTCATCGGTTCATGCTGTATTGAACAATTTGAAAATATATGCAGATGGCCCTTATTGCTCGCCTGCAACATCCTTACATTGTTGAGTTCAAGGAAGCATGGGTTGAGAAGGTTTGCTCTTGAGGAACATACTATACACACTCATACGCACTTTTTATTTCTCTTCAACTTTGTTTAACTTATTTTGTGAGTTTTTGACAGGGCTGCTATGTTTGTATCGTGACGGGATACTGTGAAGGTGGTGATATGTGAGTGTGATTTATTGGTTGGGGCCTGGGGGATTAGTTTCTCGGCTACATTTTTCGTTGACTGTCGTCTCACTACAGCGTTTTCTAACAGGGCTGAACTGATGAAGAAAGCAAATGGAACATACTTTCCAGAGGAGGTGATCACAACTTTTTTATAGTCCTTTTTCCCTTTTCATTGAGAAACAGTGTGTAAAGTGCTACTAACTGTTATGAATAACACTCAGAAACTACTGAAATGGTTTGCTCAATTGGCATTAGCTGTGGACTACCTGCATTCAAACTTTGTTTTGCATCGTGACCTCAAGGTATGTTATAAAGATCAGTGATGCTCGCATTTAATTTATCGAGCAAGCAGTAATGTTTTATGTCCTTGTCCTTTTTTGCAGTGCTCAAACATATTTCTCACAAAAGATCAGGACATCCGTCTTGGTTAGTTTACCATCTAAATTCAAATAATTGTGGTATTGCCTCATTTTATGCATTTAAATATCTCTGGTTTATTTGCAGGGGATTTTGGCCTGGCTAAGACTTTAAAGGCAGATGATTTAACCTCTTCGGTAACCATCTCTTATGTCATCCATATTCTATTGCTTACCTTTTGGAATCCTGCATCTATATTCTATTGCTTACCTTTTGGTATCCTGCATGAAACATTGAAACACATGTCGAATTGATCCCTATATGTTCAAGTGGAATATCATTATGTTAGCTAAATACCTTTATCTTGTCAGATTCTTATATTTTGGCATGATGTTTCTTAGGTTGTGGGAACACCAAATTACATGTGCCCAGAGCTGCTTGCAGACATTCCTTATGGATTCAAGTCAGACATATGGTCTCTTGGTAATATTCCCTTGCTCATATGGACATGTTTAGAAGTATAAATTTCTAACTGATATAGATATTTACAGGATGTTGTATGTACGAGATGGCTGCTCATCGACCTGCCTTCAAGGCATTTGTAAGTTCTTACCAGATCATATTCCCCAGGTCACTATAATTACCTAGAAATAGTTTCTAGGCATGCTAAGGATAATTTAATTCTTATCACTCATTCTTTGGATATCTATAAGTTATCCGCCCATGGATATTTTAATGTCAATACAAGAGCAGTCCCATTTCTAATTAGTGCCACATAGCTTGTGCTCCTGCTTTTTTTTTACTTGTTGACTTGTCATTTTGGACATCGACACAATCTCCAATACATAACGTCTTTCATGCTCTTGGGAAACATTCAAAATATAGTGCTATCAAATTTTTAATGAGAATCGGTAGTTCTAAACGTTGACTGCATGTACCTAGGACTAGACTAAAGGAACAGCCGGATTACACAAACTTCACCAGTGTATAGTAAATTGAATTTTTTTATGTGCCATGCAACATGCAAACATGGTGTGGAAGACCAAATTGCAATCTAGCAAATGTGGCACTATAGATTCATGGAGATCAGGTGCGCTTATTAGTGGTGCAGATAGTTCCTAATGACGGCCCTAATAGAAGGATGATATTTGTATATTACTGCTTATATTGCTTCATTTAAGAAATAAAAAAAACACTTCAAATAATGAAAATTAGACTCTTCCTTCTGAGGTGCGGTGAACTCTGGGCTGAAGTCAGTCACTATTATGTTAGCAAATAGTGGCTTTTGCAGGACCACTTGTCTTTTTCCTCCTCTCTTTATCTCTGTGCATGTGAATTTTAACACACATGCCATGTGACATTTTATAAGAGAAGGGTGAGTTTCTTTTTCAGGTCCATAGCATATTGGATCAGAGTTCTTCATGATCCATCCAGGAAATTCATTTCTGGACTTATGTGAATGATGTAGATCTTATATCTCATGGACTTTCAAATTTTATTTGAAGAGGTCTACTACTCTCTCCTAAGTTTGAATATTTTGCTTCCAAATAAATCCATATGCACTTAGAATAATTCGATTAGAAGTACTGTTTGCAAACCTTGATGAAATTAGTAGTCTTTGAAGGCAAATTTTGTCCAATACATGGATTGTGTTTTCTGAAAAAAAATATATTTGTTTTCTTGCATAGTGTTTACCAAATTGATGGTGTTTGACTCAAAATTGTAAAAGTTTAGTTAATCTTAAGTTTACTCCCATGTTTGTTTCAGGATATGGCTGGACTAATAAGTAAGATAAATCGCTCCTCCATTGGCCCTTTGCCTCCATGCTACTCTCCATCTATGTAAGTGCACATTCACTATCTGTATTGATCATACATGGAGTCTTTGCTTTTCTCATTTTCTTGTTTATAAAATCCAATGTTCTTCATTGTCATATCCATTGTTAGTTTCCTTTTGACAAACTAGCTCTTCCATGCATGGTCTTTCTCACTCTAAAGTGTTCCAAGTCAAATGATAGATAGCAGACACAGCACTTTTTACTCCACAAATTATTTCACCTTTCCGTTGTCATATCGAGATGGGATTCTAGTATATGGTTAGCTAAAATGGTCTCTTTGCTGTTGAATGCAGGAAATCACTTATCAAAAGCATGCTCAGGAAGAGTCCTGAACATCGGCCTACGGTAAGCTATTATGCACACAGAAACCTCCCTGCAACACTTGTTTGTTGCATTTAGTAGATTTTGACGATATCTGTACACACTTTCTAAACAGGCATCTGAGATTCTTAAAAACCCATACCTTCAACCTTATGTTAATCAATACCGCCCATTTGCTGATATATCACATCCCATTCACTCACTGGAGAAACCCATTACTTGTTCACGGAGCAGTCAGAAAAGCATGTCTGGTAGTCAGTGTAGTAGTATTTCTGGAAGCGATATAGACAGTATACAGTCAAGTGAAAGGAACACATCAGGGCCATCTACAAGTTCCAACAACACCATTGATACTGAAGGTGCTGAAACTACTGATCACGTGTCAGTGAAAAACTGTTCAAGATATGATGATATTAAAAGCAATAAGGAAACTGTGGGTCCTGAATTAGAGAGGCAAGATTCATCTAAATCCATACATGTTGATCAGCGGCCTAGAAATGAGATTAAGCAGCCAAAAATCATCAAGAAGATACTAACAACTCTAAGAGAAGAGAGCAAGCTCAGGCAAAATAATTCACCTATTAGAGCTAGCCGTGTAAAACTAAATTCACCAAGTAATAGAGAACAATTGTCTGATGATTCAAAGCATAGCAGTGACATCTCCTCCAGTTCAAGATCTAGTGAAGTGACATCACGTGAATCAACAAAGGTCACCTGTGAACCTGTGAAACGGGCACATGCATCTCCTCCTCTGAAGCATTTGGTGAGGATTGCTCTTTTTCTTGTGCTAAACCCACTTTGTTTGTGTTGCTAATATTTTGGTCACTGTCTTGCAGTCCCCTATTGTCGAACATTCTCCAAAAGCTAAAATTAAACAAGATGAGCCGCTGCAGCCAGACCCTGCCAAGCAGGCAATGGAAGATGTTGATGCAGCTGTTGGAAAGGTCAAGAACAGGACACCACCAAGTTATACTAGACGCCTTAGTATCCCCCCTCGTAGGCCACTGGGAGCAGAGAGTCCACTTCATCCTGAAACAAAACGAGCTCACAATAAGGTCATCAAGGAGCGTGCAAAGAGTCCTTGCCGACCTGTCCATGGTCCAGATAATGATATCATTGAACCTTCAGGTTTTCCAATGGCTCCCCCAAGTCCTCTTGGGGGTGTTCAAATGAAAGTTGGCAATGCACGGGCAAAATCCGCTCCACCTAGGGCTGTATCTATCAAGGAAGACGGCAGTTCCACAATTGCTTATGCTGAAAAAACCGAGCTGTCTGAACCATCAAAACAAGATTCACCAGCCCAGTTGGTTTCATCTTGCAAGTGCTCAATCCCTGACACTGCCATACAAAAACATGACCTAACAGCAATGCCTAGCTCGGAGCTAAACACCACCAATGTCCAGAAGAGTATGGCTAGTAATGATGATGTTTGTGAAAACTTAGCCTTGGAGCCATCTTCTGATATACCTGAGCAGGTGAGTATTTTCAAGGACAACGTGCCGTGCAGTAAGATAGCACAGAGCACTGCCAATGTCACTGTACAGAATGATGAGGATAAGTTCACAGTGCAAGAATTGCTTTCATCGGTAGCAGATATTGCCCCATTTGTTTCAACGAAAAACTTCGCACTAGATAAAGGATCCCCTCCTATCCAATCACTGGAAAGAACATCATCTCCCCATTTGAACCCTCCAATTGAGGATGTCATACATGTCATAAGACACAGCAGCTTCCGTGTCTGCGGTGAACAGGCAGTTGCAGAGAATGCTGAAATGGGAGTCCAAAGTTCAGATGTTGGCAAGCTTCTCAATGTGGTAAGAGAAGAGGTGGATTCGAGAAGCATCCCATCAAATAATATTATGCCTCACAGACTTCCTGATTGTGCTGCACCCAAGCCCAATATTTCGGAAACTAATACCATCAGCCCGAAAACAGCCTGTTCAGATGTTGTAAAATTTCCTACTGTCCCTGGAGTAAATTCTACTAGTGCTGCTATCAACAATGGATTCAAGGAGGAGGCAAACCCAACGAAGGAAATACTAGATGTCAAGTCTTTCAGGCAGCGAGCCGAGGCCCTTGAAGGGCTCTTGGAGCTTTCTGCGGATCTACTGCAACACAATAGACTGGAGGAGCTTGCGGTTGTTCTAAAGCCTTTCGGGAAGGATAAGGTATCTCCCCGAGAAACAGCAATCTGGTTGGCCAAAAGTTTTAAAGGGATGATGAATGATGAAGCGAGTCGCAGTTCAATGTGAGTACATATAATACCCATATAAGGCCATAACATTGACCTTTTTCCGTTGTTTTTGGTTTGTGCTCTGCATCTCGAATTGTTGCTTGATCACATCACCCTTATTTACATCGTGTGATCCATTGGTCCCATGTTTGCATTTCTTTAGTTTTCATTCTTTATGGTACATTTTGTAAATAGTCCAGAGACTTGAACAGAAATAAGACATGTCAAAGTATGATGTAAATTTATATAATAATCAAGCTAATGGAATGACTAGTTTGATCCAATATTTCTTTGCTTGTGTTTGTGAAACTATCCCAAAATCCAGAAAATATGGTTTCATGTCATCTGCTGGCACTACCAATAGCTGTTATAATTCTTAGAGTGAATTGCACTTTGGCCCACCTTTTATTATCTATGTTTTACTTTGGACTACCCTTTAGACATTTTTTTCACTTTGGACTAGGTAAGATAACCTTTGTTGCGCTTTGTGCCCTCCAAAGTTTCTTCTTTAGCTGTATTTACACTCTCATCTAACAAATAATAGCCTATGTGTAAGTCGGGATGATTGTCGGTATACAACTACCGATGTGCTTGAGGTCAGTAATGTGCTTGAGAAAAGATTTTGAGATGGTTCAAAGTGAAACAAAGGCAAAAATAACCTAGTCCAAAATAAAAAGATAAGCTAAAGATTTATCCAAAATAAAACTTTAGTAATAAAAGGTAGACCAAAGCGCAATTCACTCTAATTCTTATTATCCCGGATGCAACACAGTTAAGTAACAAATTGCACTCATATCCACTTGAGTCATTTTGCAGACTAGCACAACTCTTTGTTTGCAACCATAGGTGCATGCAGACCGGATAGGCTGGACTGCATACTTTCCTTTGAGCACAAATCTCTCATTCCACGAGTGTACAAGCCTTCTTGACTTCTCGTACTAACTGATACACTCAGAATATTGTTGTACTACTTGACACCTTTGCGCAATTGCGCTTTCCACCATCCGGTACCAGCAGCCTGGATTTCTCTTGTCCCCTGTTTGCTGCTACGAGCCTCGAAGAAATCGTCCGATTCTTGTCTTGCCTTAGCACATAGATATTGCATCAGCATCAGCCGTCGACAAACGCCATCCTCTATATCTACAGATGCTATCATGTCACGCCACCCCCATCTGTGCCTCGGACCATGTACTACTCGGGACAAGAACTCCATGTCGAGCACAGCGGCGGCGATCCTCCTCCGTACCCTCAGGCTCAGCCGGCGGCGCTGGATCCCCAGCGCCGCCGGCCCAGCGCGTTCCGCGTCCTGGTCAGGGCATTCATCACAGCCTGCACTGTCGTCGTCGCCGTCACCATCCTCATCTGGCTCATCGACCGGCCCCGGGCGATCCAGGTGGCCGTGGACGCCGCGACGCTCTCCCGCTTCGCCCTGAACACGACGGCGAGCCCCCGGCCGGTGCTCTCCTTCAACCTCACCGCCGGCCTGACCATCCGCAACCCGAGCAGGCGGACGGCCGTCTACTACGACGTGCTGTCGGCGGAGGGGTTCTACCGAGGGCAGCGCTTCGGCGGTGCCACGCTGCCGCTGTCGTACCAGGACGGGAGGCGCGCCGATGCGGTGCGCGCCGTGCTCGTGGGGAGCTCGGACGTGGTGTCCTGGGACGCCGGCGCGTTCGGCGACGACAACCGCACGGGGGTGTTCCCGGTGAACCTTTGGGTCGGCGGCGCCGTGCGGTACAAGTACGGCGGGCTGATGACCACGTCAGCGACCATGCTGTCGGCGAGGTGCCCGCTCGCGCTGAAGCTCATGGCGGCGTCGAGCAGGGTCGAGTGTACTGTGATCAGATTCTGAATCGAGCCTGTTTACTGATAGCCTGTTTGATCAAGAAATTGAGAGCCTATTTGCTGGAGTATATCCTTGTCGATCTTGGCTTGGAGTCTGAAACTCCAAACTTCAAAGCCAATTTACATGGGCGCCCGTGTGGGCCGTGGGGTACGCGCGTCCGAGGACACACCGCGGACTCCGAAGCAAAAGCCCATCGAAAGAGTAAGGCCCACGTAGTGGAGGCCCAACCCCGTGACTTCAAATCCTGCACGACCACGCTCCCCTTTAGTACCACCTCGACAACTCGAGGCGATGGGGTGGGAGCGCTCGCTATATAAAGGCGGCTGGTGCATCATTACAACATACTTACCTGGACGGGGTCGACGGGCTATCAAGAAGGCCCGTGGCCTAGATCAATGGCTCACATTGCACTTGGTGAGCGCGTTGGTTTACCATCTCCTCAAGTGGGAGAGTGGACGTCATAATTGGTGGTAGAGGGGGGTACGCGTTCGCGCGGCCCCTGCCAATTCTCTCAAATTAAAAATTTTGTCCTATATCTTGCAATCACGTGCTTGTTTGGCTTGGGCAAAAATTGATTGGTTCCAGTAATGGCGAATAGGCCCGGTCGCCCGGAGGTTGTTCTGGTGCAATGACGTGCATCTGTCCCATTATAACATCATCTGTCCCCCAAAAGGGAAAAAAACGCACATTGGAAGTTTTCGCATTTGTCTGCAGTGGAAGTTTTCGCATTTGTCTACATTCATGCTTTGATTTTTTTTCACCTACCAATATTCATCTCCTGATGGAAATTTAGCAATTATGTGTTATCTTGTCTAGTTTTCTTGTTTTTAACAAAGTTGTGATTTTATAGTTCAGTCATTTGACAAATAACTTGTAACATCTATAATAATTGGTCGTAACATTTTTAAGACAAATATCGAAATAAATCTATCTATTATTATATTATTAAAACAACATTGAATGAAGGCACCACATTCACGGTGGAGACTAAAAATTCTCACATTAATTAAAGAAAAAAACTAAAAATTTTCACATTAATTAAAGAAAAAAAGAAAAAACAGTTCGAGTAGAAACACATTTAGAAATAATTGAAATTAAGAATAAAAAATTAAAATATATTGAAACAAAGTAAATGTAGAATTAATTAAAATTCGAAATAAAAGACAAAATAAATTTCGAAATTAGAAAAATTAAAACAAGAGCTTAAGTAAGAACACAATTTACAAACAACTAAAAATGGGAACAAAAAAGAAATATGGAAAGAATAATCCGCATAGAACACAATTCAAGATTAATTAAAATTTGAAATAAAAAATAAAACAAATTACGAAATTAGAAAAAAAAATTTGCTGTGGAAGTTAGAAAATCCCATTTTAATTGAAGAAAAAAAAGAGCTCTAGTAGAAATACATTTATAAATAATTAAAATTCAGAATGAAAAAATAAAAAAATATTGAAAGATGAGTCCATGTAGAACACAATTAGAGATTAATTAAAATTCAAAATAAAAAAACAAAATAAATTCCGAAATTAAAAAAATTAAAATAAGATTTTAAGTAAGAATAAAATTTACAAACAACTGAAATTAAAAATTAAAAATTAAAAATATGAAAAGAATAATCTGCGTAGAACACAATACGATATTAATTAAAATCTGAAATAAAAAATAAAATAAACTCCAAAATTAGAAAAAGAAAAATAAGAGTTTAACTAGGAATACAATTTATAAATAACTAAAATTCAAAATAAAAAATAAAGACTATTGAAAGAAAAGTTCATCTAGAACACAACATGAGATTAATTAAAATTCAAAATAAAAAATAAAATAAATTCAAAAAATAGAAAAATAATTATGAGTGTTAAGTAGAAATGCAATTTATAAGTAACAAAACATCAGAATGAAAAATATGAAATTTTTCAAAAAAAAGTCCATCTAGAACACAACAATGACAAATGAGAATAAAGAAAGAAAAACAACAGGCTCGTAAGGAGTAAGTGGTGGTGATTGATGTGACATCTAAAAACTATAAACAAAATCTTAAATAGAATCCCAATAACTATTAGAGGAGGGACGGTGGGCAGGCCATTGAGCAACACGGTCACGGCGAATGGCGGGATTTCTAGAAAGTAAAAAATAAATTCCAATGATAATCATGTTCGATTTTTAAAATCCCAACGATAATAAAAAGGGAAGACAGCAGGTGGGCCATAGAGGGGCACGGTGGTCATCATCGGTTGGCGGGACTTCTAGAAAATAAAAATGAACCCTAATAATAATTATGTTTGATTTTTAAAATCCCAATGACAATAAAGAGAGAGGTAGTGGGCAAACCATAGAGTGTCGTGATGGTATTTGACGAGACTTCTAAAAATTATAAAAACAAAACTCTACGACACAATAAATTTCTAAAAACTATAATGTCTGATTTTTTAAGTTTCAAGAAGGATGAATAGAAACCGTGGTAGATCGAGTAAAGAAATAAAGGGTTAACGGCTGACAAATGAGTAAGAGATAGCGACTGTGTGACTTTTAAAAACTATAAAATTAGAAACACAAAGATAATATGATTTGGTCTTTCAAAGTCCTAAAACAACGAGATAGTTATTTAACAAATTTTAAGTAAAATTATATGTAAAACATATATAATTTTATATGGGTGTTAACACATAATTGTACAGGCCATCTAGCTAGTTTTATCATTAAAAAGAAGATAACATAACTCATAGATTGAACCAGGATCAACTGTTGAACCTGATCAGATGGGGGAAAAAAATCTTAGTACTACGCATATCGAAGGCTTGCTTGACTTTCACATAGCGCAAGCTTTTCGATCAACATGCCGACAACGCAGGGTGCGAATTCCCAAAATGTTTGTGAATCTGAGCTTATTAGCATCAGTATTTGGTAATGTAGTGTAAAAATGGTTGTTTATGCTCAAAAAATAAAAAGACTGACCTAGTCTTGGCGGGAAATAACACACGAAGAAGCACGCGCGCAGGTGGTGCAAACATGTACGCCTCAAAGTTGTGATACGCGGTGAGGCTAACTACAGCGAAATTTCAAAGCCCTCTCAGCCTGTGCCCAATGGACGCAAGTGTTCCCTTGAAACCTCCCTTGTGTAGTTGTGACTTGTGTCCAGTAACCCCGACCTTTCAAAGAAGAAAACTCGTGCGGTCGTGTCCAGACTCCAGAGCAAATATCAGCAAACGCGTCAAGAACTCGGAAACTGCACGCGTTCCCAAGAAAATTTCCACCGCGATCCTCTTCAGCATCTTCGTTTCCCGTCCGATCGCAGCGTATAAATATCACCAGCTACCTGATTCATTATTCATCCATCACTCGTTCGATCTCTCCCATATAATTCAAGCAGATCAATTGTCAAAACTAAGCTACGATCATGTCAGCCTACGGGAAGCCGCAACCGCAGCCGCCGCTGAACGACGCGTACTACGGCCCGCCGATCCCGCCGCCACCGGCGGCAGCGTACTACAGTGCAGCGGCGGCCCCGCCCGCGCCTCGCAGGAGCGGCGCGCACCGTCTGTTCTGCTGCCTCTTCAGGGTGCTCGCCGTCGCCGTCATCGCGCTCGGCACAGCCGTCCTCGTCCTCTGGCTCATCTTCCGCCCCAGCGGCGTCAAGGCCTAAGCCGACACCGCCGCGCTGTCCCGCTTCGACCTCACCAACACCGGTGGGCGCGCCGGCAGCCTCCTCGTGTACAACCTCACCGTGGGCATGCGCGTGCACAACCCGAACCGCTTCGGCATCAACTTCAGGAGCGCCGAGGCGCAGGCGTCCTACGACGGCGACCGGTTCTGGTCCGCGCCCCTGCAGCCGTTCTACGTTGGTCGGAAGAGCGACGCCAAGTTCGACGTGACGCTGAGCGGCTCGGCGGCCATCGACGACGGCGACGTGGAGCGCACGTACCGGAGGGAGACGGCGCAGCGGTTCTACAAGGTGAAGGTCAGGGTGTACGCCAGACAAAGATTCAAGGTCAGGGGTTTCAGGCTGAACAACAAGAGCAAATTCACCTGCACGCTGAACCTGCCGGCGCCCAGCTCCGGCAGTGGCACCGCGAGCGCGACGCCGACGACAATGGTGTTCACGACGTGCGACGTGGACTATTGACGTGTTCGTGTCACTGATACGACATGGAGAGCATGATCGAACTCCTCGGCTGGGGACGACACGACACTGTCTGTCATGCTTTATTTAATTTGTTCGGTTTGCAGAAAATTCTTTCCAAAAATGTATTTGTATATGCACGAATGAATAGATCGAACTAGCAGGCTTTTTGTGCCAAAACATCAAAACGGAAGACAGAATCAAACGGAAGTCTTTCTTCAAAGAAGGAATCAAAACGGAAGAAAAAACTGTTAATTCGAAATGGCCCAGTTAAAATGGCCAATTGTATGGGCTGGCATGGCCCAGTGAGTTGACAACACCCACGTATCATGGTGGCCCATGATTATGGTCCACCTCGGTGGCCCTGTTGTGGCCCAGTGGGTAACTAAATCATGCGGCTATTATGTTTCAAAGAAAAAGCCTATATTTCATCCCTCAATTATAGTCGGAGTCTGATTTTGACTCCTCAAATGTAAACCGGGTATAGCTCCTTCCTCAATTATCAATACCAGCTTGCCTATATTTCATCCCTCAATTATAGTTGGAGTCTGATTTTGACTCCTCAAATGTAAACCGGGTATAGCTCCTTCCTCAATTATCAATACCAGCTTATTTTTCCTTCCTGAGAGATTTTGATGGTGGTTTCATCCAATAAGGCGTTCTCTTGGAATGGTTTGCAATGTATTCCATCCGACTTTGCTGTGAGAGCACAAAATTCTTTATAAATTTATCCCAAAAACTTTCCAGTATCTCGTAAATAGACGTTTACTAAACTTGAGGCATTCATATCATCGCCAATGTTAGGAGCTACATTCAAGATCAAGGCAATCTTTCTACTATATCTGCATCAAGTGGCTTATTGCGGGATGTGATCCACTGTTGTATTGCATGTGTAGTACATGTTATTGACATGTGGGTCTTAAAGCAAATAGGATTCACATGTCACTAACACCTATTACATGTGTAGTACTACAGACGGCAAGTGTCCCTTGATGTCTGTGCTGAAAAAAATAGACGTCAACAGTTCTGAGACAGGTGGGCCTGATATACGCACATCTTTGGTGGGCTAGTGATGACATAGAACCAGATTACTAGTATCGTTTTGTTAGCGCTGGAAACAAAGACCGGCTCGTCAAACCTTAACTGTCAAGTGTCAACCGTCAACGTACGCTGCCGGCCGCCTATTCCTCTCTCTGGTGCCCTATTCCATGCATCGAGCGTTAAACCGTTGCCCCTTTCAATCACCACCCGCAGATCATTCGGTCCCCAACCTCCTCAGTCCAACAACGCGCGCCAGTAATCCAGTATCCCCCGAAAACAATAGCCGCGCCCCTCTGTTTCGCACTAAAATCCCGCGCACAAGTCGTCGCGCGCGTTCTATACATATCTCAATCGCCACACGCGTAAGTACATCCGTACACTACATACATATATACTGCTCTCTTACCTGAGATCGATCAATGCGCTTCTCACCAGGTAATGGATGATCACGCAATGGCCAATAATCACGAGCACAAGGTGGAGCACCTTGACCAGCCCTTCTACAGTCCGCCCGTTCTCCCTCCGGTCGAGCCGCCCGCCGCCGCCGCCGCGCGCCGGTGCGTCGCCGACCCGTACGCGCTCTGCTGCAGGGCGATCCGCGTGCTGACGATCGTGGTCATCGCCGTCGGCGTGGTGGCGCTGGTGCTCTGGCTCGTGTCCCTGCCCAACGCCCTCAAGGCCTACGTCGACGCCGCCGAGCTCACCCGCTTCGACCTCGGCGGCAGCGACGGCAAGCGGAGCCAGCTGTTGCGGTACAACCTCACCGTGGCCGTGAGCATCCGCAACCCGAACCGGGACCAGGCCGTGCTGTACCGGCGGCTGGAGGCGGTGGCGTTCTACGGCGGGGAGAGGTTCGGGTACGTCGACTTCCCGCGGACGCGGCAGGGGCGGAAAAGCACGATGGTGATCCGGCCGAGCTTCGTCGGCCACGGCGTCCTCGCCGGAAAGGCATCGGCGGCGGCGTTCGGAAGGGAGAAGGAGGAAGGGTTCTTCAACATCAACGTGAAGCTCCACATGAGGGTGCGGTTGAAGGTGATGATCTTCGTGGACAGCGTCGAGTACAGGCCGGACGTGGACTGCTACATCAGGGTGCCCGACCCGAGCAACGCGACGGCGGTGGCAATGGGGTTCACGGCGACGCGCTGTCGTGTCGACGACTTCCTGTGATGGACCATGGACCCTGCATGCTGCAGCATTGCCTTGCACGTGTAGCTGGAGACCAGTGCTTCTCGTTCAGAAACCGGATAGTTTTAGTTTGTGTAATTGTACAGTACTACAGATTGTTCATCGTGTATATTATGATTTTCGAGACAGAGTTCGATCCATGACGAATTAACGATTGTGCAACTTTATTCAGGCCCGTTCGTTTTTTATTAAAATAAAAATTTTATCTTGATTTCTGTTACACACGTTTTTTAAACCGCTAAGCGATATATTTTATGTGAAAACTTTCTGTATAAAAACTATTTTAAAATATCAAATAAATTTATTTTAAAAAATTAAAATAATTAAAATTTAATTAATTATGTCCTAATAATTTTCTTATTTTACGCGTTCATACTTAATCTTTCTCACATCACTATCGAACGGGGTATGGTGTACTATTGTGTGTAGGCAGTATCAATGAATCATCTTCGGCTAAATTTCAAGACTTGTTGTGTCTCAATGGGAGATCGAAGAGGATGGGAGACAGTTCTCTGTACTCCGAGGAAGTCAAGCTTGGCTGGCTGGTGCCCTTAGGCTTTATTTTTTACTCAACTTCCCAACTCATCATTTTTTTTTCGTGCGCACGCTTTTTAAACTATTAAATAATGTGTTTTTTTGCAAAAAGTTTCTATATAAAGGTTGCTTAAAAAATCAAATTAATTCATTTTTTTAAAAAAAAAATAGCTAATACTTAATTAATCACGCGCTAATGGATCGTTTTCGTTTTCCGAGCGCACTGTATACGCTATACGTTAGGAACACAGGCTAGCGAACGCAGCCTTAGTATATGACAGTAGTGGGGATCAATGCCATGTTTCAATGTGTTACCATTCTATTTCCAAGTTATTCCTTTAAAACAATTGCAGAAGGTTTTATTAATCAATGAAAACATCCAACATCTGAAAAAAAAAAGAAAAGAAAAAAGAAAAGAAAGAAGAACACAACCATATATATTTTAAAAAAAACTAGACAACATGGCATATCGTGTTGCCTAGCTTGTGACAACTTTTTACGCTACTAGCTACAACTGTCCAGGAAGAATCGTCTAAACCAACTTAAAATCTTCGAGATTTTTATCTAGTGTTAGCTCCAACACAACACCTTCAGCGAGTAATCGACAAACAAACGCCAATGTTATCGGATCAACTAATCAAGATAACCCAAATTAATATTAGGGCTTAATTTCACCCTATAGATCCCGCCAATAGTACTGCAAGCCTCCGTCTGATTCATGGAGAGCTTGGCAACAGTAACAATTGCCCCAATGTCTGCGCCTGAAGAAAAAAGGCAGAAAAGAATCACTACCACGGAAAACTGTTTTAATCACTCGGGTGAATATCCACCTATTTATTATATGTCATCTAAATAGTTATAAAATTTCTTTAAAAAAATAACAAGATAGATCAATATGTAATATATCACTCCACAAACGTGTAAGTTAAAATTCAACTTCTATAAATTGTAACAAAAATAACAAACAAAACTCAAATTACTATACGTATATTTGCAGTTAAATTTGTTGTTTTTGTTACAACTTATAAAAGTTAAATTTGAACTTTTATGTTTATAGAGTGATATATTACATATTGATCTATCTTGTCAATTTTTTTTAAATTTTTTTATAACCATTTAGTTGACATGCAATAAACAGGTGGACGTCTGCTCGAGTGATTAGAATCCTATCTCGAACTATGACCGATCATGACCATTGAACCGTTCTTTCTGAAGACAGCAAAGGTGACCACCCACGTATTCACTTTCGAGTGATTGTTATCAACCTCGGACTCTAGCAAATTAAACAACCGTCTAGTGAAGTGTTTCCCCCATAGATCCACCTTCGTTGAGTAGATGAAAGGGGCTTGATGTCGAAGACCTAAAACTTCAGTGAACTAATCATCGCTCATCACAGATCCCTAATCGTTAAGGAGTTGTAGCGACTGGACCAACATTGTTGGGCATTGGCTAGATCCAATCTCTCTTTGATTTGCCATGAGAGGAAGCAAGAAAAGGATTAAATCCTCTTGGAAACCTTGGACACCTTGTCTCGTCAGAGCGCCACTGCACTCCTCGCAAGAGTTCCTTGTGCGCTTTTGCCATACCACTAAACAAACAACGCGCTGACTGGTGGCTGCCCAGCCGTTCACAATCCGAGGGCAGGTACTCATCGATAAAGTGCATCTACTCGCTGTGGATGTAGTTGAGAACTAGAGAGATCTCAGACGCCGTCACAATCCTGATGGCGGCTCCATGGGATGATAGGTGCGGAGGCGGTGCCTCTAGGGTTTTCTTCCCTTGAGCTTTCCGTGTGGTTTTTTTTTTTAGGGTTCTTAAAAAATGATCTCATGTTGCTATATAATATTAGAGTTTGTATTCTTATTTTAGTTAAATCGTGTTTGTACCCTTTGATATGAACTATTTTTTTAGCTGGATTTTTTTTCGAAGGGGCGGATGGAAATTTGTGACCTATTGATGGTTAATACTAATCGAATTAGTACTTCTAGATTAGGTTGGACAGTCAACTTTTGATGAATCCTGCCAATAAAAGAATATAATTAGGAAGAATGAATACATGCCAATTTTTTGTTGTTTATGGTTGTTACTTGTTCCAACAACCAGATTTAGCATTTACATTAGATTGCTCCTTGTGAGATTAAGTGTGTAGGATGATCCTCTGCACTTAATCCTGAGGGAGATCATATCCCTCTGTTTGTAAACTGAGGGAAACATATCTACGACATGAAACTGGAATGAAATTATACTGTACTAATATTGTGCCTAAGATGGCAAACAACTTAAACAACAAACAATCTACTTCATTCGTTTCATATTATAAGTCGTTTAACTTTTTTTTAGTCAAATTTTTTAAGTTTATAAAAAATATACTGATATTTTCAATACAAAATAAATATATTATCAAAATATGTTCAATATTAAATTTAATGAAATTAATTTGATATTATAAATGTTGTTAATTTTTTCTATAAATTTGGTCAAACCTTAAAAAAAATCAAACGACTTGTAATATAAAATAGAGGGATTCTTCGTATGTTAAATCAGCACCTGTATTTTGCATGATTATATTCGTATATCAAGCCTAGCTACTTTGGAGTTCCAATTTGTTTACAGGCCCGAACCAGCTATTAGCAACTAGCAGCACTTTCTTAACGAACGAAAGTAAATCTTAACTTTACACCGCGATGGATGCCATCTGGAGTGACCGGGCGTCTCTTCGGTCCGGCGACGCCGCCGGTGAGCAGAACGCCGGCGTGGTGATCGGCGTCGTCCCCTTCTCCGTCCCCTCGTCTATCGTGGACAGGCTCCTGGCCGGGCCCCCGAACATCTTCTTCCACCTCTCCAGCTCGCACTGGTCCGGCTCCTGGTCATCCTCCGCCTCGCCGGGGTGGCGCTCCCGCGACGGCCACCGCCGGTTCCTCTCCAAGGACGGCCTGACCATGCGCAGCTGCTGGCTCTCCTCATTGAAACATATGCCGAACAGGACGAAGCCGCGGCTGGACGCGACGACCTCGCGGCGTCGCCACCACCGCCGGACAAGAACGACCACGAGTAGAGACAACAGCGTGACGAAGATGCCGCCGGTGAGCGCGAGGGCGAGCACCATGCGTGCATCCTCCCCCATCTTCTCCTTCCTTGTTTCTGCAGCAACGCGCGGTTGTGTCCGCGGCTACTAGAAGCTAGCTAGGTTGCGCGCAACGAATTTGTGGAAGCTGTACGAGAATCGGACTCTACGATGGCAATGTCCGATGAACCAGGCCAGAAGAAACGAAGTCTTTGCCGGTCATTGTACAGCTAAGCTGCTAACGACAGTGAAAATGATAGGTTCATTTGTGTCCACGAAAGACCAGAGCTGTGGTAAACTGGTAAACGGTTCACCTGCTACTCCTACTCGGCCAGTTGCACATTCGACAGTGTGCCGGCGGCTTATTCCGTTCGTCAAGAAAATAACTTGCGATTTTTTTCAGCGGTTCCTACTTCAGATAATTTCTGGAGTAACTGAAGCACCTATTTCCTTTTGAATTCCTTGTTTTGCTAAATATAATTATTCTTCAGTTCTGAACTTCCGAATTCAGATGCGACCCCAGCTTAAGGACAGTAGCAAACTTCTCTCCCGATAACGGTTTCGTCCGTCAACCAGCGCGTCAACCAGCGGCAGGTTGCAAGACAAATTAGTAGTAACTACACGGGTATAGTTAGCCCGCGCACATGCGTGGGTATAGTTGTTAATACCATAAAATTATATAACTAAATTATATTATTTTGAATATGCATGTTTGATATTTTTCAAAATTAAATACTTTTTAGTATTAGCTATTCTAACTATCTATCAATCACATATTTAGTTATTAAAATATTTAAAAATTATATTCACATCATGCCATTAATTATATCTTTTCATCCAGCGTACATCAGTACCCAAGCCAGCATACATCGTTAATATTTTTCTCATTCATAATAAAATTTAATCTACTTACTCTCAAAAATACCAAATATATATTTCAAATTAATTCTTTGTAAAATTGTTTGTAATATTGTTATATAAAAAAAAGGCGTGGAAGCACATTTTGCAACATAATCTTTCAAGTGAAAAGGTTGGCAATTACACTATCATCACTTTTAAAAAGGCAACCTTTTATATAAACTTATCTATTTGAAGCATCTACTTGCTATGAAAGAATTTATGTCCTTTTTAATATTTACCCTAATTGGATTGTTTAAATGAAATATGTAAGAATCCTAGAAATTTTTTGTTTCAATCAAATCAATGTAAAAAAATAATTTTGTACGACCTCATGCCCACCATCATCATTGGCAGTTTGGCATCGAGCCCATCTACATTGACGTTCCTGAACTCGTCCCCTCACGTTGCCCCACCGCTAACCACGAGCTCACTCATCAACGACACCGTCTCTGTTGAGCACGCCCGGTGTCACTTCCCTCAAGCTTGTGGACTCCTAGCTAAAGCTCACATGCAGCTGTAACCGTAGAGCTCATCAATGACTACCGTCATAAATCTCGTATGCTTTGTGCATCGTATGTGTTATTCATGAAAAATACAACCATAAAGATCTAAAGGTTCATTTTCATACGAGAAGTTGGAACTGAGTCTGCTAGAACAATGCAAACATTCATGAAAGAGGAAGCTGGCGGCTAGGACCTTGAAAATCCATGCGCAAGGGAGGATACAAAACCAACTATTTGCATCTAAATTTAACTACTACAAAGGAAAAAAGAGGACGAAATAGGGTGAGTGTGATGCCAGCAATACGGGCGCGCACACATACGCACATGCATGAGGGGACCGTGGTGCGAGTTAGTTTGTTTTACTCGGGGTTAGACTTCGGTTTGTTTAGATAAATCTAATTTAATTCTATGGTTTAGAATGTTGGACCCACCAGTAAAATAAAAATTAAAAGATAGATGTTTGTTTTTCTTCAGAATTTATCTAATTTATTAGAGCGTCACATGTCAATTTGAGAGTGTTTGTAGAGGGTCACGTGTCGGTTTAAAAGTATTTATAGAAAGTTTGAAGAATTTTTAAGTATATACTTCTTTTTCTGTTTAGATTTATAGTAATATAGTAGATACAATAATTGTTTGTACTACCTACAAATGAATTACAGAACCTGCACGGAGAATACGATAAAACGTGGAATTCAGAGCAATTTCCAGAGCTCATTCATTTTAGCAGTCTTCAGATTGACCGTACATGTTCAGTTCAGTCAGGCTGCACACCGGGATATCCTTCTCTGGAACAAGCCAAAAGTGGTCAAAACGAAAGAGATAGCACGCGCTTTGTTTAGTATTCGGGCCCAAAAAGCCTTTTCTTTTCATGTTAGCCAAGCCCAGACGTTTATCAGAGATGTTTCGCTCAAAACAAAAAAAAAGCCTAGAACGTAAATTTTGATTTTATGGAAGGCCTAATCTGAAGGCTATTGTCTCGGCCCATGACGGCCATGTTTTTCATGGGCCATTTAAGCCCATATCAAGCAACGGGCAGGAAATTCGAACTAAATTAGATTTAGGCCGCGGCAAATCCCAAATGGCCCACGCACAACTTTTACAATTGTACTTTTTTTCTTAGCACCTACCCTATATATATATATTATAGTTTATAGTTTACCAACACAAATTTACATCCTTCGTATTTTATTCATCAAATCCAACGCTCTATATTCATTTACATCCGATTCGATCTCTCCACGCATCACCCGCTCGGCCGCCCCTCCCTAGTCCCCACCGTGACCTGCGCCTCTCCCCCATCGCGCTCGCGCATGACCCGCACAGACACACACTCCCCTTTCCTTCCTTCCTTATTATTTCCTCTCAATCCTCCCTAATTACCTCTCATGATTTCTGTCCTTCCCATCGATCAATCATTCCCCCGACGCTTCTCTCTGTGCCCAATCAAATCCTATCCCCTCTGCTCGACGCCGCCACACCACGCCTGCGCGCCTGCGAGCGCCGGCACTGCACGCCGCCGGAACACCTCGCCGATCTCCCATCGCCACCTCACCCTCGCATGCTGCCTCACCCTTGTCGCCGTCGATTCCATCCACCAACAAATTCTGGCCGGCCTCCCACCACCTCCATTCCACGAAGCTCCGACGGGTACTGCCGCCGACGGCTTGCCTCCATTCTCCGAAACCCACCGCCGGGAACCCTCCGCTCCTCCCTCCTCTGGCCCGCTCCGATCTGGTCTCAATGTCGCCGCCCGATTTTCGCGGTCGATCCCGGCACCAGCCCCGTCCTCTGGCCCCTGGCAAGTCCGAGACTCCAAGTCCCCGCGGTCGCATTTCTCCACAATTGTCGACGCCCGACACTGTGCCCCTGTCACCGTTGCCACCCATCATTGCCGAACGGTCGGAGAGGAGGAGTTTGGCCTCATCGCCGCCGTCCTCCCACAAGTCGCGGCGTCTCCCAACCCTAATCGTCAGGGTCCGGCAGGTCACCGTCGATCGGCCATTGTTCGGTATCCGTCACGCAGCTACCGGATTGCCGCGCCGACTGGTCTCCCTCACCGTTGCGCCGCTGGCTGATTGCCCCGCCGATTGATCTCCCTCACCGTCACGCCTCCTGTCGAACGCGACGAGCCAGCGGGGCGAGCTCGGCGGACGGCCACGGAACTTGGGCAACAGGCGGCCTTCCAGGTCGCCATTGCATTGCTTCCCTTAGTCCAGTTTGGGGCGTCCTCGGGTAGGGAGACAGGGTGGCGCTGTCTCCTTATTGCGCTGACGCGGTCTACTGCCCTCCACCTCACCTCTGGTACCCCTCCGTTGTTCTTGATCATCTGGTATTTCCAATCACTTATTCTTTCTTTTGTGTTTTAATTTAGCTATTTGGTTGGTAGAGATTTGCACCAGACGATGCATCAAGTTACCCAAGATAAAAGCCATGCGTAATAAATCCATACCAAACTGAAATCATGATATGTGTGTTTTTCACTTTCTGTAGTTGTCTCATTGTTAACTTGCACGGCTTGGAGTCAATCGCTTCTGCATTGTAGTTCGAATGCATCACCATCCTCTCGATGCCCTCTACGCAGGCGCACATATTATGGCAATCTTTCTTGCTAGTGGTACTTAACGTGAGTTTGCGATCCATCTACTGCTGGTGCCTCAATTCCTCATGAACCAAGTTCAACTGATAGATCCTCTCGTGAATATCCATGTAGTATGCTTACGGTAATTTGAGATTAAACATCTCCATGCTACTGCTCTATCTGATTAAGCAAGTGTTTCCTTTTGTTTTATCTCTAATAGTTTGGACCCATGGACAAGCACAAGAAATTGGTGGTAGCACTATTCTCCCTGTATAGATAATAGAGGGTTTGTCCAAATTCCATATATAGGAAGTCATTTTTATTTTCGGTTTAATTCTTAGGATTAGCTGAAATGTTAATTTATTGGGCTGCTTCAAAGTGAGTCTACCTGGTGTGTACCAATTTACATAAAACTGAATATGAAGGAGCACAAGTCGACTAGGACTGAACATGCTAATTCAAACAGGCATCCAGGGTGAACTGTGTGGGGCCGTGGGCAAATTCAGTACATAACCTGCTCGTGGCAAATTGAGGATTAAAATTTTGATTTTGAGCTATACGATCTGATCTATTGACACCTTCAATTTTGTCTTCTTAGGTGTGTCATGTAAGTACCGGATTCATACGTGGTAGATGGAGGTATATCAGTTAACCTATGCCACCGACGACCTCATCGACCACGCCATCACTTCCTCTTAAGTCGATGCTCTAAGCAGGTAAAATACTGCCTCCTCTCTCTCCTGCTCACTATTCCCTCTACTGATATCAACAGCATGTGAGCACTACCATATGAAGGTTTGCAATTCGCATGTATATGATAGCATATGAATTACACTTGCTTTGGGTTCAGATTTTATTTGTGGCCTATAAATGAATGTTAGTTCATCTTTGACAAACATTAAATTGACTCTCCAATATCCTGCAAATAATTAAGCAAGCTTGTCAAGGCTTCATTGTCCTTAGCTAAGACGAGACCCTTGGGTATAAAGTTTGTTGGAATGAACCACACCCTCAGACTACTACGTTCTTCTCTAAAGAATTTGTCTGTTAGGGTGCTTTCAAATGGCAGTAAGATAAATTCCATTGGTGTTTTCAGTATGCATTGACCCATATAAATTGGGCTCTAGCAATCACAGAGTGGTGGCAAAGCCAAATAGCAACACAGGTAGCCACGGCATGTGTTGCTACTGATATCCCTTTCCTGATCTACTAAGTACATAGAGCACACATCCACTAATCTCATTTGGACAGTAGTTACAAGATTCATCCTTGAATTTGTAAAGTAAGTTATTTTTGCTGTATTAGGCAATTTTTCGGCAAGAAGCTCATCTCTGCTCTGAAAGGCCATTGAAAGATTTAGTTGATAGACACTAAAATGTGAAATTAAAAAACATGTTTAAGTTCAGCATATAAATTTGTACTGAACCAAGCAAAATGTGGAGGGGAACAACTGATAGATCATTCACTGTGTCGTTCTTTTTTTTAAGTCCGTGGGTGATTGAAGCTGATGCATGTGGTCATGCTAACATGTTGTTATTAAATACTTAAAAATCATGTGCCAGGAGAATGAATTCATGATCCCAAATATGTACGTGCTGGACTTAAATTTTAGAGTGACGTGGTGCTCTAATAATTTTCCTTTTTAAATCTCAGATTTGACATTCGGATTGCATCTTTTGCATGATCTGAAACTGGTAATAATCTCCAGGTAATACCTACATTTCCTATTAGCTATCCTCCGGTTAATAAGTTATTCGCTTGGAGAATTTGGTGTTTCCATGTAGTATAACGAAGTTATTGCACCGATTAGCAAACCTTACAAACTTGATGGTCATTGACAGTTTGGCACTTAAATGGAGTCTTTTGGGTGATTGCTTGCATTTGCAAATGCACTGGTATATTATAAAAATTGCACAGAACAAGCATTGACATTTTTCATGTACAAACAAGTTTAAAAATGTTATGCAGCTATGCTGTTTCCAAGTTTACCATATGTATATAAGAAAGCTATGTTGTTACTTATTGTAAATTGTGAAAGATAACATGTAATGTTTTGATTTATGCAGCACCATCGGTGCCTTTTTGGTGAGAGCTGTCAAGACCATTGACAAATTCCTCCCCTGTCCCCACCGACCACCCTCTCCGCAAGGTGATAGACGTTTTCCTTGTATTGTCACGTTCATGGATAATATAGTTGTGCCATATGAAGCAGTTGTATGTGACCTTTTTGTCGGTTGATTGAAAAGTAAACTGATTGGATTGGGGTTGAATAAAGTGCTTTAGTATTCAGCTTGCTTTCATGAAGCAGACTCATCGTGAATTACTATGTTCTGCCAATTGTCAAATTCAGCTCTATTTTTCAGTGCAAATTTTAGATTTCCAAACCTTGTCTCATTTTCTTTTCATGCCAGATCAAAGAAATCATATGAGATATAGATTATAAACTTGAATTTTAGCAGATGGTGATGGATGGTCTGGACATGTAAACGAGATAAACATGAACCTTACCACATCAATCACTCTGACATCCGATAATGTACACTATTATAAACGAGATATAGATCAAACATTAGATGGTGATGGATGGTTTGGACTTTTTTTATGTCTATGAACTAATTGTGAAGTTGTACATTACGAATTAATTTTTACGAAAGATAGAGAAGTCGTGATGTTATTTTACTCACGTGGCTATGGATTAACAATATAATAACTTGCTCTATCATTCAATTTTTAAATTTTAACCTGTCTCATTTAATGCTTGATTGCCAAAATATATATATTCTTTTGATTATTTATTTTGCATTTCTAAATACTACCATAGCGTTAGCATGGGCCAACTACTAGTGTGTTTGATTGGAGGGATTTGTTGGTTCGATCCCATGAAAATGGGTGTTTGGTTGTGGGACTAGGTGGGGTGGTTGGCTTCAAAGGGAATTTTCCACTAATATCTAGGTGTTGATGCGAAAATAGGGCGGTTTGAAAGATTTGGTTAACTGCAGTGCAGGTCCAACTCTTAGAAAACGGGTTTAGGGCGTGCCAGTTGGTTTGATCCTGCAACCAACATTAGATACACGATAGCCGATCGGCTGATAAGCCGATAACTATCGTAAGAACATAGCCGATACGATCTGATCGAATCGGCTGTAAGGTGTAAGTAAAATAATATTAAGCAAACTCTAATTATGCTCCATTGACTGTAAACACATAATCTATAAGTAAAGGTTAGATCTTAGCCGATGAAAACATAATTAGGTTAAGAACAGATAACATATCGACTAATACTCCAATATAGCCTTATACAAGAATATCAATCTAGGTAAATATCTCGAGGCAAGTTTGATATATTTAACTAAAGTGATATCCTTGTATAAGGGGCAAATATAACATAAAAAGCAAAGATTAAGATGACTTAAACAAAGCTAAACAGTTATATTAGATAAGATCGGCTGAAACTCCGATGCTACCCTTATTACAAACAGAAGACAGGCTAGAGATCATGATTCTAATTAGAACTAGGGTTGATGCAGCACAAAGTATAAAAAGAAACATGATATCTAGACAATCAAGTCCTTGAATGTTTTCGGGGTGGTAGATACCCTATGTCAATTTAGGCTAATGAGCTGATTTAGCCGATGCCGACAAACCATCGACTTAGATTGGCTAAGTTATATTGTAACTTAACAAGCCATACCTCTAGCTGACAAACCTGAAGCATGAACTCGTCGAAAAGTAAAAGGAAAAATTGTGGCGATGCGCCGAAAGTGTTGTATTGTTCTCCTTTTTTTACATAGACCTTGGGCTTATATTTATACCCGTACATACAGACCTTGTCCTTGCCAGACATTATTTATAACTTGACTAAACAAACAAGTCCTAGGTGGACTCTTACCACAATATTATAAAAAGAAAATTAACTCTTATTCCTAATTAATAGATACAATTGTCTTATCCGGACTCAATTTCTAGTTGGCAACATATTTAAACCCTTTCCGAAGCTCACAAGAACCCAGGCTACCCGTATTGGCTCAGCCGAGTCCGATCCAGATCACTCATATTGGTTGCCCGAGTCCGATTCCATATCGGCCGATACGGCTTCAGCCGACACGCTATCGTCTTTGAAAAACTCCTTTATCCCTTCAAATCCGCCTCAGATCCAATCTTGATTGCTAGCATATCTTTACCAAGTTTTGCCGTTAACACTAGGTTCGATTGACTCGCAAAAATCTGGCGGACCGCGCTGTCGGAGCATGGAACTTCTCTAGCGGGGAAGTGAGCACTCCTCCTTAGGAGATTTGGCCACAGGATGAATTCTCAAGATTGGATTCTGATCGCGTGAGTAATGAACACAAGTGGTTATACAGGCTCAGGCCACATGACTACATAATATCATACTCTTGCGTGTGGACTATGGATGATGGAAAAGAGTTATAATGCGTGGCATGGAAAATCTAAGTGAGGATGCTAGCTTCTTTGAAATGCCAACCCTTTTTCCGATGGCATGGATCCTCCTTTTATACATTAAGGGGAGTCCATGGAACCAATACATACATGTGGAAGTGGGCCCTACTCCATTAAGTTTGTCGTGGTTGATCTTGTCGATATTGCTCAGTCTGATCGAAGGGTTTCTTTCCCCTGTTGGCTGACGAAGGAGGAGCGCCAAAGTCAAAGAAGTGCACTCGCCCGTGCTAGTCATAGGCCCGCCTGGGGGATGAGCGGTATAGGCGCCACCATACTTCCCATATTGTTGACGAGATGTGTATAGGACGTATGCCACACCACTATAGATGGCCAAATAGGCCACCCAGCCCGGCCACAAACAGGCACGGCCCGACCGACAGGGCGGGGCCGTGCCATGCCCGCCCACGAGTTGCACCAACGGCCCAGGCACAGCCGCATAAGACTCGGGCTGTGCCAGACTGGCCCAAAGACACGACAAGCCCACTATGTTTCTCCTTGGAATAAGTCTACATTTTGCCTCCCCCATCTCTTTGGACCGTGTCTTATATGGTTAGAATAATTTTATTTGCATTCCTCATCTCCTTGGGTCGTGCCTTATATGGTTGGAATAAGTCTATTTTGCCTCCCTTATTTATGTTGCCTCCCTAATTGTTTGGTCGGGTTGTGCCGAGCTGACATGCCAAGGAAGAGGCCCAGGCCTGACCCAACCATCGGGCTATGCCTGGGCTGAGCCAAATCTCCATGCTGTGGGCTGTGCCGTCGGGCTACGGGCCTTTTGGCCGACTATACACACTGCCATTAATTCAAGGGAGTAGTTGAAGCAACCCCGGCCCCTTCAACTTTTCCTTAAAAAGGCAGTGCTCCTCGAAGGGTGCCTAGGGCGGGGATGCACTCAGACCCCCGTCCAGATTGCGAAATGTGCTCGGGCCCTGGTCGGGGCTCGAAGATGGTTAGGTTTTGCTTATGGGTGTCCATTGTGCCCAGGGCACCCTACCTACCCGAGCACCACTGGCACTCGGGTCGTCCTCACTGTTAAAAATAGCTTGCTCGTTGAACCTGGATGAGCTTCTCGAAGATGTCGCGGATGAAGGAGTTCATGATGGCACAACTTGGAAGGAAAGCCCTTGTTCACATGTACCTGCCTCAATACCAAAAATGTAGATCTCGTAGATCTCGACTCTGTTTGAAGATAAGGAATGCCTTGGCTTTTTCGTGACACGTAAAACGAGAAAAGCTATTAGCACGTGTTTAATTGAATCTTACAAACTTAAAAATAAATTTATTTATTTTTTTAAAAAATTCTATATCTAAATGAAAATAAGTAAAAATTTTGGTACCTCGAGGTACTTAGTAACTAAATGTATAAAATTTTGCACTAGAAAATACGATAACTTTCAGTATTTTTTCAAAAATGATAAAATTATCCATAAATAAAGTTTTGGTAAAAAACGCTGTTTAACAATTCGGGCGTGCTAATGAAAAGTTAGTAACCAATCCAATAAGCATTTTACAACTCAGCGTAAGTAGTGGAGTACAAGCGAACAGGATTGGTGGTGTTCACATGCTTGTAAAAACCCGTACATATCCGTGGAACTCTCACCTCTCTTCTAATTATTCACTTAACCAAGTGTGCTAGCGTGTAGAGTACGTGATAGAGTGTTCACGGTTCACTTAACCAAGTTAATTTTTTTTGAACGCTCAAATGTTTTACGCGTCATTATACTAGAAAAAAAGAGTGTTTTGAATACAACTAACCCACGTAATTACGCGGCTAACACCCATAAAATTATATATCTTTTCACATGATTTTACTTAAAATTTGTAAAATAACCATCTCGTTGTTTTATGATTTTCAAAGATCAAATCTTATCATCCCGAGGTTTCTAATTTTATAGTTTTTTAAAAGTCATATCAGTCATTATCCTTTCCTCCTTTATTTGTTTGCCTGACCTACCACAATTTCTATTCATCACTTTGGAACCTTAAAAAATTAGACCTTTTACTTTCTCGAGTTTATTGTCTCGTCGGGTTTCATTTTTCTAATTTTTGAAAGTCCCGTCAAATGTTGTTGCTATACTTTTCTACAGCTCGCCCGCTGTCTTCCCTTTTTAGTATCACTGGGAATTTTCAAAATCAAAAATGATTATTATTAAGGTTTATTTTTTACTTCTAAAAGTCCCGCCTACTGTTTGTGACCGAGCTGTCGCTGTTTAATGACATGCCTGTATCCTTCCTTTTAATCGTCATTGAGATTTTAAAAATTGTATATAATCAATTTCGGGGTTTTGTTTATAGTTCTATATATCTTATCAATCATTGTTACCCTATTTCTTGATGGGTCAATTGTTTTTTTCACTTTAATTTTATTTAGTACCGTTGTGTTTTAGATAAATTTTTCTTTCAACATTCAATATTTTTCATTCTGATTTATTTTTTGTTATTTATGAATTGTATTTCTACTTGAACTTTTATTTTTTTAATTTTCAGAATTTAATTTTTTTATAAATTTTACCTCGTATGTATTCTACATCTACTGTTTCTTTAATTAATCGTTTTTTATTTTTTTTAATTATTTTAAAATTGTATTCCTACTCGAACTCTCTTTTTTCTTTTTATAATTTCAGAAATTTTTTATTTTTATTATGAATTTTAATTAATCACGTATTAGGTTCTTATGTGGACTCTTCTTTCAATATTGCTTATTTTAAATTTTGAATTTCGATTTTTTTAGATTGTATTTCTATTGGACTCTTTTTTTCTTTTCTCAGATTAATGTGGGATTCTCGAACTCCCTTTTTTCTGATTTTAGAATTTTTTTATTTTTTATTCTAAATTTAAGTAATCACGTATTGGGTTCTTTTCTTTTTCTCCAATTAATGTGAGAATTTCTAGCCTCCACAGCTAATTTTTTTCAATTAATGTGGGAATTTATAGCCTCCACAGGCAACGTGGTGCCTTCTTTTCGAGCTGTCTTAATAAGGGCCCTTTTGAATCAAATGATTGAGAAAACGGAGAAATAAAAAAAACATAAGATTCTGACAAAAATTCTATTGCAAAAGAGAGAATTGTAAAACACAGAAAAAATACAGAATGATCGTTTGATTGAATAAAAAAACGTGAAAATTAAATGAGAGAGATAGACTCATATAAAACTTTCAATGAGGTTGGGCTTATGTTAAAAATCCTCCAAAACTTATAAGGATTGAGGCATTCCTTAGGGATTTCATTGGATTCAATAGTTTTCAATCTTTTGTTTCAAAAGATCGTGTAGGAAAAAATCTAGAATTACAATTCTATAAAGGCTTTTATGTTTTTTTAAATCAAAGAGAATTTTATCGTGCCGTAGCAATCATGGAGGGGCTTGGGAGTGGGAGGGATACAAGCTAAAAGGGGTTAAGTGGAACAGACTCAGGAAAAGAAAAGAAAGATACCTAAAGTACAGCAGCACGTAGTGTCGCATATATTAGTGCACTGCCCATTGAGACTCGAGGATCGAATTTGCCTTGACTTATCCTTAATTACCTACAAGAACGCAGTTAAACAAACCTTCAAAACTATTTGAATCTTTGAGCTGAACGTCTGAAACCTGTGTACTAGCATTGCACACCACTAGTCCACTAGTAGTCCACAGATCGAACTGCAGATAGACACGCAATTGAATTGAATGCTGCACACACTTGACATTTCAAAATGGCACGAAAGATTAACTACACCCTTCCTAGTGTAGGGTGTACAGCTAATTAAAAACCTGATCCCTATGACGAGACGATCTGAGTATTGAATTCTCTCTCTGCTTGGTCAGTGCATTGGGATCGATTAGACAGGTCTTAAAACCTGAGGACTCAACAGCTACGGAGTAGCTAGCAGATGGATGCATGGGCTAAACCAATTTGCTAGCCAGACCAGCTAAGCTAGCCCATGCAATGTGTGTGTAGTTACACCACCCTGTTCCCCGCTGTTTCGTTTGAACACACCCGTCATCGAGCTCCGCGAGCGACCTAGCCGACAGCTCCTTAAATTAACCACACGCTCGAGATCCCGGTGCGATTCCGATGCAGTACTGACAAATGAATGGAGCCTTCTATTCTATTCTCCCTCTGAACTTCCAACACATGCAGCATCGGCTGACGATTAGAGCTTCGGGAAGATGCATATGCAGTGATATGGATTTGACTGCTCGCAAATGCCGTGTTATGCCATGACCCGATTTGTGGAAGTACTACTAGTACATATCAGTACATTGGTTGAGTTAAACTAATCCCTAATTCAGATTTGCACAGTTAGCTGGCAAATTCTTCTGGATCCAGGAATGATTAGCGATTCTCTTGCAGCAGCATCAGCTGGCCAGGGCGGCACCGAATCTTAGCGCATGCATGTGGCCATGATTAGGTTATTGGTGCCCAAGGTTTTTACTACTTCTCAGCATCAAAAGGAAGTGGAAATGCACATGGAAAAAAGGCGATCTGAGTGAACAATCCAAGGTTGCTACACTGGTGAAACTTATGTTCTGTCCAAGGTTGCTGCATGCAGTTAGCTTTTTCTTCCTTTCAGCCATGGAAAGGAGGACACAAAATGGTGAGCTCACTGTGCTGCACTGCAGTAGACGCCGCGAGGCGCGTGCACACGTACGTTTCCGGCAAGTCTAGCTATGTAGGCGACTATGTATGCGGCAGAGATGAGAGTAGCTAGGCCGCACTCCATGCATGATCTAGAGCGTGCAGTTCTATGGGACATTATTTCCCTCGAAGTGCCCAGCTGTGAGATGTGCACCTCATCAATGTTGTAGATTGTGTTCGAGATCTCTCTCCCTTTCTCTCATTTATATGCAGGGATGCATGCAAGTGCTGCTGGACATGAACACTCCTGCAAATCGCCGTTGATATACACATCAAAATCGAGTTCTGCATATACATGTTGGGTATGTACTCCACTTAGGTAGTGCCTGACATGATGAGGCACCGCTAGCTCATCAAGCTTTCTCTGAACTCTGAAGATAAGTTCACATGAATGGAATGGGAGGAAATCTATCCCAGAGAAGTGGACAGGCATGAAGGGAAATGTACCCCATAAAGATGTAATCCATGCGAAGCAGAGTAGATTTATATGCTGTGCTGCTTTACACAGTACAAGCATCTGTACTACAGAGTACTAATGGTTTTGGTGCAGTCCATCTACGTGCTGTTTCTTCATTTTGCTGAACAGTGAACAAATGTTGTACAGCAGTGGGTATGATACAGTTATGTGATATCTATTGGAGGATCTTGGACGCGATTTTCGTCATCGTTCATTTGTTCTTGCAGTCTTGCACAGTTGCACCTGCTCCTGCTTACTAATAGAGTTTTTACCAGTCTCTCTCTCCTGATTATCCTACTTAATTTCTGCAAAAGAACTGGAGTAGTAGTACTGTAATTCTGGTTTTGTCCTGTAGCATCATCATTACTAGTACTTTTATTCAGTGAGTGCAAAGAAGGAATCGGTGGATACTCCTATATAGCAACCAAATGCGGCTACAGATTATTTTACATAGATTAAACACCATTAGAACCATAGGCTTATTTTAAAGGAACGTTTTTTAAGTCAAGTGGTAAGATAGAAAACAGCCAAAAGATTTGCTTCAACAGAGAAAGCTAGCATGAGCTGAGCCAGCAGCATGGCCAGCTTGTCCTCACATGAACAGTTAGTCAACCCCAACAGGGGACTCCCGTCCTATTACCAACCGTGCCAAAAAAAATTTTACTCCATCCACACCATCTCAATATACTACCATCAGTCATCTTCTCCCTCTCCCCTACACTCCAGCTCAGAATTTACTGCGCAAAAATTAACCACCTCGTCCAGTCACACCAGCCATATATGCATGCATGCATGCTATGCTTACAGCGCTTACATCTGCAACTCTCCCCTCTGACATGATCACCCCTAGGGATCCAATCTGAACATTTTTGCACCTATGCATGAAGCCATGAAATGCCATGAAAACCATTCACCCATACACCCCCACACACACATATTACTAGTAGCAGCGCGTAGCACTGAGACGCACTGGACTGGACTGTACATGTTGTTCACATATCTTTCTCAGGTTTCTGCTTTCCTCTTGCACTGTCCGAGCTTATTTTACCCACACACACACTTGCCCTAGCTTACACCTCTAATTATCCCCTTCACATGCTCGTTCTCTTCTCCCGCCTCACTGTTAATGTCGCTTTCTCTTTACTCGCCATTTAATCGTTGCCTCGCGCTCTCACATGGCGCCCCATTAATATATAGCACCACTAGCTAGCTCCTCTTCCAGCTCCAAGCTCCAAGAACTCAACTCACTCTCTCCGAGCTTAGCTCTCACTGTCTCGCCGTGCACACGTCTCTCTCATTGGCTTAGCTGACCTGAGCTGAGCTGCATTGGCTTCTGCAGGGTGCAAGAGTGCAAGGCTTTTGAGCTTAGAGGTACACCAGTGGCATTGTCCATGTCGGGCAGGTCGTCAAGGAGGGGCAGCTTCTCGCTGCGGCAGCCGCCAGTGGTGGACATCGGCTGCAACTGCCGCCGGCCGAAGCTGTTCTCCATCTTCTCGTCGTCGTCCTCGTCGTTCCGCCGCGGCGGTAGCAAGCCCAAGTCGCCCAACGCCTCCTCCACGTCGACGACCACGGCGTTCACGGCCACGACCGCGGGCGCCGGCACGGCCACCTCCACCGATTCCTCGTGGGGCCCCGCTTCGTTCACCACCAACTCGCTGTTCGAGGAGCCGGCGGCGGCACAGAAGGAGCAGGAGCAGCTGGAGACGAGGCGGAGGCGGAGGCAGCAGCGCCGGCGGCGGAGGCGCGCCGGCGCCACCTCCTTGGCTCGGGGTGGGGACGTCGGCGGCCACGACGACGAGCAGCAGCTGCAGGAGCAGGCGCCCTACCGGCGCGTGGCGAAGGAGAGCGTGGCGGTGGCGGTGGAGTCCGCGGAGCCGTACGAGGACTTCCGGGAGTCGATGGTGCAGATGGTGGTGGAGAAGGAGATCTACGCGTGGGACGACCTCAACGACCTCCTCCATCAGTTCCTCTCCCTCAACTCGCCGCGCCACCACCCTCTCATCCTCCACGCCTTCGCCGACCTCTGGACTCGCAACGGCCTCTTCTCCCCGCCGTCTCCATGCCAGTTCTAGCAAGCCAAGTTTCAACGCGACACCACCATGCACACCATACTTCTTAATCGTGTTAACCACTAGTAGCTATTACCAGTGTACTTGTTACCAGCACTATTGATAGCGTGTCGCCTCAGTTTGTTAACTATCTACATGGTGTACGTACGTAGTTCATGGCTGGGAGAGGTTATTAACAGAGATCCCAGCGTGATGTGGTGCATTTCCAACGGTCTTCGATCCGCTGAAACCTAAGCTCAAAGACCGTGCAAAATGCACCATTAATTAGCTCTAGCAGCTTGATGTAATGACACGCCATATGTCCACGTACATGATGTAATGATGCGCGCGCGTGGCGCCGTGGTGGTGTAATCATATACTACTTATGTTTCATGTTAGTAGAACACTACTAATCCATAACTATTTTTTTCGTTTTAAAATAAATTAATTTAATACAAAATGTGACGTATCGTAGTATTATAAATTTAAAAATATGTCACATCTTATAATATATTAATTTATTTTAAGACGAAAGTGGTACTAAATTAGCTGAGTGCGCTGGTCACCTACTGCTCGCTGACACCGGCCGGAGCTTAGTGTACTACACTTGTGATTTTGTTGAGCTTAGTGTACTACACTTGTGATTTTGTTGCGATTCGCTTGCACGACGGCATGACGCTGTCCTGTCCATGCACGCGCTAGCTAGCTCCAATCTGCTTGCGCCTGTAACTTGTTGTGTCTGTGTGCTGCGCGTATATATGCCAACCCGACCGCTTTCCGTTTCGTGTGGAACAAAGCTGAGCGTTAACGTATACGCGCGCGGTCGATGCGACTTGTTGAGCCGTGGGGCTCAGCTGGGGGCGCCAGGGCCGCTGGAGGAGGTGGTACAAAAACAAAAGCTGCCGCTGCGATGCTGCTTGTTTCCTTGTGGGGTTTCATCATTCGCTGGCTCGACGTGTTCGGTTGTCTCGGTGTGCGTGGCTGGGTGTGGGCGCGTGACACGCTGACGTGCTTACTGTTGCGGCGGGTAAGATTTGATGGAGGGGGAGATTGCTCGCTCGCCCGCGCGATCCCGATCGACGTACGGCTGGATATTTCCGCGGATCACGGTGGTTCATTGGGACGGATCCAATATAAATGGTGGGGGAGTAAGTCCTCTTACCTTGATGAATCACTATAGAAGGAGAAAAAAAAAGAGAGAAAGAAAAGAAAAGAGACTGAAGAAGAAAAAAAGATAGTCCTCTTTATAATATTTTCTTTTTGGGATCCGTCCACCGTGTGGATTTTAGCGGCGGATTAATTCACAAGTTTTACCCAAACCTGGCTGCGCATTTGGGCCCACGCGACCGAGCCAGCGATCTGCGATCCTACCGAGCCCAAACAACAAAAAGCTTTTTTGGGGTTACTGGTAAAGACTTCTTTATAGTTTTTCGGCGGTCAACAATGATGCACGCTAGCAGTGGAGCCCGGACTACCGTCCATCCGACAAGTCCATTAGTTGCCTCTCCCCCACTGCTTCATCCAGTAAGCTTAAGATAGGAAGATAATACTGAGTCTCAAAATAATTGTTTTATCTATTTCATGCATAGTAATATAAAACAAAAATACTAAAAATACTATTATTTTATTAAATTCTAATATAATTAATCTTTACTTTATATACTCTTAATATATTTATTCTCTATTCTTACGAACTCTGATATAATTATTGCTAAAATAAATTTATTTTGAGATAAATAGAAGAAGCCAAAATTTGAGACATACGGAGGAGTAGCTGAGATATTAGTACATCTAGGGAGCGAGTTTAGTGTGACAGACTAAGGTGCACGTAGATCCAAAAGAAGATTTCATGGGTGATTGATGTCATGTGAGATAGTGTCAAAAAGACACTTAAAGTTAGTAGTACTACCTCTCCTTCATTCTCGCTATTTGCTTATCCGTACAAAAGGTCCAAAACTAACAAAAATGGAGCCTCTGTCGCCAACTGAGGCTGGCCGGCTTAATGTACTTGCTGTTAGGCACTCAGTTAATCCTGCACGAAAGTCTTCGGATCGGAGTTACATATTTTTTTACCGTCCCTGCCTTAAAACGAATGAATGTACGGCGGCAAGAGAGCAGTAATTATTAGATTGTCCAACTGGACGACGCTGCTCCTGTTGTTGCGTCCTCTCCTCTGGTTAAGAAACTTTATTAAGATGTCATATACTGTGCGTGCATGGTAGAGCCTGCCATGCATGCAGCATGCATCGCTGGATCAGTCAGCTGGTGTTAAGCATAGCTAGGCGATCGATCGACGCGCGATCAGTACGTTAGGGGCTCTGATTTATGGTGCCACAGTAAAACTTGAAGTTGCACTGACACGCATGCACATGCAATTGCATGATCATATTCATAGCCATATGCAATATTGCTGCGCCAGATGCTTTCATGCACCCTTCAAATTCAAGCAAAGCACCAAGCAAGCATACATGCGCGCTCCCCTTCGATATCATTCATTACACGGGTACTGAATTACTGAAAATTCAAAAATGTAGGTGTAGTACTAGTACCACGTAATTTATTTCTTGTTACCCTCCTTGTATATGTTGTGACTGTTCCAACGAAATTGCACGCGTACACTATACGGACGGCAACTCGGCAAGTACTTGGGTAGTTGGGCGACAGATCAGTTTACGTACAGGCTCAACTACCAAACTACATACGTATAAATGTACTTATACAGTAACTATTTACTCCATGTTGTTCGCGCAGTCGTAGTAGTACTCCAAAGGGCCAAAAAGCATGTTGACGGAGCGTGAAGCTTCTCACCGGAAGACCGCACAGGTCCCCCTTTGTCGGTTCGGCCGGAGACGCAAGGTGAAATTTTTCGCCCCTGATTTGTGGGATCCCAGCGAGAAAAAACGCGTGGACGCAGGCGATTTAGACAGGTTCGGGCCGCTAAAAAGCGTAATACCCTACTCCTGTGTTCTGTTAGAACTGAGAGTATGATCGAATCCAGAGAGAGTCCCCCGCGAGAGTCCTCCGCGAGCGTCCTCCCCCTTTTCTTAGGCCTGGGCCTCCTTTTATATGGCAAGGGGCTACCACATGGGCCACGAGCTGCCTAAGAAAGAAGACATTCTTTTACATTTAGGACTATCCTATCGCCAGGAACAGCCTCTGACAGACGCCGCAGCACGCCTTCGCTCGGTCAGCCGACTCCTCCGGGGGACGCCCGTTTCAACCTTCATTAAATGGCGGGCGACTTCTGTGTCTCGCCTGCACCGGAATTGGGAAATCATCTGACCGGAGCTGACATACCAACTCCGGGAGTTGGCATACCAACTCCGGCTAAGAGACAAGAGATAGAGGGCTCTCATCATTCCGACGGGACGGGGCGAGGCGTGCAGCAGGCCGCCTGGCGCGTGTGCGACGCACAGGCATCCTGACACCACCTAACCCGCGATCTAACCGGTTTGCGACCAGTCACTCTCCGTGACCGGTCACGGACCGGACATGCACGCGCCACGCCGCATTAAATGCGGCGTAGTGCGCCCGTCTGAACCGCTATAAATATGGTTGGGTGAGCTCAGCCGTGCTCACCTAACCTACGCACGTGGCACCAAAGCCACAGGGGTCGGGACACCCCAGGCCTCGGGGCAGAAACGGGAGCGACCTGACCTCGGGGGGAAACCGGGAGGGCAGCCGCCACGTCACCCTCGGGCCCGACCCCTCCGGGGGGACGGGCCACGTGGATCCCTGTGACTGCCCTTCCCTTTGGTCTCGATACCCCCGGTCCCATGTCACCGACAGTAGCTCCCGGCGTCACGCCCGGGTGGCCACACTCGGGGGGGGGGGCACCAGGCTTGGCGCCACCCCTCGGGGCTGGTGACAGGTGGGACCGGCCCCAAAGGCAAGGAGGACTTCTACGGTCGTGAGCCGTGCATATCGGTGAAGAATGCCGGTCGACATTCATGAGCGGTCTCCTTGTAACCGTAACATTACTCGAGGCAGCGCACGGATCGAGACACATCGGTCCACTTCGCCTGGGGACGTAATGATTGGCGCTTTTCACGGTAACCGAGCGCGATTAATGCGCACACGATCTGCCCCTCCTCGACCGCCACGGTCGCACGACTGACGCGTGCGCCGTAAGCGGGAGAGTGGGGTTAGTGGAGGCGTGGGCGCGAGAAACGAGGGGGCAAGGAGATGGGCGCGGGAAACGAGGAGCCGAGAGCGGCGGAGGCAAGGGCATAAAGGGCGCCGAGGAAGGGATTCGTTTCTTTCCTCTTGCCACTATTTCCTTGCCTTTGCCATCCGTGCTCTAGCTCTCTCGTTTCTCTCGCCTTCCTCTCGCCACGCGCTCTCGTCCTCAAGCTCCCCCTCCGTCGGCGCCATGACGCGGAGCTCCGCGCCACTTGACAGCAGTGTGCTGCTGCCTTTCCGCATCACCAGCGAGAGGCAGGCCGGGCTACCGTGCCGGTTCATGCCTCAATCTGCCACCCGGGAGGTGGTCGCGCTGGGCGAGGGACGCCCGGCACCGCACTACCCGGAGCGGTCTGTTTTCTTCCTCTCCTTTGGCATGGTAGGCTTGATCCTGCCGTTCTCCACATTCTTCATGGACGTTCTGGAGTTCTACGGCCTCCAGATGGCGCACCTCACCCCCAACGCGGTGATGACGCTGGCCATCTTCGCACACCTGTGCGAGATGTTCATTGGGGTGCGCCCATCCCTTCGACTGTTTTGGTGGTTCTTCACCGTGCAGCCGGTATCGCCGCCGACGGTGGTCGGTGGCTGCTACTTCCAGCCGCGGGGGCAGGTGCTGAACCGCTACATCCCGTGCGTCCTTCGCAAGAAGTGGGACGACTGGAAGAGCGACTAGTTCGACACCCCCTCCCCGACGAAGTGTGCCTCCGACTCCCAAGCCAGCCCCCAGCGCAGGAGCCAAGCTGGCGGGCGACGGTGGATCTGGGGGACGGCTACGACGCCGTCCTGGACCGCCTGGCGGGCCTGCGAGCCCTGGGGCTCACGGGGGCCATGGTGTTCGGCGATTACCTCCGCCGCCGGATCGCGCCGCTCCGGCGACGCGCCCGGGGCGCCTGCGAGTACGTCGGGACCGAGGACCTCCTGAGGACCCACCAGGGGCGTAAGTGGGATTGGGACCCCGAGGACTTCAGGATGGTGGTCCAACGGGTGCTAAACCTTAGCTCCGTGGAGTCATCCCTCATCACTCGGGGGATCCTCCCCCTCTGCAGCGACCCAGAGCGCGCCAACATTCTGGCCATCATGCAGGTGGTCGGGGCGTCGGGGGATCGGGCCCCCCGAGGCCATGATGGCGCGGGCGGCAGCCGCAGAGGGGACCAATCTACCCTCGGAGGGGGTCATGCTTCTGGGCCCCGCGGCGGGGGTTCGGGGGGTAGCCACCCTGCCAACGCCAAGGGGAAGAGGAAGCAGGAGGCGACCCCTCCTCCATCTCCTCCCCGAGGGGGTGGGGCGGAGCACGTCAGCGGCAGGCGCCCGAGGGACGCTGCACCGACACCCCAGCCCGAGGGGGAGCGGAAGAAGAAGCGGCTCCGCAAGATGGGGGAGACCGAGCTGTGCAGGGGGAGCCTCATCACGCCCCCAAAGTGGTCGTTCAGCCGGCCACCCCGCAGGTTCGACCTCTTACCCACAGCGGCCACACTCTCATTCCCAAACCCCTGGGCTTATTTTTACTTACCTCTTTCTGTTTCATATTTTTCTTCTGCCTCAGCGAGATCCCATCCCGCCCCACGCGTCACTCCAAGGCCGGCCGGTCCGCGGGCAACGAGGTCGGGGAGGCGACGACCGCAGAGGCTCAGAGGTGGGAGGCCGACCTGCAGGAAGCCGCAGGCCGCCTATGGGTAGCTCAAGAGGCTGCTCGGGAGGCGGCCCGAGTCCGCCAGGCCGAGGAGGCTGCTCGGGAGGCGGCTAGAGTGCGCCGGGCCGAGGAGGATGCCCGGGAGGCAGAGGTGGCACGCGCGCACGTGGCATCGGCGGCCGAGCCTGCCACCCAGGTCCCCGACCCGATCACGCCGGAGGCGAAGGCCGCCACCGAGGCGGCCCGTGATGACGCCGAGAGGGCGCACCCGGGGCCCGACGCCTCAGGCGGCGCTGCGGACGAGCCGGCCTCGGGAAAGGCCCCCGAGGCCAACACACCGACCGGCGAGCCGAGCAGCGCTTCACCACCACAGAGACGGCCTTCCCCCTTCTCTTCCGCCACCCCACTAAGCACGGAGCCCCTCCTGCAGGCCTTGGCTACGGCCAACAACACGGTGCTGGATGGGCTAAGTGCCCAAATGCAGGCCCTACAGGCGGAGCGGGCAGAACTCGACGCGGCGTGGGCACGCGTCGAGGAGGGACGGCGCTCCGTGGAGGCCATGGTGGAGGCCGGCCGTAAGGCGCACAGCCTGCACACCTCGCAGCTCGAGGCTCACCGCAGGACCCTGGCGGAAATCGCCCGGGAAGTGGAGGAGGAGCGGGAGACAGCCCTCATCGCCACCGCCGCGCTCGACGGGGCGCGGGATGACTTCCGTCTCCAATACGGGAGCCGGATAGTGGAGCTGGAGGAGAAGCTCGACGCCACCGCTGCCCGGGAGCGGCGGGCGGTGGAGATCGAGGCGGCGACCCGCCAGCGCGAGGAGGCCCTAGAGGCTCGGACCATGGCGCTGGAGGAGCACACCGCCACGCTCGGGGGACGGGCCTCGCACTTGCTCGTGCAAGAGGCCGCCGTGCGCCGGCGAGCCGAGGCCCTTGACCTCCGTGCCCGGGAGCTGGAGGCGCTGGAGGAGCGCGCCCTAGACACGAAGGAGGCGGCGCTGGCGGCACGCGAGACCGCTGCTGCTACACGGGAGGCGACACTGGCGGCTGTTAACAGCAGATTTTCGTTATCGGCCCAGAGAAGGGGGAAGAAACCGACGCGGAGAGAAGGGCAGGATTGGAGTCAGACCAGGTCTCGTATCGGACTCGGTAGGCGTATCGGACTGGGAGAGGCGTTACCAGGAAGAGCCTATCGACCGATACGGATTCAATATGGTCATCGGCCGATAGAGGCTGGAAATTGACAGAGTCAGCGTGGGCTTGGTCTGGGCTCGAGATAAACTTCAAGGTGGTTGCCAAATAGAGATAAGGTTCGGTTTTAGGCAATTGTATCTTGTAAATCAAGTAGGTTTAGATCTAATTTTTGGCAAGAGTCTGCCGCAAAGACTTGTTTGTTAATTAGAGATAAGATCGTGTCCTACACGGACCGTGTTGTAATCTCGGGTATAAATATCCCGCTAGTTTGTACATAGAAACTCTCTCAATCAATCACACAATCAACCAAGTTTAATCTACCTTCGGCGCATCGCCAACCCTCGCAAGAGATTAACTCCCGACGAGTTCTTGCTTCCCCAGAGCAGAGGTAAGAACTCGTACCCGACGATCTACATCGTCGGGGCTAGCATATCGCTTTAGGCACGTTAAGCCCTGACGATGTGATCGTCGTTTATCGTGTGTTAGCTAATCTTGATGCGGTTTTCTAATTCTATCTCGCCAGCGGTTAACTCGTTTTAGGGTTTATTGCCGACGATGATTGAATTAGCTTGCTCGTCCAGATTATCTAAGGTATCTACCATCCCCAAAAGCGATCGACGACTTGATTTTCTTTGTGTTAACTCTCGATCTACACTCTGAGTTGCTATCGACCTTAGTCATGTTTCGAGGTTTAACCCAAAGCCTGTTTTCCTATCGTAATTAAGGATAGCACCGGGGTTGCAGCCGGTCTTACCTAATGCATGTGATCAGCGATGTTCTTGCATGTGTTTGCCACTTATACAGGCGGATTGGTGAATATAAGCATATCGGTTACAGGGTATTCTTAGGATCTCTCTGTGATTGGTATATTTATATTGGCCGATTGGCTTGTATAAGATCGCACTAGAGTATCAGCTAGTGTATTTATCTTTATGCAATCCTCATCGGCCGGTTCCAGTAATTTACTATAAACATATTAACATAGGCCGATAGGGTTAGATCTGTTTCATCAGTTACATCATATTACTACTTCAAGTAAGCCGATATAGCTTTGCCCTATCGGCCAGGCCTCCACGATGCAGCATCGGCCTATCGGCCGATCGGCCATCGTTTCTCACATGGTTTACTTGTTTATTCTTGTTGATTGCAGATCAAATCAACTGGCACGCCCTACACGCACCTAGCCAAGCCATTGGACCTGCACTGGAGTTAAGCAGACCTCCCAGGCCGCCTTGGAAACGTGGAACCCGTTTTGTTGCGAGGCGGGTCTAAATTCGAACCCGTTTTGTTGCGAGGCGGGTCTAAATTCTACACCAACACGCTTTTGGCACGCCTGGTGGGACCAGAAGAACGCAAGCTTCGTAACAACAAGAAGACCACTGCAAGATGTCAAAGCAGGCTGAGATCTCCGAGGAGAACGTCGTCTCCGTGACCTTCGACCAGCTCAATGAAGAGCAGAAAGCCGAGATGGAAAAGCTGGTCGAGCAATTCCAAAACATGTACCTGCAGACATACTCTAGGACTCGGCAAGGCACCCTTATCCAAAAATCTAAGGTGGCAATGCCGACCCTGGAGATGGAGCCAGCACATCGGCGGCGGCACACGACCACGCCGTCAAGACCGAAGAAAACGCTGCGCCGACGTTGCAAGACAGAATCGACTCCGCAGTTCATTCTGCGCTAGTCAACCAGTCGGGGATCCTGGTGAATACGTTGACCAACACGGTCAAGTCGATCCTAGATGGTTCAATTCACCAGTAAAAGCCTCAAGGGCCGATTTTCTTGTCAGAAAATAAGTTCCCTGCTTATCGGACCTTGAGGAACGACCTGAGCACAGCTCCACAGCCGACGGCGCTGATGCCACCTCCATCGGCGCAACCGACATCAACCTTGCCGCTGGTCCTCACCAGGCAAACGGGAGGAAGCCCTCAGCACATCACGGAGGAACAGTATGCACAATGGACAAAGGGAAAACAACCAGTGATCGAGCCGATGCAGCAAGTTCCACTCAACCCGCCATCGGCCAGACAACCTCAGATCCCCATGTCTGACAACCCTCTGCAACCAGCTGCGTACAACGCGCCGCAAGGCTACCAGTAGTACACCGTAGGGCAGTACGACGCACAGAACCTGAATCACCACTACCAACTGCACTCCCCCAGGCAATATCAAGCAGAGGGCCTGCAGCAATCTTACCAGCAGGACCTCCCGCATCGGCCCGCAGGATACTGGGTCGACATGATAGCCGAGGTGATGCGAGATCAGTTCGGTTTGAAGCCCAAGGAGAGTTCTACGGTGTATCGGCACCCGTACCCCGAGGAGTTCGACAGAGTGCCATTGCCAGGCCGATACAAAAATCCGGACTTCTCCTAGTTTTCAGGGCAGGACAACGTCTCTACATACAAGCACGTGAGCCGATTCCTAGCACAGTGTGGGGAGGCATCGGCCATAGAGGCGTTGAGGGTGAGGTTTTTCCCTCTGTCTTTGTCAGGGTCAGCATTTACATGGTTTTCATCTTTACCCTGCAATTCCATCAGAGGATGGATAGATCTAGAAAAGCAGTTTCACAGATACTTTTATAACGGCGTGCAAGAGATGAAACTGTCTGATCTTACTGCCATCAGGCAACGGGTTGATGAATCGGTCCCAGAGTACATTCAAAGATTTAGGGACATAAGGAATAGGTGTTACAGCCTCAGCTTGACCGATTCACAGCTCGCCAATTTGGCGTTTCAAGGATTACTGGGGCTGATACAAGAGAGGTTCTCCTCTCAGGAATTCGACAGCCTAGCACAGCTAGCCCAACGAGTATCGGCCCACGAGCAATGATTCCAGGAGGCAAAGAAGTTCGCGAAGAAAATCAATACAGTCTATCAGTACGCCTCCGACGAAGATGATGAAGAAGACGCCGATGTCGACCTGGCCGAGTGGGCCCGGATGAAGAAGCCGACAGCATGCCAGTGGGCCAAGAAGGGCAACAAAGAGGATAAATATGACTTCGACATCAACAAGGCCGACAAAATATTTGACCTACTCCTGCAAGAGAAGCAGATCCAGCTGCCAGTGGGTCATGTACTGCCATCGGCCGAAGAAATCAAGAAGAGAAGGTATTGCAAATGGCACAACACATATTCCCATCATACCAACGAATGCAAAATCTTCCGACAACAGATACAATCGGCCATCGAGCAAGGTAGGATTAAGATCGATGATGCCAAGCGGCCGATGAAGATAGAAGGACACCCGTTCCCAGTCAACATGGTGCGGGCGGACAGGGCCGATGGCGATGGCCATCGGACCGGCAAGCGACCTCATCAGACCTCCGAGGGCCTGATTAGAAAATATCAGTGAAGGCGGGAGGAACAAGCACAGGATTACGCCGATCAAGACAACTCCTATGACCCTCATTGGGAGTGCGAATTTTTCCGTTTTTGCTGGAATGAAGGAATGAGGTTGCCATCCATCCAAGAGTGCCCTCCATGTAATGATGTAGAAGACTCCTATCAGGGCAGCTCGAGCAAGGAAGTGCATCGGCCAAGCAAGCAGAGAAAGTCTGTACATGAGAGGCTAGGGCCGATGCACCATGATCATCAGACCGAGGACGAGGAGCAAGTCCAGAACCCCCAGTGGTGCCCAAGCGACGTGTTTAGAGGCTAAGGAGGAAGGAGCAGATCCAAGAGCAACAGGCGACAATAGCCCATCGGCCGGCCAAGACCAAGAAGGAGTGGAGAATAAAATCAGCGGTGGCCAAGGCCGACGAGGGCACCTCCAAATCAGCTCAAGCTCCTGCGTCCGCAAAAGGTAAAGGCGTAGCATCGGCCTCTGTTAATATGGTTTTCATATTGCCAGCGGAGTACAGCGTGCAGACGACCGATGAAGCGGTAGCCGACGACGAGCCACCCTCGGCTAAATTACAGTTGTCACCTGATCAAGCCGTGTTCGACAAGCCAGTCGATGCCAGCTACAGGCACCTCCGGCCGTTGTACATCAAAGGGTTCGTTAATGGGCGGCCGATGACGAAGATGCTGGTCGATGGCGGCGCGGCGGTAAACTTAATGCCGTACACAACCTTCAGGAAGCTTGGAAAAGTACCTGAAGACCTTATCAAGACCAACATGGTGCTGAAAGACATTGGTGGCAACGCGTCTGAGGCGAAGGGGGTACTAAACGTGGAACTCACCGTGGGCAACAAGACGATACCCACCACCTTCTCCGTCTTCGATGGAAAGGGTTCCTATAGCTTGTTGTTGGGACGGGATTGGATCCACGCAAACTGTTGCGTCCCTTCAACAATGCACCAATGCCTTGTACAATGGCAAGGGGACCAGGTCGAGATCGTGCAGGCCGATCGGTCAGTACACGTGGCCAATGCCGATCTCGCAGTTTGGGAGATGGAGGGAATCGACTGCTTGTCCGGGCGAGTTTGGGACGCCGATTTCCTCAAAGTAACTGATTGTGATATCGAGACGATTGAAGATCAAGACAAACAGTTGCTTTAACAAAGATGCGCCATCCACTGTTCAAGATGAGCAAGCTAGTCTCTACACAGACGACGCGGTAGATGAGCTAGACGGGAAGTTGGGACAAGGTTTTACGTCGGCCGATGAACTTGAAGAGGTTGACATAGGAATAGGCGATAGGCCTAGGCCGACGTATGTAAGTGCTAACCTGCCAAGGGAATATAAGAATAATTTGATAAATCTTTTGAAAGAATTCATGGATTGTTTTGCATGGGAATACCATGAGATGCCAGGATTAAGCCGATCGATCGTAGAACATCGGTTGCCTATCAAACCAGGCTATCGGCCATTTAAACAAGCTTCTAGGAGATTTAAGGCCGATATGCACAAAGCTATCAAGGCAGAGATCACAAGACTTTACGATGCCAACTTTATCAGACCCTGCCGATACGCGGAGTGGGTCTCCAACATAGTTCCAGTGATGAAGAAAAACGGCAAGCTCAGGGTGTGTATCGATTTCAGAGATCTAAACAGAGCAACACCAAAGGACGAGTACCCTATGCCGTTAGCCGATTTGCTAGTTGATGCTGCGTCTGGACACAAGGTTATCAGTTTCATGGATGGGAACGCAGGCTACAACCAGATTTTCATGGTCGAGGAAGATATCCACAAGACAGCCTTCCGGTGTCCGGGGGCAATCGGCCTGTACGAGTGGGTTGTTATGACTTTCGGCTTGAAAAACGCTAGGGCTACTTATCAGAGGGCCATGAATTATATTTTTCATGATCTTATTGGCTCTTTGATTGAAGTGTACATCGATGATGTCGTCGTAAAGTTAAGAGAGTATGATATGCACTTGGCCGATTTACGCAAGGTACTTGAAAGAGCAAGGAGTTATGGTCTCAAAATGAACCCTAACAAGTGTGCCTTTGGCGTATCGGCCGGTCAGTTTTTGGGTTTCTTGGTCCACGAAAGAGGAATTGAGATTACGCAGAAGAATATTGACGCTATAAAGAAGATCAAGCCTCCGACGAACAAGACCAAGTTACAATCTCTGCTCGGCAAGATTAATTTTGTCTGGCGCTTTATATTGAACCTGTCAGGAAAAATAAAGCCGTTCACTCTGTTATTGAAGATAAAAGACGATCAAGAGTTTACATGGGGTGATAAGCCTTATTATACCAATAATCAAGCAGAGTATGAGGCTGTTCTCAAAGGTTTGTAGTTAGTACAAGAGGTTGAGGCCGATTCCGTAGAGATCATTGGTGATTCACAGTTGGTCATTAATCAACTTTCTGGGAAATATGAATGCAAGAATGATATTCTCAGGGTTTACAATGAGGAGTGCAAGGAGTTGTTACAAGCTTTTAAGATTGTGACGATGAGACATATTCCCAGGAAGCAGAACTTCGAGGCCAATGACTTAGCTCAGGGGGCATCAGGATACAAGCCGATGGCTAAAGATGTTCAGATTCAAATTGCTACCATGGATGCCGATGACTGGAGGTTTGATATCATTGAGTATTTGAGAAACCCTTCTCAATCGGCGTCACGAAGAATGAAGTATAAAGTTTTACATTATGTCTTACTGGATGATGATCTATATTATCGCACGATTGATGATGTCTTGCTTAAATGCTTGAGTCTCGAGGAAGCCAAGGTTGTTATGAGCGAGGTACATGAAGGGATTTGTGGAACGCATCAATCGGCCCATAAAATGAGATGGCTTTTAAAGCGCGTTGGATATTTTTGGCCTACAATGCTAGAGGATTGTTTCAAGTATTATAAAGGATGTCAAGATTGCCAGAAATTTGGAGCAATTCAGAGAGCACCGGCATCGGCTATGCATCCAATCATCAAGCCATGGCCGTTTCATGGATGGGGAATAGATATGATCGGCCAGATAAACCCGCCGTCAAGCAAGGGACACAAATATATACTAGTGGCTACAGATTACTTCACAAAGTGGGTTGAGGCCGTTCCCCTTAAGAAGGTTGATTCCAAGGATGCAATTCAATTTGTCAAAGAGCATATAATATATCGGTTTGGACTACCACAGACATTGACTACAGATCAGGGTTCAATCTTCGTGTCCGATGAGTTTGTCGAGTTTGCTGAAAGCATGGGTATCAAGCTATTGAATTCTTCTCCATATTATGCGCAAGCTAATGGGCAGGCAAAAGCTTCCAACAAGACTTTAATCAAGTTAATCAAGAGAAAAATTGATGAACAGCCGAGACGGTGGCATACCACGCTGGCCAATTCCCTTTGGGTGTATCGGATGGCTTGTCATGGTACAACTCAGATGCCGCCTTATCAGCTGGTTTATGGGCATGAAGCTGTGCTGCCGTGGGAGACCAACATCGGCTCAAGGAGGATTGCCTTGCAAGACGACTTGACAGCCGATAAGTACCATAATCTTATGTTCGATGAGCTGGATGACTTGACACATGTCCGATTGCGGGCATTGGAGAAAATAAAGCGCAATAAAGATCGAGTTGCTCGTCATTATAATAAAAAAGTTGTTGCCAAGTCATTTGAGGAAGGGGATCTTGTTTGGAAATTAATAATGCCGATTGGTTCTAGAGATAATAAATTCGGCAAGTGGTCACCTAATTGGGAAGGTCATTTTCAGATTCATCGATGTGTTCCCCGTAATGCTTATCTGATCAGAGGATTGGATGGAGAAGTTTATGGCAGAGCTCTTAACGGCAAATACTTAAAGAAATATTATCCAAGCGTATGGATCGACTCATGATCGGCCTTCCAGCCGATTTATGATCATAGCCGATGTACGATGCATCGTATTTAAATGGCCGATATATACTATCGTCCTTAGTTCAAATTTCACAACATGAGCCCTCATCTTCTAAAATTTGGGGGGCATAGATATAAGTACGAGGATTCAATTTTTCATTGAGTCAAGATTGTTAGATTCATTCAAGATTGTTAGATTGATTCAAGGGGTCAAGTTTATGGGTTTCACAATTTTTCAGAATTCACGTTTATGGGTTACAAAATTTTTCAGACTTGGACTTTTTCAGATTGAGATCTAATTCGGCTGGTTGGCTGATGAGATTAATTACATCACCCTATAAAGTTTGCAATAGCTACAATGACTCTACGGCGGATTTGATCAATATCTTCTATGGCTTGGGCATCATCGGCCGTCGACCCTGGGATTGGCTTCAAAGATTTGCTCGGGGTTGCAAGGTACTTGGCCGATGCCTTCAGCTTCGCCGTTTGGTCTTCTATGGCCTTGGGTGATGCAGCTATTCCGGCTTCAACTTCTTGGATTTCTTTGCGCGTGGCTTCTAGCTTCGATTATAGATCTGCTTCAAGGCGGCGAAGTTCTTCAAGTTTGTTCTTCAAGACAATCGGCTCAACAGCTAGCTCATCCAACCTGGTTTTGTCAGAATTGACTTGAGCCTTGCTAGCAGATAGGGCCGATACCAGTCTCTCACGTTCCCGTCGCTCCGCGAATCTTTCTTTCGCCTTGTGAAGCTTGAATCGGTATTGTTCCAAGAAGATGGCCGGTGTCAGGGTCTCCATCAGGTCTTCAGGCAGTTGATCTTGAATTTCTTGTACCCTAATTCTGATGGGAGTGCAATCCTCCACCAGGAACTCCAGTGATGACTCCAGCCGATTGGCAATATCGGACATCCGGTTCTTCAGTTCGTCAGAGATCGACGCCTTGGCTGTGATGGGTGGCTCCTTATCCTCATCATCAAGAAATTGGCCAATATCAAAAGAGAATATATCGGCTAAGTTCTGCAAATATCAATATAGGGCAAGGTTAGCCTAGTTAAACGAGAATCGGCAAAGGGGATCAAAATGACCTTGGTTACCTGTGGTGGAGCATCGGTGGTGCTTGCATCAGCTTCCTTTTGTGGTCTTGAAACAGTAGGTGAGGGGGTTGGTCGATGTGGTGCAGGTGATGGAGCCCCTGGCTGAAGAAAAGCAAGAAGATGGTGAGCAGATCTATGTTGTTAGAGAGACAATGTAAAATTAACTCTTACCGAAGCAATCGAAGAGGGTGGTGGAAAAGGAGAAGGAGTTCTCAATCGGGCCTTGGCTCGTTCGCGCCTTTGCAAAGTTGCGTTTTTAGTTCTTGCTAAAGGGGCCGAGTGAGTTCGTTCCTTCAACAAAGACGATGCAAGAACCTGCAAGGGATTAAGGTGTAACATGCCAACAGAAGGAGATTACATAAATTGAAGGAAGGAAATGTGTTACCTTGCGGATTGCATGCCTGGTTTTCCTTGGCTGGGTGGTGTCGGCTTGGTAATCGGCCGGTGGGATTGCGATGGTCTTGGCCGATGGTTCCTTAGTGGTCTCGGCCGATGGATTTTCTTCTTTAGGCGCATCGGCAGCTGCTGCATCGACCTCCATCACTTGTTCATCAAGAAATTCTTCCATGGAGGGGTCTAGTTCTTCAAGATCGGCCTGATCATCAGTCTTGGCTTTCTTGCTGGTTTTTTGGGATTTTCCTTTTGCTGGCGCCTTCCGCATGGGGTTTTCTTTGGTCATCGGCCCTTGAAGTAGTGATGATACCTTTGGGGCAGTAAGGCCGATGATTGACTCCAGAATAGTTGATCCTGATGGAGGCACAGCTTGAGCATAAGAAATTTTCCGTCCACTATTGCTCACGGATGGAATCGGGCCGTCAGGGACTTGAGGGCTGATATCCTGGATGAGCTCCGTTAGATAAAATCTGGCCGATTGGTGGAAGATATGAGCAGCCCATTCTTGCCACCATGCTTGGAAGCTGATGTGGATGAAGGCGCTTAGATGCAATCGGTCGCAATCACCCAGGTTTGGGATTTTAATCTCCAGTGCTTTACTCATGATCAGTGCTGATGACACCGTGCCTCTGCTCTCTAGGAGTTTATGGAAGTATAAGTTGATGGGGAGTTGTCCAAGCCCGCACTGTCTAGCAGCCACCATGGGATTGTAGAATTCATAGGACAGTCTCGTGCTTCTTCCTTGGAATATGCCTACTGGGAGCAGGCATGGGGTGATGCCGATCATAAATGATTCCCATGACTCCATGTCGTCATTCACCAGGTCCAAGTGGAGATCATGAGGGAGTTCAAAACCCTGGTCTGAGGTGTAGATGAACATGTCCATCTTAATTGATGGGGGCCGGTGTAGAATCGGATGAACTATATGGACATGTTTTCGGCCGATTGATCTGCTCCAGGATAGACAGAGGCCGCTTCTCCAAAAGACATGCATCTTCTGGTTCTGGGATCTTCGTGATCGGCGTACTTTGATGGGAAGCAGGAGTCCGATAGTGGAGGCCGATTGACTATGGTGTTGGGATGGATAGTTAACCAAAGTTGGATAAACCACTATGGTCCTCCATGCGCCACAGTTTGCTTCAGCATCAGATCTTGAGTGGAAATATGAAGTAGCCGATACACAGCTCCCAGGAAATATCGGCCAAGGGGGATTTGTTTCTTATCAACCAGAGCTTGAGCCAAATGTTGACAATTTGTAGTGGGGCCGCAGGTTGATCCACAGAAAACAAATCTTTCCAACCATAGTGTCAGGAAGGCCACGTGTTCCCTCTCTGAGACTGATCCTTGTTCCATGTGCTCAGAAATGTACCCAGACCACCCTCCGATCTTCTTGGTTTTCAACTTATGGTTGTTGTTTGTCAGGAGACTGAAGGGGTTGATCTCAGATTGGATGTCTAATCCTGTCAGCAGCTTGACGTCAATCAGCGTTCGGGTCATCGGACCTTGCCGGAACAGGAAAGCGTTCAAGGTGCTAGACCAGAAATAGGTGGCCGCTGACATAAGTGGTTCATTTTTCTTGGTATCGGCCAGGGACAGAGTGATGCATTGGCCGATTCCTATTTGTCCCAGTGAACCTGCTTGGTCGCAGCAATCCTTTTGTGCCAGGTTCTGTAGCCATTGAGCTTTGACGACCAGGATCTGTAGGTGTGCTTCCAAGAAGAAACATTGGGTTTGGCTTGTTTGAAAGGAACTCTGTTGGTCTCTGCGTTTATCAGCCAGGTCAGGTCGCAGTTGCCCATGGGGCCTAGAAGGAACCGGTGGGATTTGTCGTTGGTGGGGATTAAGATTTGATCTTTGAAGACCTACGGCATATGAATAGTGATATAAGGTAATGACCTGGGGGGCAAAAAGCAGAAACCCTAGTTTGAAGAAATCAGCGAGAAAGTGAAAATGTGGATTCAGAAAGGATTGACTCACCACGGGGATCTCGGAAGCATAGAACGGTGCGGAAGCCATTGTTGCTGTTGAGGAGGTCGCTGTTGGAGGGGTCGGTACCAGGGAGACGCCGAGGAGTCACCGGAATTGCGAGGTGCAGAGGGATGGACAAGGAATTGCGCAAGGAAATCGGCAGCGAGAAGTTATGAGCCTGGATCTGCGTGGTTTTCAGACGAACCCTAGCAAAGAAGTCGATGGGTTCTTCGGAGCTAATTCCGCCACATTATATAATGAAGCGGAATTGGGGGGCATGTGTTAACAGCAGATTTTCGTAATCGGCCCGGAGAAGGGGGAAGAAACCAACGCGGAGAGAAGGGCAGGATTGGAGTCAGACCAGGTCTCGTATCGGACTCGGTAGGCGTATCGGACTGGGAGAGGTGTTACCAGGAAGAGCGTATCGGCCGATACGGATTCAATATGGTCATCGGCCGATAGAGGCTGGAAATTGACAGAGTCAGCGTGGGCTTGGTCTGGGCTCGAGATAAACTTCAAGGTGGTTGCCAAATAGAGATAAGGCTCAGTTTTAGGCAATTATATCTTGTAAATCAAGTAGGTTTAGATCTAATTTTTGGCAAGAGTCTGCCGCAAAGACTTGTTTGTTAATTAGAGATAAGATCGTGTTCTACACGGACCGTATTGTAATCTCGGGTACAAATATCTCGGCAGTTTGTACATAGAAACTCTCTCAATCAATCACACAATCAACCAAGTTTAATCTACCTTCGGCGCATCACCAACCCTCGCAAGAGGTTAACTCCCGATGAGTTCTTGCTTCCCCAGAGCAGAGGTAAGAACTCGTACCTGATGATCTACATCGTCGGGGCTAGCGTGTCGCTTTAGGCACGTTAAGCCCTGGCGATGTGATCATCGTTTATCGTGTGTTAGCTAATCTTGATGCGGTTTTCTAATTCTATCTCGCCAGCGGCTAACTCGTTTTAGGGTTTATTGCCGACGATGATTGAATTAGCTTGCTCGTCAAGATTATCTAAGGCATCTACCATCTCCAAAAGCGATCGACAACTTGATTTTCTTTGTGTTAGCTCTCGATCTACACTCTGAGTTGCTATCGACCTTAGTCGTGTTTCGAGGTTTAACCCAAAGCCTGTTTTCCGATCGTAATTAAGGATAGCACCGGGGTTGCAGCCGGTCTTACCTAATGCATGTGATCAGCGATGTTCTTGCATGTGTTTGCCACTTATACAGGCGGATTGGTGAATATAAGCATATCGGTTACAGGGTATTCTTAGGATCTCTCTGTGATTGGTATATTTATATTGGCCGATTGGCTTGTATAAGATCGCACTAGAGTATCAGCTAGTGTATTTATCTTTATGCAATCCTCATCGGCCGGTTCCAGTAATTTACTATAAACATATTAACATAGGCCGATAGGATTAGATCTGTTTCATCAGTTACATCATATTACTACTTCAAGTAAGCCGATATAGCAAGTATCTTCTCGGGGTTTGCCTCGATGCCTCGGGCAGAGATCAAGAACCCGAGAAGCTTGCCCGCAGGCACACCGAACACACACTTTTCGGGGTTCAGTTTTATGCGCGCGGAGCGAAGACTTTCGAAAGTCTCCGCTAAATCCGAGAGCAATGTCTCTTGGTTGCGCGTTTTTACAACCAAGTCATCGATGTAGGCCTCAACATTGCGCCCTATCTGACTACCCAAAGAAATACGAGAGGTACGCTGAAAAGTAGGACCCACATTCTTTAACCCGAAAGGCATGGTTGTAAAACAATAAGTTCCTACAGGGGTAATGAATGCGGTTTTTTCCTCATCCTCCCTAGCCATGCGAATCTGATGACATCCTGAGTATGCATCTAGAAAACACAAAAGGTCGCACCCCGCGGTAGAGTCGACAATTTGATCTATTCGTGGCAGGGGATAAGGGTCCTTAGGACATGCCTTGTTGAGGTCGGTGTAGTCGATACACATCCGGAGCTTGCCGTTCGCCTTGGAGACGACGACCGGGTTCGCGAGCCACTTCGGATGGATGACCTCACGAATGAATCTGGCCGCCAAAAGCCGCGCCACCTCCTCGCGGATGAAGGCTTGGCGCTCCGGGGCCTGCCGCCGCACCTTCTACCGGACGGGCCTTGCGTCCGGTCGCACGGCGAGACGGTGCTCGATCACCTCCCTAGGGACCCCGAGCATGTCCGCCAGTCTCCACGCGAAAACATCGGCGTTTGCCCGCAGGAAGGAGACGAGCGCGTCTTCCTATTTGCCGTCCAAGAGACCACCAATCCGGGTGGTCTTGGACGGGTTGTCGCCCAGGGCGACCTCCTTCACCGGGACCTCGTCGCCTGAGGCCATCCACTACCTCGAGGCGGGCGAGGTGGAGGCGCCGGGCTTGGACACCGTGGCGAGGCGGTCCGCGCGATGCTCCATACAAGCAAGCGCGACTTTGAGGTCGCCGTGGACGGTGATGGGGCCACTTGGGCCCGGCATTTTCATCTAGAGGTAGGCATAGTGGGTGGCCGCCATGAACTTCACCAACGCGGGCCTTCCCAGGACCGCGTTGTAGGGCAGATTGAGGTCCGTCACATCTAAGTCTATCCGCTCGGTGCGGAAGTTGGTGGGGCCACCGAAGGTGACCGGGAGGTCGATATGGCCTAGCGGCCAGGTATGCCCCGGCGTCACGCCGATGATAGGCTGGGACGGCCGGAGCTCCATCCCCGGGGCCTTGATGGCATCAAAAGCCGCGGGAGAGAGGATGTTGAGAGCTGCGCCACCGTCTATCAGGACGCGCCTCAACTTCACGTTGCAGACGGTGGGGGAGACCACCATCGCGATCTGTCCTCCTCGGGCAACGCATGGCGGGTGGTCGGTCCGGTCAAAGGTAAGGGTGACCTCCGACCAACGCGCCCGCCGCGTCGCCTCATGGGTGGGGACTGCAGCCAAAAGCTCTCGCTTCATGGCCTTGAGGCTTCGGCGAGAAGCGTGAGCACACGCTCCCCCATCAACGGTGGCGACGGTGGCCTCGGGCTCCTGAAAGCCCAGGTCATCATCGCCATCCTTGACGTCCTCAGCGGGGGCCTTCTGCTTGGCCTCACCTCGCCGGTTGCCGATGGAAGTCACCGGGGCCTTGCCCTCACGGCGTTCCTGCCTCTTCTCCTCCTCCCACTTCCTCGTTCGCTCGGCCAAGTTTTGAACTGCGCGGCAGTCGGTAAGGTCGTGGAGGGAGGTGTTATGCACAGTGCACCACCTGCCGGCCGGGCGGTCTCTGCCGGGAGCGTCGGCCTCCTTCTTTTTGTCGCCCACGGGCCTCCCCTTTCGGGAGGCCCGCGAAGCGCCCTCGACGGCGAGGACATGACCCTCGTCGTCGGAACGGGCCGACCTTTTCTTCCTCCTCTTGTCCCGCCGCCCTGAACGAGCGGCGGACTCGGGGGCAGCCGGAGCCGCCGCTCCAGATCCGGAGGAGTTCCAGGTCCAAGCCTTCTACTTGCGAGCCACGCGGTCCACGAGCTCGAAGAGCTACGCGGTGGTCTGGGGCTCCTTGGAGGCGATCTTTTCGAGCATGCGGTTGTGCCGCACGCCCCCCTGAATGCGTAGATAACCGCATGTGCAGGGATGCAAGGTATGGTGTTGCGAACTTGACAGAACCGCTGGATGTACGAGCGGAGAGACTCATCATCCCTCCGCTGTACCGCGTGCAAGTCCGCCTCTTCGCCTGGGCGCGGATATGTGCCTTGGAAGTTCGTGGTGAACTGCTGGCACAAGTCCTCCCAGGAGTGGACCGACGCGGGTGGCAGGTTCATTAGCCAACCCCGCGCCTGGCCCTTCAGGGCCATGGGAAACAAGTTCGCCATGACCCTGTCGTCACCCCCCGCGGCTTCTATTCCAGTCGTGTAGATCTGGAGAAACTCAGCGGGGTTGACGCTCCCGTCATATTTTTCGGTGACGGTGGGCCGGAACCTCGGGGGCCAACGGACATTCCGAAGGCTCGCCACGAAGGCTCGACAGCCGGCACCGACAACCGGGGACACGGGGGGCCGGCCCCCATGACCAGAACGGAGCGGCGCCGGCGCTCGATATCGAGCCGGGCGTCTGGCCCCCCATGCATATTCTCATGAGTCGGAGACGTTGACGAGGGAACCGCGGACGAACGTAGAGCCAGCGGTGGCAGCGCCAGAGGTCCCGGCGACGGAAGACCGCCTGCCGGTGCCTAGGCGCTGCTGCGCCGTCATGACCAGGTTGGCCACGTCATCCAGCCAACGTTGGGCCGGGGTCTCCGGATCGGGGACGACGGGTGGATGACGCAAGAGTGCGCCCGCAGCCTGGAGCGCGCCCTGGGGCGTGCCGCCATCACCATAGGTGAGGCGGCGACGCACCTCGCCTCGTCGTCCTCCTCCGTCACCTGCGGGCGGCGAGGTCGCGGATCCCTCGACTTCCTCAGGTGCCTTCCCACGCCCAAGATTCCGGCGGGAGAGGGACGACGGGGGGCGAGCCCAATGGCGCGGATTCTGCTCCCCGCCATCACCGCTGGCGCTCAAAGAAGGATCGTACGCCACTGTCTCTTCAGCCATAGGGCTTACCTGACGAAGCTTGGCGCACACGAAAGGAAATGGGGGCTCAGAAAAACACGCGCGCGCCCTCTACCTGGCGTGCCAGATGACGGAGTGTGAGGCTCCTCACCGGGAGACCGCGCAGGTCCCCCTTTGCCGGTTCGGCCGGGGGCGCAAGGTGAAATTCTTCGCCACTGATCTGTGGGATCCCAGCGAGAAAAAACGCGTGGACGCAGGCGATTTAGACAGGTTCGGGCCACTAAGAAGCGTAATACCCTACTCCTGTGTTCTGGTAGATCTGAGAGTATGATCGAATCCAGAGAGAGTCCCCCACGAGAGTCCTCCGCGAGCGTCCTCCCCCTTTTCTTAGGCCTGGGCCTCCTTTTATATGGCAAAGTGCTACCACATGGGCCACGAGCTGCCTAAGAAAGAAGACATTCTTTTACATTTAGGACTATTCTATCGCCAGGAACAGCCTCTGACAGACGCCGCAGCACGCCTTCGCTCGGTCAGCTGACTCCTCCGGGGGACGCCCGTTTCAACCTTCATTAAATGGCGGGCGACTTCTGTGTCTTGCCTGCACCGGAATTGGGAAAGCATCTGACCGGAGCTGACATACCAACTCCGGGAGTTGGCATACCAACTCCGGCTGAGAGACGAGAGACAGAGGGCTCTCATCATTCCGACGGGACGGGGCGAGGCGTGCAGCAGGCCGCCTGGCGCGCGTGCGACGCACAGGCATCCTGGCATCACCTAACCCGCGATCTGACCGGTCTGCGACCAGTCACTCTCCGTGACCGGTCACGGACCGGACATGCACGCACCACGCCTCATTAAATGCGGCGTAGTGCGCCCGTCTGAACCGCTATAAATGTGGTTAGGTGAGTTCAGCCGTGCTCACCTAACCTGCGCACGTGGCACCAAAGCCACAGGGGTCGGGACGCCCCAGGCCTCGGGACAGAAACGGGAGCGACCCGACCCCAGGGGGAAACCGGGAGGGCACCCGCCACGTCACCCTCGGGCCCGACCCCTCCGGGGGGACGGACCACGTGGATCCCTGTGGCCGCCCTTTCCTTTGGTTTCGATACCATCGGTACCATGTCACCGACACATGTACTAGTTGTATATACTCCATTCATTTTATCTTCTTTTTAAAATATATGATGTTGTCGATTTTTTCATTACATTTGATCATTCGTCTTATTAAAAAATTAAATAAATATTATTTTTTAAAATTTTTTATCATCAAATAAAATATAATCTTAACTTATACTTTTACATATTTATATTAATTTTTTTTAATAAGACGAATGGTCCAATGTTATACGAAAAATTAAAGGCGTCATACATTTTTTAAAAAAATAATACTACACCACTATAACCATAGTACTCTCTCGTTTTTTTTTAAAAAAAAAGGGTTACACAAAAATAGTACTCTCCCGGTTGTTCCCTTACAAGACATTTTAGGTTTGTTCGAGTTTATAGAAAAATGTAATAATATTTTTAACATAAAATAAATATATGAGAAAAATATATTCGATTGTAGATTTAATGGAACTAATCTGGTGTTGTGAATGTCGCTATTGTTTTTAAATAAATTTAATTAAATTTTAAAAATTTTGACTTAGGATAAACTTTAAATGTCCTGTAATATGGAATAGGGGAATATATACCTAGCTAGTATTTCATCAGGTCAAAAATATTTAGCTAGCATTAAATATTTCATCAGATCAATTTTGGCCGAACTTTGTTGTCAAATATTATTTGACTGGAGGGAGAATTTTAAAATGAGATTCACCAACCTAGCTAAATAGTACTAATTACTGTAGTAATGTTGGTCATTGTTCCGCGACTCTACCGTGTACTCCATACTGTGTATGTAAGCTAAGTACCTGCAGACGACTCTAGCAGTACCAGTGTACCACCAAAGATGATCGGGCACTACTATCTCACATATATACGTACGTACGGACCAGGACCAACCATCCAGTAGTCCTTACACTTGTCTAGGCTGTGTGTTCAGTCTGTTGTTTTCCCGACTCATCTTCCTCGTATTTCTCACGTAGGCTTTTTAAATTGTTAAACAGTGTGTTTTTTTAAAAAAATTTCTATACAAAAGTTGCTTAAAAATCATATTTATTTATTTTTGAAAAAAATCAGCTAATACTTAATTAATCATACATTAATAATAGATCGTTCCATTTTTCGTGCGGAGAAAATATGTTCCCAATCCAAATCAACGGACACAGCGTTAAAGTAACATTTTCTTCAACTTCTAAGCAAGCAATTAACGGTCGACACACATGCATATAGTTGTAAGTACTTTCGTATTAGCTACTCCATCAGTCCTACACACTGAAGTACCTAAGATAACCCGGCCGTGTGCGTAAATACAGCTATGCTTGCCTGCTTCATGTGTTCTTATCCACTTCGAAGCAATGTACGAGATGTGTAAAGTACACACAGCTCTAACATTATGTTTTGCGTCGCAAGACGACATACGAGGTCGCCGGGTCGATCGTTTTCAGAGTTTGGTCCGTCCTGCTCGTATAATATACTGCACACACACGGTAAAATTAGCACCCACCGGTGAAACGCGATCGAGACCAACGTACGTTCGCCAAGGCCTGTGTGTGTGTGTGCGCGCGCGCGCGCGCATCCAGAATCGTACAAACGGCCAGTCGCGCGCAGCAGGAGCTAGCTAGCGGGCGCATGCATGCACGCCGCGGCGCGCACAGGCTGGGCCGTGGCAGCGCGCGCGCTGCCGCGAATGAATGCCAAGTCGTCCGCATTAGCCAGCGGCTTCCGGCTTTCGCAGGTGGGGGCTCTCTCAGGAGTTCGTGGCCCTGACACGGTCAGTGCACTGCGCGCGCAGCCCACCCGCCGGAGCCCGGCGCCGCAAGCCTTTTCCAGCTGCGGCGTTTTTGTCCGAGCCTCGCGCGCGCGCAGGGTGAGATCGATTCAGGGGCGCGCACAGCGAGCGAGCTATACTCCCATGCGAGAACGAAGAGGCCACGACACGTCCATTAATGCTGACACGGTCATGAAAGTGCTCACGGGGAGGCGCCTCCGCTCCCAAGTCGGTCGCGCGCATCATATCGTTCGTCCGGACGTCCGCGGTCGCGCATGGCGAAAACGCCAAAGCGCGAGCGCGATGGAGATAGCGGCGACGCCTGACCGATCGACCACATGTCGTACACATGAAACGAACGCGCGACGCCGCGACCGCACACGCCTAGCCCGTGCCGTTGCGGTGTGCGGGCGGCTGCACCCATGCGTTCGTGTGATGCGCGTGTGTGGGGAGGATTCGGGCGGTTTGGATTTTACTTCTGTGTTGTTGGCCAGTACTAATTCCGGTTCGGCCTATCTTGTGATTTTGTGATGTGAGTCGTTTGACGCTTGGCAGGCCATCGGATCCACACGCGTCCAAAACATCACGAATGGGCAGTGGCACTCGCTATCTTGCACCTTGTGATCGATCGTTACTAGTAGCCGATCTTCTTTTGGTCTCATCGCAAGTGCTTTAGGCCTTCAGCCTTCAGGGTAGTCCGTATGTAGAGTAGTACAATCCAGATCGAAGTGAAGCGTATAAAGCCGCTAGTGCTAGTATATTTTAGTTCTAACCCTGACACTGTCAATGCCCACCTTAAGGTCAATCTACACAGTTGCATGCACTGGATATCTTTAATTCTTCTCTTCTTTAAATTACTCCCCTGTGTATGACTAGTACCTTAACATGGTTGCCAATCGACTTTTTCTGCTGCTTGTCAGTGATTTCGAGGAAGGGGAACTGTTAGAATACGGATGAACTCCCTCACTGTTGTAAACTGCACGGATTCTGGTCATCTGGGTTTTACTGGAGTAGTATAAAGTAGAACCGGTGCCGGCAAACACAGTGAAAGTTGTCTGAATATATTGTTTTTTTTAAATAAACACAATACAAACACAGACACTCACTACACGTGCACACTCACTCCTATGAACGCACACAATTTTTCTTTGAGAAACACAGTACAAACGTAGGCGCTCACAACGCGTGCACACTTATCCCTTCCGAAGACTGGGCCGATATATTTTGAGATTGACGAAGTCATCACGGGCGCCTCACTATCGAGGGGTACATCATCTATTACTGAAAGAATAATTAACCGTAAATACGATTACTCGTGTCAAATCTAGGATTTGAACCCGGATGGACTGGTTTCACCACAAGAAACCTAACCAATTGAATTACACTCACTTCGTCAAAGTTGTTTGAATTTTCTCTGCCCTTCCATCTTGTTTCAATATGGGAGTACTTGCCCAAGCACCTACCAGGAGGGAGCTCAACGTGGTACGCGTATATTTGAATCCGATGGTGATTTACAGACCTGAGCGTATGAAATGATGCAAAAATATTTCATCGATTCAGTGCAAACATTTACAGGCCAGGCTCGGTCTCTGTCGTGGCATGTTGGGAACGATGTTAGGAGCGGGATCCCCCCAAAGTAAAGTAGCCCGTAAAACAATTGTAGACCAACAATAATATGGGCCGGAAAGGCCTCGTGGGTCGTCTACTCTTTCTCCGCCCATCAGATCCACGGTTCCTACTTCCTACGCCGTTTTCTCCTCTTTTAAGGCGACCCAGCCGACTTCCGACTTTGCCAGCCGAAACCTGCCGACCGGCAACTCATGTCTTCAGTGGCCTACAGCTTTCGTTTATATCTATGCTATAAAGCTAATAATTTTTTTAAAATTTGAATATTAAAATTATTTTATGGTTTTCATCACAATTTATTTTATAACATTAGTTTTATATCATTAACAAATAAAAACATATATAAAAGGTTTACTTATAAATTATTTTTTAATTGCTAATAAGCAATAAGCATATCTTATCTTATCTTACCTATATAAAAAATCAGTAATTTTTTTATCGTCACCTAGCGCTTCCGTCCGTCGTGCGAGAGTCCATTTTTCTCACGATCCCCTCCGCCACTTGCGCTTCCTTCGTCCGTCTCCCTCAGAGAAACAGTCAAACCGAATCTAACTAAATTTTTCTTCACAAAAACCAATCATGTGAATAAATTGGGCTAAAAAACATCTTTACGGTTTAGACTAATTGAATCCGAGAAGAAAATGAAGAGCAATCGAGTCGGAAAAGAAACAAAATCAAATATACACTCGATCCGGCAGAGAAGGAAATCACTCTGTTCATTTCAACTGGGGTGGTGGCAGTAATTGGTGACGCTCGATCTGCGTCACCGGCGCCCAATCTAGGCTTGATCCACGTTGTCGGCACCCAGATCCGCGTCCCTCGTGCTCGATCCATCACTGCTACGGAGCTTGTTAAGCCAACCCGACATACGGAGGCATGCATGAGGAGCCGCTTTGGGTAATCTCATGCCTGCCAGACGCTGCGCAGCCCTCTCTAACTCACCACCGATGATTCGATTTCGAGGACAAGGCTGTCGTCGCCGCCAGGAAGATGACGACCACACCCGACGATTCAAGCTCGAAGAGGCCGACGATGGAGATGGCCATGACTTTGGCTGGATCCGGGCGAGGAGGCGCGAGGCCACCCCGATCCACTCATCGTCGGACTACGCCATCGAGGCAGCTCGATCCGTTACCGGGGAGCTCGATCCACCACTGAGAGCTCAAAGTTAACGAACTAATTCGAAAAAAAATATTAAATCATCATGGGTCCTACCCAAAGCAACTCTACATTGTTGATTTGATTTGATTGTCTCGACATGATCGTGCTCTCACGCGGCGCGTACTTCGTGTCAAGGTCTGATTTAAAACTAGATTGTGATGTGAGACACGCAGGGTTCGTCGTTATTTTTTCAGTGTTTAGTTCTAATTCTGTTCTATCCGGCCCTCTACTCCCCTCTCGTTCTTTCTTGCATTGGGCGATGGACCACCCCCTCTCTCTTCTTTTACGTCATCATATTGTTCTACTATTATACTGACCATGCAACTATATATCTTTCCTTAACTTCCTCGCCTTTTCATTCCTTCTCGATCGCATTCGATGAGGCAAAATGACGATGTGTGATTCTAAGGCATTAGAAAATGGTGCAAGTGAAAACATGTAGATAATTGATGTTATATCACTATATTCATTTTAATATGTGTGAAAGTTTTTTTAGAAAATCTTAGCGGATGTTAGAGCTGGTAGATAAGAAAAAACAATCTATTTCCGAATAAGTTAATTGACACATCCATGTGAAGAATATATTTTTTTAAAAGGGCTCATATCATGAAAAACTAAATCCTAATCATCTAATATTTATATATTTGTTATAATTTTATTTTGTCTGTTGTAACCAGGGTTGAAAAAACCGGCGGTAACCGTGCGGTTACCGCCCGTACCGCGGGGGTACGGTTTAATGAAATTCGTCCGAATTCAAAAAAAAATTTTAAAAAAGAAAAAAATCAAAAAAAATGGTGAAGGTAGTGCTTGATTTGTAGTGTTTTATGGTGAAGAAATTTCTCAAAAAAGAGTAATATTTATTCAAATTTGAGAGCAAAACGGAGAATAAATTTAAAAATTGGAAAAAGAAAAAAAATGGGCCGGCCCGTCACACATCGCGCTGTAACCGCGCGGTTACCGCGCCATACCGCACGGTAACCGTGGTCGATACCGCGGTTTGCCCGAATTTTTGAATTCAAATTTCGATTTGTAAATTTGTCGCGGTTTTACGCGGTTATCGTCGAGTGGCGGTAACCGGGTACCCGGTGGTAAGTCCAACCCTGATTGTAACGCACGGACATTATTTTCAGTGAGTATATAATAACTGAAATGATGGGGTCACTACGTACTCACGCCGGCCGAATCCTCCTCTTTTACACCACCGCTCGGTTCGGTCCTCTCTAGTCCTGTCGATTCCGTTCCGGTCTCTAGTTGCGATTTGTCAGTTGACGCGTGCATGGTTTTCTTCTCTAATCGAATTCGCGCGGGCGCGGATGTGGACGTCAACTGTGCTCCGGCCCGCGCGTGACGAGGCAAGCAGCTCTCCTAGCTAGGTTAGCAGCAGGTTGCCGATCTTTTTCCGCCTACTATTCGTGAGCTCGAGTGCGACGGCCTGGTACACTGGTACGTGTTGGACTTACGTAGTATACTCCACTCTACTGTTACCAAACCTTGGCGACAACACTACTGTACGGTACTGTGTCATACGCATCACGTAATCATTGAAACCTTAGCTGCTAGCCACGCGCACAGTTGGGCGGTGGGCACGACCGCACCAGCACTACCACCGGCCACACTTTGCACCCATACGCATTTGCTCTTTTTTTGTCCTACAAAATCTACTGCTAAGTTACCGTATCGTCAGGGACTCATGATCATACGTGCGTACAAGTACAACGAACGATCACATGCACGCTCAGTCGATCCCCAAGCACGTAGGAAGAGTAGGCTAATGAAATGAAATATCTTGATCTGGTAGTCTACTATATGCCATTAAGCTCGATGAGATTAACACCAGAGATTAGTTCACCTCAAAATCCAAAAGACAGGAGCTAAGCCAGGCAGCCAGCTAGGTAGGCAGTTCACTACACGGCGAGTTTTGCCTGCTTCTCGGCGACCTCCAACGACGAGGACTCCTCCGTGATCATGCAAGTCGAGCTCCTCCGGTGCGACGAGCAGGACGCGAGGGCCGGGTCAGCGATGGCGACGATGACGTCGATGAACGCCGCCAATATGGCGGCGTGCGTGTCCTTGCCGTTGGCGCGGAGGTACCACCCCAGCATCTCCTCCAACCATCCCCAGTCGCCGACCCCGTGCGCGACCACCATCTCCTCCATGGACACCCGGAAGTCCACGTACGGGTCCTCCGACTCGAACGCCACCGCCACGCCGCCGATGAAGGCGGCCTCGCCGGCGGCGCCCGACGACTTCTCCTCCAGTATGGAGCTCGTGGCCGACGCGCCCGGGTCGAAGAGGAGCCGGTCGGAGGAGCGGAGGCCACGCACGATAGCGTCATCCGCCGTGTCGGCGGCCTCGGCCCCCGCCGACGCCTCGGACGCCGTGGAGAGGCTGTCGGAGCAGTCGTGCCGCGCGGAGGAGGTCGTGAAGGAGGACTCGGCGGAGTCGAGGAAGATGGAGGCGATGGTCCTGGAGCCCGGGGGCGGCGGCGGCGCCGTCGCGGCGCGGAAGGACTGCGTTCTTGGGTTCTTGCAGGATGGCCACACCCACGGAGGTGCGGTCGCCGGAGCGGGAGGAGGGGACGGCGAGGTGTCCCTGGCCTTGTTGTGGAAGAAGGAGCTCAAGGCCAGCCTTCGGATGACCATTGGTACAGTGTGGATTTCAAGATGAACCGGCCGGAGGAGAGGGTTTGGTGTGTGGCTTTAAAACAGGGGCGTGGAGTTGACACAAATCGTGGACACGTCGCGGTTTGGTTTTAAAGGAGCTTTGGGAGGGAAGAGGGGAAGGGGGGAGGGCGATGAAAGATCTGGGTCTGTTCGAATCTACTCTTTCCGAGCTCTTTTTACTCTAGTTTTTTTTACACGTTTTTTGAATTGTTAAATGATATATTTTTTAAAAAATATAAAAAATCTGATTTAAAGAATCATATCACTTTAATTCTAAAGAGATTTTTAAGTTAGTATGTAATTAATTATGTGTTAATAAGATATCATGTTTTTCGTGCGACAGAAAAAATTGCTAACTTCTTTTTCCGAACACACCTTAAGGCTGTGTTTTTTTTGTTACTCTTCCCAACTCATTTCCCTCGTTTTTCGCGCGCACGCTTTCAAACTGCTAAATGGTGTGTTTTTTGCAAAAAGTTTTTATACGAAAGTTGCTTTAAAAAATAATATTGATCCATTTTTGAAAAAAATTTTAGCAAATACTTAATTAATCATGTGCTAATAAGTCACTCCGTTTTGTGTGCCGGAGGGATTAACTCCCAACCTCAATTTTTAGAACTCAGCCAAAATCCTATGACATGCTTTGAAGATTTATATATACATATGTAGTGGCGGAGCCAGGGCCCAGCCAGGGCTGGTGCCCGGGCTTCGCCGAATGCAGCCGTAGTGTGCAGTACCTATTAGTTACTGTTAATTACCATGCTTAGGCATAGGTTCAGGCGTTCAGCCGCATACAGTTGAGTAAAATACTACTAGTAGCTAATGACGTGTTTAATCAACTAGTTCTAATGGATGTCAGGCCAATGGATCAGCACGCATTGGTTCTCTTGTCCGTAAATTAGAACTCGATCTATGCTAAATCATGAACGTCGTTCTATGGATTTAATTGTACTTTTTCTCTATCGTTAGGCTTGCCCAGGTTCAGAAAAATTTTTAGAACCGCCACTGTACGTATGCAAATCTTTGTAAAAAATGTTGAAAATAAATTCAGATAGAGCACGTTGGCATACATGGGTTTGATCGGTACGGCTAGCTGCAGCCAGGGTTTAGTATTTCAGAGTACATATGATTATACCGAGGGTTATTGAACTTTTGAACGGAATTTCTCAAAATTTGGACAAAATTATATAATATTGATTTTTTTCCTTGTGAAATTCAAAATTGTATTTGTTTTTCCGTCGGTAGAACATCCCACCGGGACCAACCGAAATTTTGTTTTCGGAATTGTTAACCCTGACTGTAGCTGCTACGCCGAGTCGGCTATAGCGAACACTTCTTATCATGCCCTATCACTATGCTTAAATAAAGATAAATTTAGAGAAAATTTTACCATCATTAAGAAAGTACCTCAAGGTACCAACATTTTACACTAAAAATTTTAGTATCTTGAGGTATCTAGTACCTAGAGGTACCATATTTTTCTGTTAGAGAATGTGGTACCTCTTGATACCTTTTTAAGATGGTAAAATTGCCCTAAATTTAGTCTTCATGTCAAGAAGTAAAAGGAGGACAAATTCCAGTGAACATTTTTAGCTTTTTATTTCAGTATTGTTTGTAAACGAAAGAAATGTTTGCTTGAATTCCATGCATAAAATTAACCAAGGCCACATACTTCACTTTACAAAATAATTTTGGATTATTTCCATATGTTATAAGAGGTTTGAGCTCACATTATCAGCCTATTGGTTTATCAGGCGCAGAGAAAATTTAAATTTCTGAAACTTAATTCTACGGTTGATTTAAGTCGTAGTCCAACTGAAAATTTGTTTTTTTTTCTATCGTAGGCTTGGGTTCTCATTGTCCAGGAAGACACTGTATTATCTGTCCTCATACCTGAGTATCTATGACTTGATGATCCATGTAGGCATTGGCTCATCTGAAAGCCAAAAGGGTGTAATTTTCAGAACAGACAACTCATATGAACCTTGCAACCCACTTGGCACATTCAGACGGACGATCCGGATTATGGGGGCAAGACCCACAGTCCCACACATGTGCGTGCAAAAGCCAAAAAGAGCAGGAGTGCAGGATGCTGAGATACAATCACACAGGACAGCGCTGATACATCATACGCCATCCATTGAAACCTGAATGGCTACCTTGTCTTGGAGATGGAAGGACGACCGGGTCTTGTAGCACGAAGCATGTAAAACTGCAAAGGCATTTCGTGCTTCCAGCGAATGTTTTTCCGGCCATTTTAACACAACCCCGAGATGGAGCTTGACCCTGTCCACGTTGCTCTTTCATGGTTCCATGCAAGATCGGAGGCCATGTCTTTGCCTCCTGCATCACTGCAAGTCGTGTGTGGCTCGCTGCATTTTGGTTGGTTTCGTGAGCTTCGCCTTGCAAGTCACAGGGTTGATGGATGATGCAACTAATCAGAAATTCAGAATAGCTCACTGTTGGAAGTCTCAGGGAACTATTTGCAAAACAGGCCATTTGCATTTATCCTGAAGGGAAAACACGTGATGAGGGGCAAGCTGCAAGCAGGAGGCAAGCATTTCATCCGTTGACGTGAAGAACTTCCCTTGGGACTTCTCCACGGATCTGAAACTCTGAAAAGTGGGATTTCTCCATGGTCTGATACTCCAGCTGCTGTGCTGATCCATCCCGTTCCTCTGCTTCGTCACTGTAGGAGATTGGATGTGGCGCTGCCTTGCAAGTTTCAAAGATGTTTTTTCAGGCAGCTGCTCACGTCTCAGTGTTCCTGCAGTCATTTATGGTAGATGTGCTTGGCAAAAGGAATTTTGGTGGATACGCCATACTGGCCGCCCCTATCCAAGTCTTACTACCAATTGTCGTGTAGGTCGCTGTCGTCTGGACCATCTGATTATTGGCATCACCATTGGCCTACCACGGTGCCTTTTTCTTCTGAATCCTCAATTTGAATCAGGGCAAAATGCACGAGCGATAGGAATATTCAATATTGTACTCCAAGATTGGCATGATTCTGTACTAGAACATTCAGCGTGTAAACGGCCTTATTAATTTGGATTGGGATCCAATGCAGTTTGAATAGGGAATTTGGAAGGTTATATGCATCTAGACCAGCAGGGACCCTCTGCAAATTAAATATGGTGAAGGTTGTGGTTTATAAGGCATGCAAGTCTGCAAGAGCTCCCTGGCCCCTGAGGACAAAGGTACTGAAAATATTGTTGTTGCATAGAGATTTTGTTCAAGGGTCAGCTCAATACTACAGAAGATTGGGATTTCGGATCATGATTTTGTATGATTGCTTCATGAATTATTGATGGTTGGGTATACTGAATTCACAATTATAGTACATTTGGAGGATATATTGGGGTGTACACAATACAAATTCTTTCGTCTTGGTTTCTTCTGGACGTTCAAGCTGAACAATCATCTCGAGTGCACGTACCCGCGAAAGCTACAAGTCGTCTGTTATGTGGTATCCCAATGCCGGTGGATGAACATATGAAGAAGGGGTGTATATAACTTGAGCGTATATGAAGTAGTAGTACGGAGTAGTTGTTGTTAATAGGTGCGCAGTACAAGACTGATAAAAACCTCCTTGAAATTCCTCAACATTACTAATGCAGAGGCGTACGTACCATCATGCCTGATCGCTAGGATCATCTGCTGGAAACACTACCTTCAGGGTAAAAAAAACGTAGCTTGACGCTAATTCATCTGTTTTAAAATATTAAAAATTTTAGATGAATATAAGTATGTAACACATCCTAGCAGTACTACGAATCTAGACAGCATGTCTAGATTCATAGTACTAATAGTACTAGGATATATCACATCCATTTAAATTTTTTATATTTTAAAACGAAAAAAGTATTTACTTGGATTTTATTGATTTGAACTGTGTGTGTCGAGAGTTAAAAAAATTGAATCGAGAAGGCATGCATGTACATTTCGAGTTAAGCCAAACTGCCACTCCTAATTGACGAGTCCGTACTGATAGGTTCAGAGAAAGGACAAAGATTTTCTACATCTAGATATCATGACACCCATCATTTATATGTGATCCAAATAGTTATAGAAAAAATTTAAAAAATTATTGACATCAATTGTGATGATATAAGTCTATACACAAACATGCAAGACTATATTTGATCTATAACTAGAGAAACAAAAATAATAAAATCAGACAATGAATAGTACCCGTATAGTGGAGATAAAATTTGTTATTTTTGTTTCTTCATATGTAGATCGAATTTAGACTTGCATGTATGTATAGTGTCTTATATTTTCATAATCTATCTTATCAAATTTAATTTTTATATAACTGTTTAAACTATATGCATATACCTAGGTGTCATGACACAGGTGTAAAAAATACTTTTCCGAAACCTTTGGAGAAGTGATCATTGACGAAATGACAAAGCATCTGTGAGCCCGACTGCCCGAGACGCCTGGCACCAGATTAGGGTTCATGGCTGTCATAGGACAAATATCGTTTTTGGCACTATTGTCTGAAGAAATGATACTGTAGCTCGTTCTTTCTGCAAGACTAGCTGCCATCATTAATTTGCATCCTTCCAATGTGCGTCTAGCTACTACTAGTAGCCTAGTACTCTAAGACAAACTTTATCTATGCATTAACCAATCATGCAAGGTCATTTAGCTTTTGATTTTTACCACATGTGAAACGAAAAATACCATTAGGATATAATTAATTAAGTATTAGCTATTACGAATTCAAAAAATAAATTTATTTTATTTTTTTAAAAAACTTTTATATAAAAGTTTTTTAAAATAAAAATGCACTGTTTAATATTTTAGAAAGTGTAGGCACCGATTAGGAAAAGAACGCACCCAAAAACTTTTTTCACAGTACGTGCCAATTTGCAGATGATCCATGCTTAGATCAGTTTGCACACCTTAGTTCCTTTTCTGCGTTAGTTTTACCAATATACTCCCTCTCGATCATAAATACTATTTAATATTTAATGATTAGAGCAAAATTTAGTCATACTTTTGAAAAAAATTGGCTATCAATAACCTCCTAAATATTTAATTTGGAAATAGTAATACATAGATTTATCTTAAAAAGTAGTACCATAATGTCATAAAATTGTTACTCCAAATATTTATACACTTATACTCATATAAAAGCAATAGTTAAATTTTTGCAAGCTTTATAAATCTTGTTGTGCACATCACTTATTTATGACAAAGATAAAGTAATCCAAAGTCCAAACCAACGAGATGACGGGTTTAGCCTCTACTATCTTCGTTTAAAAAAAACTTTATAGATGAATTTAAACATATTTGTCTAAATTCGTTTCTAGAAATTGATTTTTTCCGAAACGAAGGAAGGAAATGCTATAACAAGATGCAAGGCAAATGTACCAATTGTACCGTCCGTTCTCCCTCTCTCCCTGTGTGCCCTGGATACAGAGAGGGACTTTTTACCCGGCAGCAATGCAGCATCCGCATGCAGCTATGCAGATGCAGGGCAGGTCAGGGCAATGGCCAATGGCACAGCAAGCAACACAGACGCCCAGAACCCACGAAAAAGATCGGCACAGTCCACACGGATGCTAGCCTTGTCTTCGTGTACTAGCATAGCATACCAGGAAACAGCAACCGGCCAGGCTTGCCGCTTCGATATCCTCTCCGGTGCGGGCTAAGCTACCTAGCTCCGCGGCCGCGGCCGGCCAGCCGGTCCCCTCCCTTCAATGCTCACTGCCCTCTCCGCCATGATTGCATTGTGCCATTGTCCATGGCCGTGATCAGCGCTCGCTGCTACGCTCAGACCAACACAGGAAATTATTACTTGCTCCTACTACGTGCAAGCAGCGAAAAGGGGCAAGCAGGCCACTGTTTGAAATTCATCCCTCCCACCTTTCAAAACAGCCGCGCGTCGTGCCGCTGTAGTAGTGCAGGAGCAGTAGCTGGGTCAAAACTCGAAAGGGAGACAGCACCAAAAAGATACTGCGGCTGCAGCCACCTAGGGCTAGCTGCAGGACGCAGAGAGTTCGTAGCGACATTGCTCGGCTGGGCATGGCAGTCGCGCCTAGATCGGCTCGTGCACGGCTTGCGTTGCTTGCCTGGGTACGCCACCACCTGCGCAGCCAGCGATCATGGCCGGCGCGGCGTCCGACGGGACGAGAGCTAGCGCGCGCGGCACTCTCGTGAAGGCGTACGCGCCATCCGGCCGCGCAGCGCGGCGCGGGCCGGTGCAGGTTGACCCGCGACAGGCGCACGGGCCGCACACGCGGTGCGGACGGGCCGGCGGCCTGGATTTGGGCGGAGTTCTCGCTGGCTGTCGCTTTTCCCGTGCCAGATGACGCAATTACGAGCCGTACCCGATCAAAACCGGCGTGATCGCCGGTCCGATGCATGTGTTTTGTTTTCATGCCAGATCTTTGGTAATCGTTACAACTTAGTACGACTCTCTGAGTCCGCTAGTACGCTGGTTTCTGTTAATTGCAGCCTATAGTACTTCAGGGAAAGCATGCAAGATTTCAGGTGGCGATGCGAGTAGTATTTTTTTTTGCCTCGGGGAAGCGATGCGAGCGATACGTGATAATTTCAGGTGGCGCAGTGCCGCGGCTGATGTGCGAAATCATGCAAGATTGGCAGATTGCTAGCGCGCACGTACTACTCTCTGGTGCGATCGGTTCCAGGTGATAGAGACGAGACATGGGCATACCTTGACACGGAGTGGGCTGGGAAGGCGCGGGTGGTCCATCGGCTACAGCCTACATGCTCCTCCTATCAAACTCTCGTTATGTCCAGTTCACTTGGCCCATCCTTGGTTTCCTCTACGACCAGTGCTCCTCTAGCCACTACCCACTGTTTCCATATTGGCGCACGGGTCGTACAAGATGGTCTGTTCCTGTTCACCTGACGAGCAATTTTTTCTTCCAAAACGATATCGAGCATTTGAGCCATCCTTAGCCGGATTGGATTGATGAGATCGTTGTGCTAACATATTTGTTCTATGGCCGTTATTCCTTGTAGGAGTAGTTTTTTTTTCCTTTTCAACGACGATTTTATGGTTTTTTCATTCATGGTCACATTTCACTAGTCCAAAGTTCTCACTTCTCAGGCTCTCGGCTGTCATTCGGCTGTCTCGTGACATTGGGCTTTCGGCACCGCAGAAGGTTCCTCGCCGGCAGCTCGCGTTCGCCTGTGCCGCTCCGGTCGTACTCGTAGCACACAAGTCAAAACAGGCAAACTCTTGGAGAGGCTGGAACTGGGCCAGAACTTCCAGAAACGGCCCATCCCTTAGGCCGTGAGTTGGGCTAGAAGCCTGGTACGGCCACAACAGAGGCCCATTGATAGGGCCGCTACGGGTTATCAGCCCAATATGGCCCGCAAGGACTCACTGACCCAGCCTATTTTTTTTTCGGGCCCAGCCCCCATATAGATTCGTTTTTTTCCACGTAGTCATGTTCATGTAGACGAGGAGTAGTGAAGCTTCCATTGCACCTTCGGTATCAACAGGTGAGCAGCGCCCTAAATAGCAGCAGCCAGCAAGATTTGCCATAACTAAAGTGGTCTAAATTGGGGGGTACTGACACCTCTCCCTCCCTCACGGCATTTGCATCGCCAGATGGCTATACAACAGATCAAACAGGTCATGCGGATCTGTAACCCTGGCCACAGCAACAACCGCAATTCATGAGCACTTAATCGTTTTCTCTAGGCACTATGTGGCATTCATCGTCACTTTAATTGCCGTGAGGTTACCAGCTGATCTTTTAGGAGGAGGGATTTAAGGAGTTGTTGGAGCTTCACTGCATGAACTTGGCTTGCGACTACTAGGATGCCAGGTTTGCATCTGCGATTCTGCATGCCAGGCGAACTGTGCTTGTGCTGCCTTGCGCTGCCGACGCCCACGCTTTGAATGCAACCGTAGCATCTCTGCCTCCTCTTAGCCCAATGCTTCTCTAGTAGGCGTACTATTGATCAGTGATCTTCAGAATTCAGATGTGTGTGAGGAGGAAGAAGCGGGCTCGATAATCTGAAGTGACATAGTAATCAATGTATTTACTCATTGTTGGTCAGAACACGATTACTCTGTCTGTAGATGCAGGCTGTATTGAAGCGAATTTATCTGCAAATGTGTTGCTATCTCTTCGGCCATGTTTCAATTCATGGTGGTGTCGACATCGTAGGTAAAGCCGTAGTAATAGTCGAGTATAGTACCTCTACTAATACTCCCAACTTCCAGTTGGCAAAATTGTTAGGCAGAGGACATGACTTAATTCCGTGTGCAGCAGACGTGGAGCAACGCAACCTGGTAACAGCCTGCGAAGTTCGCCGCATCTGGCGAGCAGAGCTGTTGCTTCTTCGGAACCGATCGATCGATGCAGCAGCAGCAGCAGCAAGCAACGCATTCAAGCGACAAGGGTTGGCGAGCGAGACAGAGAGAGAGAGAGAGAGAGAGAGAGAGCGTGGTTTAATCGCCTGACACCAATCCGGCCATGCGCGCCCCCTCCCCGCTCGGCATCGCTGCACAACTGTCTCCAATTACTCGTGCATTTATACGGCTTAAAAGCGAATTAATCGGCAATAGGTCTCCATTTGAATGATCCTAACCACCGAGCATCTTTCCAGTTCTCCCTCACGTCCCGTCACAGGAGAAAAGATTGCGCTTCTGCTAATCTGAAAACTTTGGTTTTTGTAGGCAGGAGCAGTGGATCGATGATTGCGTGTTCCTTGTTCCAAGCAGGTTGTGTTTGACGAACAATTGATTACTCAGATAATATTTGTGTCGATCTCTTATACATGAAAACTGGCAAACTCACAAACATTTCTTGTTACAGATGAGATCGTCTGATCCTTGACCCAAGCAGTAACAAAGGTGACCTGAACTACAGGTAAACTGAACAATTTCAGGTGGAGCGAGCATTAAGATGTTTTTCTCAGGCACTTGTAAAAAGCTAACAACTAAAATTTTCATTGTCTAGACCATCTAAATCAAATCACGATTTACGAAAAAGAAATGGAACTGTCTGAAATGATCTTGCGATAGGCATTCATGCTCTCACCTCCTAGTCTCCACTGGAGTTGTACTCCTGCATTATCTCGAAGCACTTGAAGTGATATTGTGATAAGTAACAACGTTACTGAATCGTGCTTTAAAATTAGACAAAATCACTATGTTGATAAGCATACAATCACTTCTCCCACCACAAATCTGTGTTTGCCGATGCAAAAAATAAATAAATAAAGTGAGCTACAGAACTCATGCCATGACACATGTTTCATGCAAAAGTGCAAGATGAGACAGGCATGCACAAGGTGCTATCACATGCTAGAATATATGATCTCCACCAATCCATCCCAGAATTTTCTGAATTAAACGATAATAGTAAGAAAGACAATACAACAGACTTATTTCCTACCTTTTCTGTTTTTCTAATTGAATTGCCTGTCCGACCTTGTTTTAATTATGTCCAAGACTTAAAGACCAGAGTCTAGTGATACTAACATAGTGCACGGTGATTCGGCCTCAAGCAATAAGAGCAAATATCTGCTTTAAAACTCTGACAGTTTCATCACTGTTACTAATTGTTTGACAATTGGGAAATTGGCATGCAAGTATTTTTCTTACACTACATTGTTTCACTGACAAGTGATCTCTCACTAACATGGATGGCATCCACATGTAATGTACTAATGTGGAAATCCTGAAGTGCACCTTTTCAGGTCATCAAGGGTGACAAACCCTCAATTTGTTTTTCTCATTTTTTAGGTAATTTGGGTTATCTTTCAGATGGACATGCGCCTTATTTTAGTTTCTATACTATAGTAACTTGTAATTAAAAGAAAAAAAGATAAATTTCTTAATTAAGGACAGTTCCCTTCGGTGGGAGATTCAGTTTTCGGCTCTGTAAATTTAGTACAACTGTGTACAAATGCACATGTATTCAATCAATCACATTACACATTGCTGCAACATATTTATGTACCATTCAGTACCACAGAAAAGGGTCAATACTATATGACAGGACAAGAGCATTACTTCCATTAAATAATTTAAATGTTGATGACATGATAAACTTAAAGTCTTTGCACTGTTGCACATAGCTCTCAGCTGAACACTAGAACAGGAAATACTACTGAAACGCGAAATTATTACCTAGACCAATTCCGTTTTACAGGGTGCACCGCACGCAAGAAACAGGTCTATGAAATAATTCCTTTCGGGATCCACGTAAACTCTGATCGATCATGAATGGTAAATTAAAGCTACGACGGCGACGACGACGAAGAAGAAGAACTAAACGCAAGAACTGAATCCAACTGTTGCACCAGCTAGCTAGCCTCGCCGATCGGATCACCGGCGTTGGCGCGGGCGGCGCTGGTCGTCGTCGTTGAAGTCGAGCAGCACGGCGCTGTGGCACCGGGGGCACCGGGGATCCTCCCGGGACAGCATCACGTACATCATGCACCGGGGGCACCCAGCCAGCACCATGGGAGGCCCAGCGCCGCCGCCCGCGGCGTCCGGGCTGCCCTCCGACGACACGCACGAGCTCGGCGGCGACGCGGTGGAGGACGACGAGGACGACAGCCTGCGCGGCGACGTGTTCGCGCCGTTGACGCCGCCGCTATCGCCGCCCGGGCGCACAGTCGCCGACGGCCCGCCGCCGCCACCACGCGCCCTCGACAGGCTCATCAGCCTCAGGCACTCCAGCTTGGAACTCTTGCCGTTGTTCCTGCTCATCCTCGCCTCCACCAACACCACCTCCGATCACTGCACGCAGCTACGCCACAACATTAGGGAGACAACACAAGTTCACAACACACACGACATAGCTAAGCTAGCTATCCACTATCCAACGATATGATCTAGCTAGCTAGTGACACATTGCACTAAACTTGCTCTGAAAAAAAATCAACCACATTGCGCTAGACCAAAGGCATTACCTCGGATTCTAATAGAGGGAGCAGTTCGATGTGTTGGTGGATTGGAGCTCTCCACTTGGTTGCATATAGCTTTTGCTAGGTAGGAGTATTTGTCATGCACCACTCCTGTTGTTATATAATGGGGAGGGGTTGAGGAGGAGGTGGGTTTTCTTAAAGGCAAGAACAGCCACATTTAAACGCTGGTCAATTCCCTCCAAGCCTCTGGAGTCTGGACGCTGTCCCGCCATACTTGTATTTTCCATTAATATTGTAGCTTTTCTAGAGCGTGGAAAAATATTGGAGTATATTTATTAATTAATTGGTGGATAGACGTGACAAGGAGCAGGTGTTTCTGTAGATCGAAAGGGAAGCACTTGTACGGGGGTATGTTAATGAGCTAGGTGGAGGTTCCTTAATGCATGGCCTCTGTAACAACATGAAGTACTACCATGCATGTAACAACATGACCGTGAAATCAATCATGTAGTATACATGAGCGGGGTATTAGTGTAGGAGTACACATTTGACTAAACATTTTTCTAAGAAATTAGGGGCTCATGACATCTCTCAAACTCTTGGCGCAGCTATAATATTAATTCCTTGATTAACTCCATGGTCAGATGGGATCCACCCTTCAAATTTTTAAACCGAGTACAATGTACTCCTCTGTCATTTTGACCATGTTTTTTTATCACCTAAAGTTGATGGGTGAGTAAAAACATTGGGCAAAATGACAGAAGTGCTAATGGGGCCAGCACTATTCGTCTATCTTATTAGCATCTCGCTGTATGAGAAGAGGGCCTAACTGCTACTTGAATCCTAAATGCTTCATGGAAAAGAATTGTGTGCAATCCAGATCACAAAAGATCGGTCAAACGAGCGAAGGAAATAATTCCATCTTACCAGCGCATTCCTCTAGATCATTTGACCGGGAGGAAGGCATGCATCCTCTAATCCCCTAATTATGGGGGTGTTTATTGACTTCTCACCGTACCTTTTGGTTCGTACCATCCAAAATCGCCTCTGCACAAGTACAGTTTCAAAAAATCCCGTTCCATGATTATGCCATCATGCGCAGATCATTGCAGCTCATATGCGATCCATTAGTAAAAGCTCAGATTTCTTCAGACTGGCCTGAAATTAACTGTAGCTGCCGGCCTGCCTGCCGCCGAGGTCACTGCGCCTGTCTAGCGTGCGTGTCCAGCCCGAGGGCGCGCAGTCGCGACATCAATGGCATTATGGCCCTGACTCGCTTATACGAGTTACGAACTTACGACACGGCGTAAGCACAAAGCCAGGCGACGAGACTGAAGCTCTCGCCGTCTGGCGCGAGAGAGAGACGTGAAGTATAGCTGGCATCCATCCATATCTTCCGCCGCGCGCGAAGGCGGGGCGGGCGCAACCGCGGCATGTGCCGAGCCTTTATGCTTCGCCAGAGCCCTCCAAATAGAACCGGATGAATGATGATGAGGTGTCTTGATGAAAAAAAAAATAATTCTGGACGTCCAAAGTAAGTGCAATTGCAAGAGCGACGCACAGTTAATCTGCTCACAGGCGTGGTGCATTTAGGCACAGCTAGCTAATGAATGAAACCGCGAGTAAATTAGCTACAGTATACGTGCAGGCGTGCAGTGAATGAGGGAGATCGTGGGCTGGCTGCACGGTTCACATATCGACATCGTGATTCACGCGATTTGGGCCTTCGTGGAATTCTTTTTAGTTGGGCCTCCGTTTTCTGGAGAAGATTTGGCCCACGATGAACTCGCTGGAGAGTCCTGGAGAAAATAAGGGGAGGAATTTTTCCCAAGAGGAAAGGTAAAGAACGAGAGGTGAGGCGCATGGAGGACGGAGAGAAAGTAGTGGCGTGGGCGTGCGGGCGCGGAGGTGGGCGATGGAGAGCGGCGCGAACGCACGGCGGCGGCGGCGGCGGCTGGTGGATAGGGGATCCGATCGCCTCGCCTTCATCACCGGCCAAGCTCATAGCCTCCCCTCCGATCCGTCCCCAGGTAACCACAGGAAGGCCAGGTCTCTCTTCCTCTGATGAACAAACCTCAAAATCTCAAATCGTCTGGTCTTATATGGGTCTTGTGAAAGCTGTTTCTTCCGCATCCAGATTTGATTCGCGGGATTACTGTTGTTGTGATAGGGTTAGTATTGAGTTCTTTTTTAGGGAACATTGCGTGCGTTGCCTGGTTGCTTGCGACTATTACGAGGATTGATGTGGATGTTTTGTACAGATATCCAATTCGTTGATAGATTTGGAATATATTTTTTGCGAGGCAGAAAGCCAGGAATTCCTACATTACAGCTCTCGTTCTGGCGACTTCTAAATTACTGGTTTGTGGCGATGAGAAACGAGGGACAAAAACATGAAATCGTTGATTAGTTTGTTGTCAGGGGTAAATTCTTCTCGTATTAATGAAACAGGATGTACCTTGTAGGATACAGTACACAATTAGGTGCTAGGAAGTGTGCTACCTGGGTATTTTTCTTTATCTACAACGGTTTTTGCCTAATAGAACACAGAGTTCTCGTATTTGTATACGGCGAAGACCTATGCAAGCATAGCAACGTTCGGTTTATACCAAACTAAAAACTCTCCCCGTCCACACAAACATAAGTAGTCCTAGACTTTTTTGGAGAGATTAAAGGTGAAGGCAAACAGACTTTGATGCCCCTCATTAAATGATGGATGGTTAGGTGTGATAGGGTGGTTTAGGGAAAATTCAAATGCTAGGAATTCTTATATTTGTGGATGGAGGGAGTAGTAAGTATTGGTGTGTAGTTTGATGAATTGAAACCACTGTTTGGAGTGTACGGATTTCAGAGGAAATAACATTATTGAGACAGGGATCCTTCATACTCATTGAGTTGCAAGTTGCAACTAGGGGAGTCCAATGTAACATCTCTTTTCTCTTACAGTACCTACTTTGTAGGTACTTAGAAAACTGTCACAATGAGGCATGATAATAGTAAGTTTGTAAACTTTGGAGATATTTAGCCTCTTGAATTTCTGTGGTACATCCCGGGCTCTGTCTGGTATTGCACTTAGTTATGATGATGGAACTGATAATCCAATCCACTAAGTTTTAAAAAAAGATACTCCAATCCACACAGTTGATAAGAATAAATATTGTTCTCAGAGAAATACAGCAAAATTTAACTGTTGGAAAAATTCCACAGCTGTGTGGGTTGCTTTGATGAAAAGCACACACATCGCAGTATTGTAATCACATGCTGGACTTTTATTATGCAGATTTCCTTAGTATCGTCACTTTTCCCAGATATTGATATCAACCATAATGCTGTCCATCTGTAATTATAGCCTTGCTACTAGTTTATCCCTTATGGACTATTGATAATTAAATCGTCTTAGACTTCTATATGTATATCTTAGTAATTTACACTTGGCTTAAGTGATATTCTTGTTATTTTTGTTTTCACAGTTGGACTTGAAAGTTAAAACATATAGCTTCTTAAATGTCACATCTTAACAAAATTAGTTGCTATTTTGCAGATTCACCGCTTTATACTGTTGATGCTGCTTCCCCTCAGCTATCTGAACGGCAGCCAAATGAAGGTGGCATTGGTAATGATAGATTCAACTACATAGCTCAGCTGCAAAAATCAGAACCTGGTGTTCAACCGATCAGTGAGGCCCACCTAGAAACTCATAAAGAAAAAGGCCCAGGTAATGAAGGCAACCTCCAAAAACTCAAGACAAGCAATGCAGTTCCTGAAATTCAGCCAGTAAATGAAACGGCATTTCAAAGGCACAGTGAGGAAACCCTCAGGATGAAGAACAGTCATGACAGATCGGCAAGTACACAGCCTATGAGGGAGATGGAAACAAGACCCAGATATGTGCCTCCAAATCGGTCTGATCAATCAGATAGTGCAAGCTGGTCTGTGGAAACTCTGAAGGAAAACCTGAATTTCGCACCACATGAGATTACCCAGGCCATATCAGCTACAGAGTATAACCGATTTTTGGCTTCCATCATCATTGCTTTTCTGGTGGTTCTTTCAAACTGGGGGCTGGACATTGGTGGCACTATCACCAGAGTATTAGTTGGTACTAGGCCAATTCTATTTCTTATTGTAACGAACATAACCATTGCCTTCACTTTGTTGTTAGAAAACAAGGACCCCAACGTGAGGAGTCGACCGGCTGGCAACAATCTTGGTTCTGCTGATAACTTAGGCCAAATGCTAGAGATTGGGTTGCTGCTACAGAAAGCCCTGAGCGCCCTCCTGATGGACTGCAGCGTTTGCGCTGTCATCATGATCTGTTTTCTCTGATTTTGAGGGGTACCATTGATAGAGTTTTACGGAATTGCTTGTAAGAACGTCAGTTACCATTTCATTCGATTTTGGAGCTTTTTTGCTTTATGTATTTATCTACTGTTTTCTGCATATATGGATATGTATAAACCTTGTCCAAGAGAATGGACGCGTTACAGAGTGAGGTTGGTATCAGAGGATCAATTTTTCTTTGTAGCTAAGGATCTGATAATTTGATATGCTGAAGAATATGAAAAAATTTCCCTGTACCTTAATCATGCCCTGATAAGCATATGCAACTCGACTTGGCAGTGGCTACACACGCAGATCACGCATGGTCTGCAGAAATGGATAGCTAGACGTTGCACAGTTCGATAGCTAGTAGAAGACTTTTGGAGTATAATTGTGTGACGAGGTGTGACCTCTGTACTATCTGTGTTAAAATATAAGGATATAAGATATTCAATATATAATTACATGATCGTAGTAAGATCTTCGTGTTAAAATATAAGAGATATTTTTTTAAAAATATAAGGGATGTTCAACATATAATTACATGGTCATAGTAAGACAAGGAACTAGCAAGGATTTTAAGAGTTTGTGAAGTGTGATACACACGCAGATCACGCGTGGTCTGCAGAAATAGATAGCTAGACATTGCACAGTTGGATAGCTAGAAGAGTTAAAAAAAAAAAAGATAGCTAGAAGATGGTAAGGACTTTTGGAGTTTGTGAGGTGTGACCTCGTACGACGGTGCGTTAGCGACAAAAGAGCAGCCCGCGTGCGTTTGCACTGCCAAGTGTCGCGCACTTAACAACCACGTGCCGCCCAAATCCTTGGAACGGTGCCGCCAACTACGTGGCGATATCCAGATGTTCCCAGCAGTGCACGCTAATCGCAACACAGCACTGTAATGACTATGCAAAATGATTTTAACAACATCATTCAAAACAAAAGCACAAAACCCATATTAACAGTGACATCTTCGTCTGCATCAACCAAACCTAGACACGACGTTGCCACGTCAAAACCCCATTAGTCCTTGACTTAGCTAACCCTAATTAATGCTGAAATCCTAAAGCCCAAACCATGTGCCGACTGGAGCTCTCACCAGCCTCTGTTTTCGGCAAGTAGGCCGTCCACGGTTACTGATCGGAGAACCCGAAGTGACAAACGGTTTCACAGTACTACTTGCCTATGTTGTGGTAGGATATAATGTACACGTCATCGCCTACTCCTTGCTTGTTTCACTTTATCCAAAGAGTTGTAAAGAAAGGGGTGGGTCGCCGTCGCCGACGCTGGTCAAGGGGTGGTGATGTCATGGATGCTCTTGCGCTTGGAGTCGCGGGCGCCGGCGTTGGCCTGCCGGATGAAGTACTTCTGCGCGTGGCTCGCCACTTGCGTCGGCGTCCGCGTCCTCACCGAGAACCGCGAGATGTTCCTCCAGTCTCCCCGCCCGTACCTGTCCAACCCCTCGAGAAACAACCTGCACACACACGCATTGTGGAACAAACGAGGTGAATTTACACGGAAAAGGCGGTTGCAATTTTTTTTTTTTGGGGGGGGGGGGGGGCNAAGGTGGGGTCCACCTGCCAGCTGGGAGGAGTTTGTTGGTTTCTCTCATGCGGAAAAGATCACGAGAAAAAAAAATCGAGAAGCCTCTGGAACAGAGACGAGCAGGGGAGGAGGGAAGGAGACGAGGGTTTGAGATGCTTCCGTCCGTACCTGTGCTCGTCTTCGGACCAGGGTACGCCGCGGCGCCGCTCCTCGCCGCGGGGCTTGCAGCGGCGGTCGTTGCCGGCGTTATCGTCCCAGGACCCGGGGGCGTCGACGGCCCCGCGCATGATGAGATCGATGTCGGCGACGAGCACCTGGTAGTGCTCCAAGGCCTCCTGCGGCGTGCGCCCGGGGAGCTGCGCAGCGACGAGCGCCCATCGGTCGGGGACGTCCTCCGGGCACAGCACCAGCGCGCTCTCGAACACCTTGTCCTCCACCTTGCTCCACGGCCGCCTCGCATCCGGTCTCCCGCCCGCCGCCGCGCCGTACAAATCCATGCCTTGTCTCCCCTTCCTCCAAGCCTCTCGGTCTCTTCCCGTGGACGACACAAACACGAACGATCGCGGTGCGAAGTGCGGTACGCTACTAGTACGAGCGACGATGATGGCGTTGCGTGTGCCGGTGGGTGGATGGGTGGGCGGCGCCGTGTGTTGTTGGCCTGGTTTCGCTGCGGCTGCGCGTGGGAACGGAATTTATAAAGATTTCGCTGGGTGGGGACGGCGCGGGTGAGGTGGATTAATGGAACGGTGGGTTGGGAATCCCGTGGGGTTTGTTCTGTTCTGGCCGCGTGGACGCACACGTTTTGGGCGTGCGCTTGGGTGCAAGGCGGCGGGGCCATGGGCCATGGGCCATTGCGGGCATATCCTTTGTGCGCGCGCGGGCGGCGCAGGGTCGGTGGACGCTTGCGCGGAGGGCCGATCGGCCGTCGGCTGGCTACCGCGGTGGCGTAGCGCGCGGACGGGGTTGTTTTCCGCTGGATTCTCGGTTTCTAGTTGAGTTCGTTTGGGCACGGATTGTCTTACGGTGTTACGGTTGGTTGGTTGTTAACTTGTTTGTTTCATTCTGTTTTTCAGGTGTCACAGTACTCGTTTGGGCCAACGGAATTGATATTCTACCGTCGCAGGAAAAATGAAGGGGGTTTTGAGTCGTCGTATCCACGTTGAGATTCGTGCACGCAATAGGAATTAACAACAATCAAGCGCAAGAACAGGGCCGGACGTTGGTTCGTGGCACATCACGATTTTTTATTTATAGCGTTGTTACATCCTACCTTTATTCCGGCTGATCGGAAGAGCTGGCAGTTGCGGCAGCGTATATATTGTAGTTATAGTATAATTATTGTAATGTAATTAAAATTTTTATTATAGTTACATTTTGAATTTTTTAAGAAAAACCTGCGACGAATTTCTTTTTTTACGATAGTTCTCTCCCAAAGTAAAGCTGTCGTCATTCGTGGGCAAAGCATCGATCGACCCACTGCATTTGATCCCGATACAGGGCATTAGCCCATTGACCGTATATACGGCCTGAATAGCTTTTACCGGGAGCCCACTATAGCAGCAGCAAATATTTTCTGGACGGTTGACTAGTGGGCGGTGTTTTGTTTCCGGTGGGCGCCTTTTGGGGATTCCGGTCGCGCCGATTCCGCCGACATCCGATGCGGGACCGGCGGGATGCGGACTGCCACGCCGCGGTACAGCAGCCAAACGCACAGGGCCCTCCGCCTGAAACCGCCGTGTTTCCCCTCGCTTTTCTCCCGCCTTTTGCGGATTCGTCTCACCGAACCGTGGAACGCGATGAATGGCGGCACTGCTGTGTTCCTGGAGCGTCCTGACCAGGGTTCACAATTCCAATACCACCTTTCATGCACGTTGGCGGCATGTCAGTTTTCGCGAAATCTGATCAAAATCCTATAGATTCTGAACAAATTTTGTAGCCAAAAATTTGAATTCAAATTTTCGGTTTCGATCAATCTTGTGTCGAAATTCGTCGGCTTTATCGAAATTTCGAACGGAAACATTGAAGTTCCTATTGGCAATTAAAAGTACAAACGAAGTAAAAAACACTGATCGGTTTGTATCGAAAACCAATCGATTTGTATTGAAAACCGATCAATTTTGTCGAAAACCAATGAGAAATTTCAAATTTATTTTTGTTTCCTAAAAATGTAGAAAGTAGTGAAAATTTTGCTAGAAAATTGGAAAAAATTTTGAAAAATTTGGGCATTTCCTTTCCTATAAATTTGATAACTTCATATTGAGATACACACGATATGCAATACATATTCATAAAAGACAATAATTTAGAGCGCATATGCATAATTCAATATGCATCTCGATATCACTCACCAAACATTAACCAAATAAAATGTCCACCACCTAAATTAAAGTCCATTAGTACAAAATTAAAGACCAGTATATAAGATCTAAAGGTTAACACTAGGTAATTTTTATTCTAGCTTCTGACATTGGAACACCTCCACGGTTTTTTTAACAAAATTCACATATGCGGAATTCAACATTTAAAAAAAATACCAATAGGTTCTACTAATATCATATTATTTATAGGATTTTTTAAATTTTTTTATTTTTTATCAATTCAAATTTGAATTGGATGAAACCTATCGAAATTTCAGGGGAGAACTACTACCGAGCCAGGTCGAAACATCGGTTTTTCGCGAAATCCAACCGGATCTCGTCAGAATTGTGAACCGTGGTCCTGACCTTCCCGCCATCTGTCATCACTCGTCCGTGTGCCGTGCACATGAAAGCTTGCCTGTCCGGCTGAGCTTCACCAATTAATTTCCGTATAAGGGGTATTGTTTTCAACCGTTATCGTTTTTTTTAGAAAACAGAGCTTTATTGATTAAGGAACATGATTACAATCTTGCAGATGCAGCTGTTTATACACGTCGGTGCATCCTCTCGCCACACGGCACTATGTACCGATCGTTTAGCAAAGTTTGCAAGTTCATCGGTCACCCTATTACACTCTCTTTTCACATGGGAGACTGTTGATGTAAAAAACACACACTGGCCTGGGAGATCTGCTTAACTCCAGTGCAGGTCCAAATATTTCTTTCGGGTTCTAGGCGTGTCAATTGGTTTGATCCTACAACCAATAAGAAACAAAGTAAAACGCAGTTAAATCCACCAATGATAGCCGATCGGCTGGCTTGCCGATGACATATCATTGAGCATTGAGCCGATGCAAGATGCATTAAATCGGTTATAACAGATAAAGCAAGATAAAGCTAAATCTACTCAATCGGCTGTAGATATCAACAAAATATAATCTAAGTCTCAGAATATATTTAAACCAAGTGATTGGAATAGATCGGACAGGGCGTCGAGACAGTATGAATCACTTATGTCTAAATATATTATAAAGCGTAGATTATACATGTTCATAGCATAGCCGATTAGGTAAATCTAACATGCATCGGCTAGTACTCCGATACCACTTTATACAGAGATATTATCATGAACAAAATATATTAAACAACTTGTCAAACTAATGTTAAGATGATCCTAACCAGATTTGACAACAAGCTCAATATATTTTACTAAGTTAATATCTCGATATAAAAGGCAGATTTAATATATCAAGATAACAAGATAATTAAACCAAGTAAGATCGGCTGAAACCCCGACGCTATCTCTATTAGCAATCATAGACAGGCTAGAAACTATGGTTCTAAACATGATTTAGTAGGTCAAACCTAACTGATGCAGCACCAAATATGTAAAGAAATATAATGTCTAGACGATCAAGTCGATAAAAACCTTTTCGAGATGGTAGATATATTATATAATCTAGATCAACAACGATATATAACCCTATCAGTTGCTTTTCTGTGAAACAGACATCAACCGATCTAGGTTATATATTGATATCAATTCAGATTATACAATATGTATGATAACTCGACGATTCACACAAACAGGATCAGAGTGTCATAAAGATGGAAGCACTGATCCCGAGAGCGCAAGTCGCCATAACAAGTTTTACCTCTTGCCGGAGATCGAAGCCGATGCAGCCCAACTCGAAAGCAAGAACTCGTCGAAAACAGTGAAAGAGTAAAGGTGGCGATGCGCCGAAATTGTTGTATTGATTCGTTGTCCTCTTTACACGAACCTGGGTTTAATTTATACCCAAAATTACACAATATGTCCTTGTCGGACACGACTCTTATCTCTATTACAACTCATATTGAAGATAATTCCCTAATACAAACTCTAACCGACAGTATCTATTAGGAAACTAACATTATATCCTAATTAATAGATCCAATTCCCTTCTTCGGACCCAATCCGTATGTGGGAATCCTTATGAAGCTCATCAACCGAACCCGACAAAGACTCTGTTATCCTCTCGTCGGAATCGGCTACATCGGCTATCCTTGTCCGACTCTGTCTCAGCCGATGGTCACGATAGCCGACTCGGTCACCAGCCGATACACACCGTAGCCGATTCGGTCACCAACTGATTCTTGCTCTGTTTTGGTAACTGCCAGCTTCCTCCAAATCCGATTCGATTCTATCTTCAAATCCAATACTTGATTTACCAAATTTGATCGTTAACATATGCCCCCCAAGTCCGCGATATTTGGAATGTTGCGGATTTGCTCGAATCCTCTCCGAATTGATCTAGGGTTCTGTTTCCATTTCAACCGTTATCACACGTCTTCTTAAATAGCAACCACTGCTTGGAGGTTTTCACGCCGTTACTCTCGTTTTCACCGCCTCAACCGTAATCGCCTCCAACTCTTACAATAGCCTCATCGGATTCTCCGGCGACCACATAAGAGATTCTCTCGTCAACAACAACTCCATCTCCGACGATGTCATCTTCCGCAGCTCCTTCAAGCGCTCCGGTCATCGAGTTCCCTGAGGTAACCCCATCAGCCGAATCCCATCTCTACTCATAGATTAGTTTTCCTTCGCAATTTATTTCTTCTCTCCTTTCTTTTCTGTAGCATCTCTCCCACCAAGTTGCAATCCCAAGCCTGGTTCATCCCAATCGGTACTTCTTGGGCCCAATCGGCAACAAAGACCCCATATAAATCATCAATGCCGAGACAAACAGGATCCCCTTTAAGTTAACCAACCCTAGTTTGAACCATTGGAGCAACACTTTTAAATCCTGGCCATCGGCTGTCAAGACTTGGTCTGAATGGTATAAGAGGATGTCAGCTAGCAAACAAACTCACTGGGAAGAAATCGGCATCGCTCAGTGCTTAGCCCTAACCATAGCCGATTTAGCCAAAGATGAACCCATGCTATCGGCTGCCAGCTATTTTTGGTCCAACACCTTGAATGCCTTCCTCTTCAACCAAGGGCCAATGACCCCAACTCTTCTAGACATCACCATGATAACTGGGCTAGACATCACCTCATCGGCTAACCCTATCAGCTTGAACAGCAAAAACCAATTTATTTTCAAAACCAGAAGTATTGGAGGCTGGAGTGGATTCATCTCTCTGAATATGGGATCTGGCCCTATCACTCCTAAAGAACACGCAACCTTTCTCTTGATGTGGCTGGAAAAATTTCTGTTTTGTGGTTCAAGCTGTGGTCCAACCACCAACTGGCAACATATAGCTGAAGTCTTAGTCAACAAAAAGCAATTCCCTCTAGGCAAATACCTCCTGGGTTATCTATACCAAGTTTTGAATAACGCATCGGCTAAGCTTGCCGTCAACTCAACAATCGGCACAGGTGGACCTTGGTGGCTATTGCAGTTATGGCTTAACCTCCAAACAATCAAAGTTGCCAAGAGACCAGCCTTGCCCGAAGCTGATTTTCCTTTGGTTGAGCCGACCAAAGATGACGACGGAGATGAAGTCACAACCAGAAGATGTATGTCGTTTGGAGAGGCAGCATCTTCATATCCCGGATCAGAATTATCAGCTGAACTCTTCGTCGACTGGTTCGGCAACTTTTATGATGGATTTCCAAAAGATTCTAGAAATTGGTTTGCATATGAATTCTCTGCAGATTTTGAATTGCCAGCTGATTTCAGATTTGATGAAATAAACTCTGAAAAATTTGAGAAATCCAGAGAAGTTTTTACAACAGCTATCACCCCCTGTATCCTTCCTGTTGGCATCCATCAAGGCAGGAACATCCAGATATCTTATGAATTCTACCACCCTATGAGCGCTGCCAGACAAATGGGAATGGGGCAGATGCCAATCGGCTTGTTCTTCTCAGAAAAAATCCAAGCCAGAGGAGAAATCTCATCGGCTCTGATGATGGACAGATTATTAAGCATAGAAGGACCTCCCCTTGGAAGTTTGGAAAACATTGAATTGGCTATGCTAAGGAGTTCCACTTTTGATCAATGGTGGGTTGAATGGAAAAAACATCTTTTTCACCAATCGGCTTCCATGTATCTGACTGACATCATTCCAGACATGGTTCCACAGGTAAACATACTTCTTTTTTCAATATCCTTATCGATAGCCGATTGTCTTTAGAAAATAACTTAACTCCTTTTCTTCTTTTGTTTGCAGACCACAGAGTCTTCTCCTCCTCATGTCAGCAGAAACGGAGTCAATATCAACTATGCTGCTGGAATTCTCCCCAACGGTGGTGGATTGGCTCCTTCAACCATCGGCTATAATGCCCCCAAGACATCTTCCCTGCTCCATGGACAAACACGTGAGCCGATTCCCTCTGAAGCTGGTAAGAAGAAAAGGACCAGGTCATCGGCTATCGATCCACCGGCTACAAAGAAGAAAGCCACCAAAAAGCAGAGAAACATAACAGCCAATGATCCAGATGAAGAAGATATAGAAAAAGCTATCGATGAAGCAGCTGCCGAGCTGAGTGAAACAGTAGAAGAAACTCCAACAATCAATATCCCTATTCCTCAGCAAACTTCACCAACGCCGATCCACAAGACATATCAACCTCGGGTATGCACTTTGTACTCTTCAGTCCTTTCATAATTTTCTTTGCCGATCTCAGTGTTAACTCTTCTTTTGTAGAAAAAGAAATCGGCTGCCAAGAAGAAACCTGCACCGCCTCCATCGGTAACACTTCCTTCAAAACTTTGTTTAAATCTCATTTCATCAAGTATTAACTCATTTTATATTTCAGCCGATCCGCTCTCCAACTCCTATCCATCATGATTCAAGTGAACATACTCCATCGGCTAGAGACAGCCACCACATTGAAGACCAGCCGATTCCTCCTATTCCTGTAAGTATTTGTATCAAAAATATAAATCGGCCATTAATATTCTATTGACTAACAATCCTGTCTCTTTCAGGCCTTAGCCGACATGTTCTCCTTTGACATTAGGCAATTCATGGATGAAGAGGAAGAAACATCCAGCAAGGCTATTGCTCCTATAGCCGATGACTTAAAAGCTACCCTCAAGGATATTGCTCATCGGCTTGAAGGTTCCCTTGATGCTTTGGTTGTCAACTGTGGATCAATTAGAGCAAGATTTGAAGACATTCAAGATCAGATCCCAGACGATGCAGCCGAAATCATCTCTCCAGCAGTTTTCCTTGAACAATATCGTCACAAGCTGGAAAGAGCAAGACAGAGGATAGCCGATAGGCGAGAGCGAAAAGATCTTGAGACAACCATCCATGCCAATCGGCAATCCATAAACGAGGAAAAAGCCAAACTTGATCAGATGATATCTGGGCCAAGTTCTATCCAAAGCAATATAGATCGGCTAAAGAATAAGAAGATTGAACTACTGGCTGAATTAGAAGCCTGCAACGCTGAGTTATCACTGGAAGAACAGAAGCTTGCCGATTTACCAAGAGCCATTGAAGAACAAAAATCCAAGCTGAAGTCCTCGATCAGACACTTAGCCGATCTAAACAAATCCATGAAAGTCATCCCAGGAAGTGATGCAGCCGATGCCCAAGCCATAGAAGAAATAGAACAAATTAGGCAAAGGGCCATATCGGCTATCCAAAAACTTGTAACATGAATCCGCCGATGATAATATAAACTCCATACTTGTATTTTTGCTTTGAAATTTTGAAATTTTGAAATTTTGTATGTATATGCCCCCTAATTTTGTCATGGAGAACGAAACATCACAAAATTACAATCGGCTAAGAAAAAATAACCATGAAACAACCGATTATACTAAAAAGAATTGTGCTAAGGGCGATATAACTTATATCGGCCATCTAAAGGCGATGTCAATACATCGGCTACCATGTATCGGCAAGACACAGCCGAATCATGAATTGATCCAAACACTTGGGTAATACTTTTTCAAATATTTTCCATTAAGAGCTCTTCCAAATATTTCTCCATCAAGTCCTTGTAACATGTAGGCTCCTTTAGAGACAGATTTGTAAATCCGAAAAGGTCCTTCCCAATTTGGTGACCACTTGCCGAACTTATTATCACGAGTTCCAATCGGCAGAATCAATTTCCAAACCAATTCTCCCTCCTCAAAAGATTTCGGTACCACCTTCTTATTATAATGTCGCGCAACACGCTCCTTATCTTTTGTTATCTTCTGTAAAGCATACATTCTGGATTGAACCAAGTCTTCTGACTCATCGACCATAAGATTATGATAGTCATCGGCTGTCAATTCATCTTGTAAATCAATCCTCCTTGAGCCAATGACATGCTCCCAAGGCAAAACTGCTTCATGCCCATAGACTAACTTATATGGAGGAACTTGAATTGACCCATGACAAGCCATCCGATAAGACCATAATGCCTCAGCCAATCGGTTATGCCACTGCTTTGGAAAATCGGCAATCTTTCTCTTAATCAACTTAATCAAGCTTTTGTTAGATGCTTCTGCCTGTCCATTAGCTTGCGCATAATATGGTGAAGAATTCAACAATCTGATTCCCATACTCTCCATAGATTGAACAAATTCATCTGACACAAAAATAGATCCTTGATCAGTTGTAATTGTTTGTGAAAGACCAAATCGGTATATAATATGCTCCTTAACGAACTGAATTGCATCCCGAGAATCAACTTTTTTCAATGGAACTGCTTCCTCCCACTTTGTAAAATAATCGGTTGCCACCAATATATACTTATGTCCTTTACTCGATGGTGGATTGATCTGGCCGATCATATCAATTCCCCAACCTCGGAACGGCCATGGCTTGATTATTGGATTCATAGCCGACGCTGGTGCTCTCTGAATTGATCCAAATTGTTGGCAATCTCGACATCCCTTGTAATATCTGAAGCAATCCTCCAACATTGTCGGCCAAAAATACCCAACTCTTCGAAGTAACCACTTCATTTTATGAGCCGATTGATGAGTACCACAAATACCTTCATGAACTTCTCCCATCACAACTTTGGCTTGATCAGCACTTAGACATTTCAGCAACACCCCATCAATCGTCCGATAATACAATTCATCATCTAACAAGACATATCTCAAAGCCTTATACCTCAATTTCCTTGAAACCGATTGAGAAGGACTCTTCAAATAATGAAACACATCATATCTCCAATCATCGGCTGCAATTGTAACAATCCCCATCTCAACATCTGTCACCATCGGCTTGTATCCCGATGCCCCCTGAGCCAAAGCATTAGCCTCTAAATTCTGCTCCCGAGGAACATATCTCAACGTCACCAGCCGAAACTCATCTATTAATGCCCGACACTTTTCATAATAAGCCACCAATACATCACTCTTGCATTCATATTCTCCGGCCAGTTGACTAATTATCAACAATGAATCACCCATGACTTCAATAGCATCGGCTTCAAACTCCTTCAAAAGTTGCAAACCTTTGAGAACTGCCTCATACTCAGCTTGATTATTTGTAGCATATGGCTTGATGGTAAAAGCAAATTCAAAACTTGCCCCTCTTGGTGATATAATAACCAAACCGATGCCACAACCATGAGTACAAACTGATCCATCAAAAAATAACGTCCAAGGTGCAATATCCACTGAGCCGATCGAATCATCACGATGTTCTACGATAAAATCGGCTATAGCTTGCCCCTTAATAGCTTTAGGTGACTCATACTTGAGATCGAATTCTGTTAAGGCATAAATCCACTTTCCAACCCTTCCTTTCAATACTGGAGCCGATAGCATATATTTAACCACATCGGCCTTACAAATTATAGTACATTCATTGGATAACAAATAATGCCTCAACTTTGTACATGAAAAATACAAGCATAAGCACAACTTCTCCACTGAAGAATACCTGGTCTCTGCATCCAAAAGTCTTCTGCTTAAATAAAAGATCACCCTCTCTTTACCTTCGAACTCCTGGATTAAGATCAAGCCGATTGACCTCTCATCGGCTGACAAGTATAATCTGAAAGGCACCCCTTTCTGTGAAGAAACTAAAACTGGAGGAGAACTTAAATATTTCTTAATATTATCCAAAGCCTTCTGTTGCTCTGCCCTCCATGTAAACTCCTGATCGGCTTTAAGTCTGAGTAAAGGTGTGAAAGACTCTAATCTCCCAGACAAATTAGAAATAAATCTTCTGATAAAATTTATCTTGCCGATCAAAGATTGCAACTGTTTCTTGTCTTCTGGAGGTTGAATTTTCTGTATTGCACTAATACTCCTTTGCGGCACTTCAATACCCCTCTCATGCACAAGAAAACCTAAAATTTGCCCAGCCGATACACCAAAAGCACATTTAGTAGGATTCATCTTTAAGCCATATTTCCTTGTTCTCTCAAATACTTTTCTTAGATCGGCTATATGATCAATAATCTCCTTGGATTTCACTACCACATCATCAATATAAATCTCAACCAATAAACCGATCAGATCATGAAAGATATAATTCATGGCTCTTTGATATGTAGCTCCAGCACTTTTCAATCCAAAAGTCATCACAACCCACTCATACAAGCCGATTGCACCAGGACACCTAAAAGCAGTCTTATGAATGTCTTCTTCTGCTTTAATCGCATCATATAAACGAGTAATTTCAGCTTTAATCGCATCATACATATCGGCTTTACATCTCCTAGGTGGTTGCTTATATGGCCGATATCCTGGTTTGATAGGAAGCCGATGTTCAACAATCGATCAGCTAAGTCCTGGCATCTCAGAATACTCCCAAGCAAAGCAATCGCTGTATTCTTTCAAAAGCTTTAATAATGTAAGTTTGAATTCAGATGATAGATTCTTACTGATGAATGTCGGCCTAGGCTTATCTCCTGACCCAATGTCAACTTCTTCCAAATCATCGGCCGACATAAAACCCTGACCAAGCTTACCATCAAGATCATCTACAGCATCTTCAGTATAGAAATCGAAACCCTCCACAACACCCTCAAAGTAACAACTGAGGTTCTTCATCTCCAATTGGCTGTATACCACAATCAGACACTTTTAGATAATCTCCTTGCCAGATTTTTCCTGATAAGCAATCAATTCCATCCATCTCCCAAACAGATAAATCGGCATTAGCAACATGTACTGACCTGTCGGCTGGAACAACCTCTATCTTGTCACCTTGCCATTGGATTAAGCTCTGATGCATGGTTGAAGGAATACAACAATTAGCATGAATCCAATCCCTCCCAAGCAGTAAGCTATATGAACCTTTCCCATCAATGACAAAAAATGTAGTAGGAACAGTCTTGCTGCCGATTGTCAATTCTACATTAAGAACTCCTTTGGTCTCTGAAGGATTGCCACCAAAATCTTTTAAGAACCATATTTGTCTTGATGAGGTCATCTGAACTCCTTCCCAATTTCTTAAACGTTGCATATGGCATTAAATTCACTGCCGCCCCACCATCAACTAACATTTTGGATATCGGCTTACCGTTAACAAATCCTTTGACATACAATGGCTTGAGGTGCCGATTCTCTGTTCCCTCGGGTTTCTCAAAAACAGCCTGTTCCGGTGACAATATCAATCTAGCACAAGATTCTTCCATGATATCTGCATTGTCTTGATTAGCCTCGAACTCCGCGGGTAGCACAAATACCATGTTGACCGATGAAGAAGCAATGTCCTTTCCTTTAATTACCCTTCTCGCTTCATCGGTTTCACTCTCATCGGCTGGTACTATTTTACTCTTAACACGCCATTCTTGTTTTGTTTTTGTTCTCTTCAGCCGATGATTGATTTCTTGTTCAACTTCATGAAATTGTTCCCTGCTCCTCATCCTCTGAACCCTTATCTTCTGACTTTTAGAAAAAATCTCAGAAGGACACCATTGAGCTCTTGAAGTATCTTCAACATCATCCTCTTGGAAATAATCTTGATGAATCGGGCCCAACCTCTGATGAACAGTGATATGCACACGCCATCGTTAACTCAAGAAGCACCCACACAAGTGTACAAAGGGCCAATTACACGCAACCGAGCAAAGCAACTTCAACAAGAGGTGCACGCTTTCCTCTCTGAGTTTCATTCTAATATTAATGAGAATTATATACTGCCTAAATCGTGTACTCTAATGCTACTTAGGTTTACACAAGAGGAGACACCATTCGGCTACAAGAAGGACGCAAAGGCGCAACGCACCATGGACACGAAGGTTGTTGTCCAAGAAAAGAAGCGTGACAAGTCCAGAACCAGCCGTGCACCGCAGAAGCACCAAATCTTCGTGCAAAACTGTACCATCTCAAGAGGAGACGTGGGCCATGGTATACATGGTTGGAAAGCACGTCAAGTCTAGTTTCCAACGCAACAAACGGAACGTCTTTTGGAGTTCCGAGGAGAAAGTTATGACCACTTTACCGAAGACTGCACAGAAGGCCAGAAGACGCGCGGAAATGGATTTCCACCTCGAGAATGCTCCAGCCAGTTGGCCTTCCACCTCCTCACGAGGCCCCTTCGGTTTAGATCTATCTTAGAGACTTGTTACTACTATAAATATTCCCTCTATGCTCCTAAAAACCAACTTTTGATGATATGAAAACCTGATATGGTATATTGCAGTAGATCTGCGTGAGTGTATCCTTACACACCTTGTTCTTGCGAGTTCTACTTGGGCTTGTGAGAGATCTCTCTGAGGTCCCCTACTTCGTGCTCTACGGCTTCCGTTCGGCTGCGCCGTATTGTGTGGATTAGTCTCCGGTTGTGGTTCTGCGATCGCTCAGAGATCGAATCGAGATCCTCAAGGTTTCGGTTCCTTTCTCCCAGTCCGCTTGGTCACATCCAACCTTGGCAGGTATAAAGCTTCATCCGGATCGTGGTTCTTCGATCATACGGAGATTGCATCGCCTTCTCCCTATCCGTCGGGTTGCATCCAACCTTTGCCAGGTATAAAGCTAGTTATCCCCGCTGTTCGCAGCAAGTTATCCTTTTGTTTGTGAACCTACTGTCGTGAAGATCGGGCCATCCTTGTGCCGGTTCAGATCGGTACTTATCATATGGTATCAGAGCTATTGTTGTCACGGTAGGTTTTGTTATCATCCACCATATATATTTGTGTTTGTTCATGTCCTATAGTCCACTAAAAAACTATAAAAAATCCTATAGCCATTTGGTGGTACTGTGCTTTGTGTTCATCTCGTTCATCTTGTTGCTAGTCACCATCATTGTTCTTCCATCGTACTTTATTATTTGTTATTCGCACCCCCATATGTTATCTTGTGTTTGCTGAAAAAAAAATCAGAAAAAAAAAGTGAAGAGAAAGAGTCAAAAAAAAAGAGACAAAAAAAGCGTGAAAAAAAAAGAAAAGAGAAGTGAAAGGATTTGTGTTGCGGAAAGTAAAGATCCAAGTTTCATATCTGAAAATTCAGATTTGTGGTGCACTGGACAGCAACATTTCATATCTTATTTGAACGGGTTGTCACACTTTGTTACAGTACCTGTTGGCGCAGAATTTCGACCCGTCCAGCAACCAAACGGGTTCCGCGTTACCACGGCGGCCTGGGAGATCTGCTTAGCTCCAGTGCAGGTCCAAATGGCTTGCCTAGTCGTAAGTAGAGCGTGCCAGTTGATTTGATCTGCAATCAACAAGAAACAAGCGAACCAAGTCAGAAAACAATGGCCGATCGGTCGGCAGACCGATGACACATTGTCATAGCCCAGCCGATAGGGCAAAGCTATATCGGCTCACTTAGAAAACATGTAAGACATGAATCTAATCTTATCGGCCTTCATTGATATGTAGACTTCAACTAATAATACCGGCCGATAAGGATGACAAAGGTAACCACACCAGCTAATACTCTAGTGCAACCTTATACGAACCAATCGGCCAGTATAAACACATCAACCATAAAGAGATCTTAAGATTACTTCGTGATCAACACATTTATACTTATCGATCTGCACGTATAAGCGGCAAACATATGCAAGAAACATAAAGCAATCACATATGTTAGGTAAGACCGGCTAAAACCCCGGTACTATCCTTAATTACAACCAAAAACAGGCTTTGTGTTAGATCTCAAAACAGGACTAAGGTCGATGGCAACTCGAAGTGTGAATTGATACTTAACACAAAGAAAATCAAGTCGTCGATTGCTTTTGGGGATGACAGATGCATTGAATAATCTAGCCAAGTATGACAATTAAACCATCGTCGGCAATAAACCCTAAAGCGAGTAAACCGCTGGCAAGGCTTAATCGAGATACCTGTCAAAACTATCCAAGACATGATAATCGACGATCACATCATCGAGGCTTAACGTGTCTAAAGCGACACGCTAGCCCCGACGATGCAGATCGTCGGGGATGAGTTCTTACCTCTGCTCCGAGGAAGCAAGAACTCGTTGAAGAAAACCTCTTGCGAGGGTTGGCGATGCGCCGAAAGTAGATTGATTTTGTTGTGTGATTGATTGAGAGTTAGAGACTTTGCATGTACAAACTATCGGGATATTTATACCCGAGGTTACAACAGAACCCTTGTAGGGCACGATCTTATCTACAACTAACAAACAAGTCTTTGCGGCAGACTCTAGCCACAGATTAGATCTAAACTACCTAATTTACAAGATACAATCGCCTAAAACCGAGCTTTATCTCTATTTGGCAACTTCCTTGAAGCTTACTTCGAGCCCAGACCAAGCCCACGTTGACACTGTCAACTCACAACCCGTATCGGCCCATGATCAAACCAAATCCGTATCGGCCGATATGCCCTTTATAACAACACTCCCCAAGTCCGATACGGTTACCGGGTCCGATACGAAGCCTGGTCCGACTCCAACTCAATCCTTCCTCTCTGCTTCGGTTTCCTCTTTCCTTTCCAAGTCGATTACCAAAATCCGTCGTTAACAGTACCATAGCCCTCCTTGACAGCCACCTATAGCTCCACAAAATACCGGAACCGGATCTCTCGTTTTGTATCATTTTAATCGCAGCCGGGTTACTACCACATCTTTCTTTTAGCACACTCACGGTCCTTGAGAACGCGTAAGAACAGTGGTGAGTAAGAGGTGAGGTTGTGTGATTTCACAAATATTTCCTATTCCACTATATTTTGTTTAGAGCTAACATGGCAGATTCTAATTCGAGCATTCATGGTGGTCGTCGTGGAGAAGAAGAGCCCCCTGTTGCACGGGCTGAGTTGCGCCACATGGCCGACTCACTGTTGGAGGCCATGGGCAGGATGCTTGATGAGCGCTTGCCTGCACACGGGCGGAGGGTTCCTCGACATCAACATGAGGAATCTGGTGGTGAGAATTCTGATGCAGGGCATGGCAATCATGACCGTTTCAGAGATGGTCGTGGTGGTGATAGGCGGGCTGGTCATCCAGGCCGCAATGGAGGACATGCTCACGGGCGTGGCCGTGGCCACCGTGTGCGTTTTGAAGATGAAGAATTTGATGACTTTGATGAAGAAGAAGGGTTTGATGATAATGAAAATCCTTTTGCTAACGATGGGCTGTTTGGACGGCGCCGGGATCATCGGCGGCGTGCTGAAAATGGAGATAGAGAGCATCATTATGGTCGTCGTAATAGAGATGACCCGGATAATATTGCTCGTGTCAAGTTGAGAATTCCAAAATTTACTGGAAAGGAAGATGCTGATGCATATCTTGAATGGGCTGAGCAGTGCGATCAAATTTTTAGAGTGCATAATCTTTCTGATCAGAGGCGTGTGAATCTTGCTTCAGTTGAGTTCTCTGGCTATGCTCTCACTTGGTGGAACCAAGTCCAAGAGAATCAAGTTGAGTTGGGATGTGATTATATCAGCACTTGGGAAGAGATGAAGAGAGTGATGAGGAGGCGGTTTGTACCCTCAAGTTTTCAGCGTGATCTTCGCAATAGGCTGCAAGCGTTGAAGCAAGGAAAGAGGTCGGTTGATGAATATTATAAGGAGATGGAACTGCTGTTAGTGCGGGCTGAAACTAGAGAAGATGCGGAGTCTAAAATGGCAAGATTTTTGGGTGGTCTCAATGAAGAAATTTCTGATTTTGTTGAGATGTTTCCGTATCATACTTTGCAAGATCTTGTTGATCAAGCTAAGCGCACCGAGAGAAAAATTCAGCAAGAGAAACGTGGAAGATCTTATGGCAGTTCTTCCATAGCAGCCCCATGGCGCAAGCAGCAGCCCAGTACTTCTTTTATTGGGGGTCGATCCCAAGGAGCTTCAGCTAGGCCCTCTACATCCAATGCTCCCTCGAAGATGGCGGTTTCTAGTGCATCATCTCCTGCAAATCAGCAGCGACCTGCTGCAAGTGCAGCAGCCCCAAGTGGTGTTTCAGCTACTGCATCCTCTACACGGAGTAGAGAAATTGTGTGCTTCAAGTGCCATGGTCGTGGGCATGTAGCAGCCCAATGTTCCAGTAGGAGGACCATGATTGTGAATGAGAATGGTGATTGGGAATCTGAAAGTGATCCCGAGGATGAAGGTCCAAGATATGATGAAGAGCCTGAAAGTGTTGAGAGTGAGATACAACCTGATGAGGGTGATAATAATTGCTTTATTTCCCTTCGCGTGCTGAATGTTTCTGCTATAAAAGAAGAGAATGAGCAGCGGCACAATCTTTTCCATACAAGAGGCATGATCAAAGACAAGTTGTGCAGAATTATTGTTGATAGTGGCAGCTGCAACAATATTGCAAGTCAAGACTTGGTTGATAGATTGGGGCTGAAACAACGGCGTCATCCTAATCCATATAAGATGCAATGGCTTAATGATTGTGGTGCGCTGCGTGTGAACCATATGGTGACAGTTCCGTTCTCTATTGGGAAGTATAATGATGTTGTGGAATGTGACGTGGTGCCTATGCAAGCATGCCAACTGCTGCTAGGGAGACCATGGTTATACGATCGTGATGTTCAGATTCTTGGAAGAACCAACAAGATATCATTCATATACAAAGGAGAGCGAATCTCATTGCTTCCTTTGACACCGGAGGAGATATTTAAAGATGAACTAAAAAGAAGACAGCGAGAGAGCGAGAACCAATTACGAGTGAGCCACAAACATAGTGAGGAAGAGTGTCCAAAGCCAAATAAAACTCCACAGCCGCAAAGAACCAAGCCAACGGGAAAAGAGGGATTAGTTATGATGGCTAGGAAGGGGGATTTAAAAGAATTGAGTGAACCCAATGCTATGTTCTTTGTACTTCTGTACAAGGACAATTTTCTTTCCACTAACGACTTACCCTCTACTTTGCCTAGTGATGTTTTTGATGTGTTACAGGAATATGAAGATGTGTTTCCAGAGGAAGTACCACCAGGACTGCCACCAAAGAGAGGAATAGAGCATCAAATTGATCTTGTTCTTGGTGCTCCACTTCCCAATCGTGCACCATACCGAACGAACCCCGAAGAGACGAAAGAAATTCAGCGCCAAGTACAAGAGCTCATCAACAAAGGTTATGTAAAGGAAAGTCTCTCACCTTGTGCTGTTCCTGTTCTTTTAGTTCCAAAGAAAGATGGTTCTTGGAGAATGTGTGTTGATTGCCGAGCCATTAATAACATCACCATTAGGTATAGGCATCCCATACCTAGACTTGATGACATGCTTGATGAACTTAGTGGTGCTACTATTTTTACTAAAATTGACTTGAGAAGTGGCTATCAGCAAATTCGCATGAGAGAAGGAGATGAATGGAAAACAGCCTTCAAAACCAAGTTTGGGCTGTATGAATGGTTGGTAATGCCTTTCGGTTTGACCAATGCACCTAGCACCTTTATGAGATTGATGAATCATGTGCTTCGATCTTTCATTGGCAAATTTGTTGTTGTCTACTTTGATGACATCTTGATTTACAGCAAGTCTCTTGATGAACATATTGAACATATAAAATGTGTGCTTGCTGCTTTGAGGAAGGAATGCTTGTATGCTAACCTTGCCAAGTGCACCTTTTGCACCGACAAGGTAGTGTTTCTTGGCTTTGTTGTTTCAGGTGATGGTGTGGAGGTTGATGAGGAGAAGATCAAGGCTGTTCGTGAATGGCAGACCCCACAAAATGTGAGTCAAGTGCGAAGCTTCCTCGGTCTTGCTGGTTTCTATCGGCGATTTGTGAAAGATTTCAGCACCATTGCTGCTCCAATCAATGAGTTGACAAAGAAGGAAGTACCCTTCCATTGGGGTGAAGCACAAGACAAGGCGTTTGAAGAGTTGAAAAAGAAGTTGACCACAGCTCCACTCCTTGCACTCCCAGATTTTGGTAAAACCTTTCAAATTGAATGTGATGCAAGTGGTATAGGAATTGGTGGCGTGCTCATGCAAGAAGGAAGGCCTATTGCATACTTTAGTGAAAAGCTAAGTGGTCCAACTCTGAATTATTCAGTTTATGACAAAGAATTATATGCTCTTGTTAGGAGTTTGGAAACATGGCAACATTACCTTTTGCCTAAAGAATTTGTGATACATTCAGACCATGAATCTTTAAAACATCTTAAAGTCAACTAAAATTGAATCGAAGACATGCAAAATGGAGTGAATTCATTGAGTCTTTTCCTTACATTGTGAAGTACAAGAAGGGGAAGGATAATGTTGTAGCTGATGCTTTGTCCCGACGTCATACTTTGCTCTCACAACTTGATGCTAAAATTCTTGGGTTAGAAAGTATAAAAGATTTATATGCTGTTGATCCGTATTTTGCTGAACCATTTTCCAAGTGTTGTGATGGCAAGGGATGGGAAAAATTTCATTTGCATGATGGATTCTTATTTCGAGCTAATAAACTTTGCATTCTAGATTGTTCTGTGCGTATTTTGCTTGTACAGGAAGCTCATGCAGGAGGACTTATGGGACATTTTGGTGCCAAGAAAACAGACCAAGTACTCGCTGATCACTTCTTTTGGCCAAAGATGAGAAGAGATGTGGAGAGGCATGTTCTTCGCTGCATAACCTGCCACAAAGCTAAGTCACGCTTGAACCCTCATGGTTTATATACTCCTCTACCTATCCCTAATGCTCCATGGGAAGACATCTCTATGGATTTTGTTCTTGGTTTACCTCGAACCAAGAGGGGGAGGGATTCAATCTTTGTTGTGGTTGATCGTTTTAGTAAAATGGCACACTTCATTCCCTGTCATAAGAGCGACGATGCTTCACACATTGCTGAATTGTTTTTCAGGGAAATTGTGCGTCTACATGGAATGCCACGTACCATCGTGTCTGATCGTGACACCAAGTTTTTGAGCTACTTTTGGAAGACTTTGTGGGGTAAACTTGGAACGAGATTGTTGTTCTCTACAACATGTCATCCTCAAACTGATGGGCAAACTGAAGTTATGAACCGCACACTCTCAACCTTGCTGCGAGCTGTCCTAAAGAAGAATATGAAATTGTGGGAAGAAAGCTTGCCTCATGTGGAATTTGCATACAACAGGGCGGTACACTCGACCACAAAATTTTGTCCATTTGAAATTGTCTATGGTTTCAAACCTACTGCTCCCATCGATCTTTTGCCTTTGCCTATGCAGGAACGAGTGAACTTTGATGCAAGCAAGCGAGCTGAGTTTGTCAAGAACCTTCATGATCGAGCAAGAGCGAACATTGAGAAGATGACCAAGCAGTACGAGAAGAATGCCAACAAAGGACGCAAGAAGATGTTGTTCGAACCCGGAGACTTGGTGTGGGTACATCTGCGCAAGGATCGCTTCCCAGAACAACGCAAGAGCAAGTTGCAGCCCCGAGCTGATGGACCATTCAAAGTGCTTCGCAAGATTAATGACAATGCATATGAAATTGATCTCCCAACTACTTATGACGTGAGTACAAGCTTTAACGTCGCTGATCTGTCCCCTTACATTGGGATGGAAGAAGAGTCGAGGACGACTCCTTTTCAAGAGGGGGAGGATGATATGCACACGCCATCGTTAACTCAAGAAGCACCCACACAAGTGTACAAAGGGCCAATTACACGCAACTGAGCAAAGTAACTTCAACAAGAGGTGCACGCTTTCCTCTCTGAGTTTCATTCTAATATTAATGAGAATTATATACTGCCTAAATCGTGTACTCCAATGCTACTTAGGTTTACATAAGAGGAGACACCATTCGGCTACAAGAAGGACGCAAAGGCGCAACGCACCATGGACACGAAGGTTGTTGTCCAAGAAAAGAAGCGTGACAAGTCCAGAACCAGCCGTGCACCGCAGAAGCACCAAATCTTCGTGCAAAACTGTACCATCTCAAGAGGAGACGTGGGTCATGGTATACATGGTTGGAAAGCACGTCAAGTCTAGTTTCCAACGCAACAAACGAAACGTCTTTTGGAGTTCCGAGGAGAAAGTTATGACCACTTTACCGAAGACTGCACAGAAGGCCAGAAGACGCGCGGAAATGGATTTCCACCTCGAGAATGCTCCAGCCAGTTGGCCTTCCACCTCCTCACGAGGCCCCTTCGGTTTAGATCTATCTTAGAGACTTGTTACTACTATAAATATTCCCTCTATGCTCCTAAAAACCAACTTTTGATGATATGAAAACCTGATATGGTATATTGCAGTAGATCTGCGTGAGTGTATCCTTACACACCTTGTTCTTGTGAGTTCTACTTGGGCTTGTGAGAGATCTCTCTGAGGTCCCCTACTTCGTGCTCTACGGCTTCCGTTCGGCTGCACCGTATTGTGTGGATTAGTCTCCGGTTGTGGTTCTGCGATCGCTCAGAGATCGAATCGAGATCCTCAAGGTTTCGGTTCCTTTCTCCCAGTCCGCTTGGTCACATCCAACCTTGGCAGGTATAAAGCTTCATCCGGATCGTGGTTCTTCGATCATACGGAGATTGCATCGCCTTCTCCCTATCCGTCGGGTTGCATCCAACCTTTGCCAGGTATAAAGCTAGTTATCCCCGCTGTTCGCAGCAAGTTATCCTTTTGTTTGTGAACCTACTGCCGTGAAGATCGGGCCATCCTTGTGCCGGTTCAGATCGGTACTTATCAAACAGGCAACTTCCTTTGCATCAGCCGATCCTCTTTAGAATGAAATCGGCTAAAACTCCCATTATAGTTTTCATCGGCATTAGCACAACCTGGGCAGTCTTCTATCGATGGTAATCTCATCCCTTTATTCCAACAAAATATGAAAAATTCGCAGTTCCAATGTAGATCAAATCTATCATCATCCTCATAATATTGCCTTTCTTGCCGATCATATCTCTTTTGATATTTATTAATCATACTCGTAGAGTCAAACTTATTGAGCCGATTGTCCCTTCTGTCGGCTGTCCTCCCACTTGTATGAACCATGTTGATAGGAAAAGGATTACCATCAATCTTCATCGGCTTCTTGGAGTCATCAAATTTTATCCTGCCTTGCTCAATGGCCACCTGGATCTGTTGCCGAAATACTTTACATTCATTAGTACTATGAGACCCTGTATTGTGCCACTTGCAGTATTTCCTCCTCCCTAATTCCTCAGCCGATGGAATCACATGACCAGCAGGCAGCTGAATTTGCTTCTCCCGAAGCAAAAGATCAAAAATTTTGTGAGCTTTATTGACATCAAAATCATATTTCTCCTCCTTTCCAGAATTCTTGACCCATTGACATGGAATCACCTTCTTGTTCCTTGCCCATTCGGCTGCTGCTACCTCAGGAACATCCTCTTCCTCAGAATCAGAAATATAAGAATTAATGAAGTTCACCTTTTTAAATGCTCTATTGGCCTCTTGAATTCTTTGTTCGTGTGCTGTTATCTTCTGGGCCAAATGAGCCAAACTATCAAAGTCTTGAGCTGAAAACCTCTCTTTGATTGGTGTCAACAAACATTAGAAGGCTAAATCGGCTAACTGAGAATCTGTCAACGCCAAGCTGTAACATCTGTTTCTGATTTCCCTAAACCTCTGAATATAATCTTGGACAGACTCTTCTCGTTTTTGCCTAATGTTTGTCAAATCAGATAGTTTCATCTCATAAACTCCACTGTAGAAATATTTGTGAAACTGTTTTTCCAGATCGGCCCAACTGTGAACAGAATTATAAGGTAAAGATGAAAACCATGTGAAAGCCGATCCAGACAGAGACAAAGGGAATAGCCTGACTCTTAAAGTGTCAGTAGCCGATGCTTCACCACATTGAGCCAAAAATCGGCTAACATGCTCATAAGTTGATACATTATCTTGTCCTGAGAACTTTGAAAAATCCGGGACCTTGTATCGGCTTGGTAATGGCACTCTTTCAAAATACTCTGGATATGGATGCCGATACAGATTGTCACCATACCTTTTTTAATCCAAATTGTTCTCTCATCACATCGGCTATCATATCGGCCCAAGGTTTCTGCCGAGCTCCATCTTGATGCTGTGGCTGTATCGGCTCGTCTTGGTAAAACTGCGGCTGATGATATGGTTGAGGAGACGTTCTCTGCCGATATTGCACCTGTGGTGAATGAAGTTGATTTTGATAATTAAGATTGTCACCTGCGTGGGCTTGAGGTATTCGTGGAGCACTAAAATCTTGTTGATTAGGAACAAATTGAGTAGTGGCAGCTTGTTGCTGGAAGTTTGGCACTTGCTGTCTTGCTGGTGTATGCAGGATCGGCTGAGCAACTGGCTGATTGGGATTGAACATAGCTGCAACTTGCTCAGCTGATATTTGAGGTATGTTTTGCCCTATATGCTGAGGTTGTTGTCGGACCAGTACATGAGGATTAAACTCTACTTGCTTCTGTACCGACGCTGGTATCTCTTGTTGAACTGTAACCGATGTTGATGCCATCGGCTGTCCTGGGGCTATATTTATGGCAGGTTTTGGCTGGCTGGTCATAAGCGGCCTATATTGCGGGAAGACCCCATCTGGTAAGAAAATTGGTCCTTTAGCTTGGTGTTCAGCAATAGTACCATCAACCACAGACTTGATCATATTTGTTAAAGTGTTGACAAGCACTCCTGATTGGTTGATCAAAGCATGATGCACAGCATAGTCAATCCGATCTTGCAAATTTCTGGGTTCTTCAGGAGATTCCTCTTGCTTAACCCCTTTTTCCTTCCCAGAACTTGACTCTGGCTCTTCATTGTTGGGCAAAGCTACTTTGTATCTCTGAACCACCGTTCCTAATCTAGTTTGGACAAAAGAATGTAAGTACTGGTTTTGAAGCTTGTTCATTATATCCTCCAGCTCTGCCTTTTGTTCCGTCGTCAACTTGTCCACTGTCATTGGAATAATATTCTCTGGGTCAACGTCAGTTGTCTTGAAGTCTACCATGATGAAAATTTTTCGAAGTCCCACCGGACGTGCCAAAAGCGTGTTGATGTAAAAAACACACACTGGCCTGGGAGATCTGCTTAACTCCAGTGCAGGTCCAAATATTTCTTTCGGGTTATAGGCGTGCCAATTGGTTTGATCCTGCAACCAATAAGAAACAAAGAAAAACGCAGTTAAATCCACCAATGATAGCCGATCGGCTGGCTTGCCGATGACATATCATTGAGCATTGAGCCGATGCAAGATGCATTAAATCGGCTATAACAGATAAAGCAAGATAAAGCTAAATCTACTCAATCGGCTGTAGATATCAACAAAATATAATCTAAGTCTCAGAATATATTTAAACCAAGTGATTGGGATAGATCGGACAGGGCGCCGAGACAGTATGAATCACTTATGTCTAAATATATTATAAAGCGTAGATTATACATGTTCATAGTATAGCCGATTAGGTAAATCTAACATGCATCGGCTAGTACTCCGATACCACTTTATACAGAGATATTATCATGAACAAAATATATTAAACAACTTGTCAAACTAATGTTAAGATGATCCTAACCAGATTTGACAACAAGCTCAATATATTTTACTAAGTTAATATCTCGATATAAAGGGCAGATTTAATATATCAAGATAACAAGATAATTAAACCAGGTAAGATCGGCTGAAACCCCGACGCTATCTCTATTAGCAATCATAGACAGGCTAGAAACTATGGTTCTAAACATGATTTAGTAGGTCAAACCTAACTGATGCAGCACCAAATATGTAAAGAAACATAATGTCTAGATGATCAAGTCGATGAAAACCTTTTCGAGATGGTAGATATATTATATAATCTAGATCAACAGCGATATATAACCCTATCGGTTGCTTTTCTGTGAAACAGACATCAACCGATCTAGGTTATATATTGATATTAATTCAGATTATACAATATATATGATAACTCGACGATTCACACAAACAGGATCAGAGTGTCATAAAGATGGAAGCACTGATCCCGAGAGCGCAAGCCGCCATAACAAGTTTTACCTCTTGCCGGAGATCGAAGCCGATGCAGCCCAACTCGAAAGCAAGAACTCGTCGAAAACAGTGAAAGAGTAAAGGTGGCGATGCGCCGAAATTGTTGTATTGATTCGTTGTCCTCTTTACACGAACCTGGGTTTAATTTATACCCAGAATTACACAATATGTCCTTGTCGGACACGACTCTTATCTCTATTACAACTCATATTGAAGATAATTCCCTAATACAAACTCTAACCGACAGTATCTATTAGGAAACTAACATTATATCCTAATTAATAGATCCAATTCCCTTCTTCGGACCCAATCTGTATGTGGGAATCCTTATGAAGCTCATCAACCAAACCCGACAAAGACTCTGTTATCCTCTCGTCGGAATCGGCTACATCGGCTATCCTTGTCCGACTCTGTCTCAGCCGATGGTCACGATAGCCGATTCGGTCACCAGCCGATACACACCGTAGCCGATTTGGTCACCAACCGATTCTTGCTCTGTTTTGGTAACCGCCAGCTTCCTCCAAATCCGATTCGATTCTATCTTCAAATCCAATACTTGATTTACCAAATTTGGTCGTTAACAGAGACCTACATGATAGGAAGAAGGCACACGAGACTCAGTTCTTCCTCCTTCTTTCCCAACTCACATCTCTTTTTTTTCGCGCGCACGCTTTTCAAACTACTAAACGATGTATTTTTTTACAAAAAGTTTCTATATAAAAGTTGCTTAAAAATCAAATTAATCCATTTTTTTAAAAAATTAGCTAATACTTAATTAATCACGTGTTAATAGACTGTTCTACTTTCCGTGCGCGCGGTATATGTTGGAAAAGCTGAGACACGAACGCAGCCAAATGTCTCCTGAATGAGGAAGCTCCGCCTTGATCTGTTGCTCACCGTCGACTGTAGTAGATCAGCCACCGAGGAGCAATCAAGCTCCAGGATGACTGGACATCTGATCCACTCCACTGCCAGTATCAGACCTTTGCACGCCATGGCCTCCACCTCCTCCGCCGCAGCACAGTGGTGCACATGTTTCCAGGAAGACGAGAACATCCCTGGCCTCATCACGGCTTTACAGCTTCACTTTATGCCAAGACCGCCTAAGAGCAAGGCGCATCCATCTTCACTTTATTTACTTTATTTTACAGCTTATACTAGAGTCAACAAGTACAATAGATTGTCTATTGTGTTGGCTATATATCATCAATAAAATAATTAATTTTGTGTGGATATATCAATGTATATGATCATACGTAAACTTATCCCTGTGATCATTCGTGTTGCACCATGAACAAAAGTCACAACACATTGGATAATTCACCAACCATAGAAAAAACTGCCGGCCACATGCATCATCAGTAGTTCTGTACATGCATTTGAGTATTTGACGGACTTTACAAGCATTCAACGGGGAAAAACCAGAAAATAAAAAGGAGACTAGATGATGCCAAGCCAAATTAAGAAGCTGTTTTTACTCTCATTGACCATGGAGGACGAGATCCGAAGTGAAAAATGGGCACCTTCTTCGTCACACGCGCATCAATGGTGAAGTTCTGGCATGCGCCTGGATTCCGGCTTAGGCCCGGTTCGAATCTTATGAAACAGTGAAGATAAAAAATAAACTTTCGTGACACGCTTTTCAAACTCCCAAACGGTGCGTTTCGTGCGAAAATTTTTAATATGAAAGTTGCTCTAAAATGTTAGATTAATCCATTTTTCAAGTTTGTAATAATTAAAACTCAATTAATCGCACGTCATTGTCACCTCGTTTTGCGTGAAACACTTTATCTTCATCTTTATCTTTATCTTCAGGACTTTCAAACACCACCTAAGAAACTCCGGCCGGTGTCCCTTACTCAGTCCTTGCGGCTTGCGTCAAGCCGTCAACAACACACCCCGGCATGCGTCGATCTGGATCATGATGTTTTTGCACGCGATGCGCTACGGAGATTTTGCGAAGGGCTTCGATTTAGCGGTGTTTTCGCATGCATGGGTGGAGAGATTGGCCGGTGGAAAAGCACGAGATGCGAACGTGACGATGAAGAGTAGAAGAGGCCGGAAGGGAAAGCGAAGATAAACCGCAGGAGATCTAACAGATTGGTTGTGGGACCCGCAAAATGCGTTTTTAATTAATTTCACCGACTACTGCGTGTGGGAGCCTGTGCTAGCGCCCGGCGGCAAATTAATCGCACGTTCTTTTCTCTTTTCTCAATTCTCTCTCCTCCATATAAGAATAAAATGTAAGAATAAAATGACATAAAATGTTTTGAAGTTTGCTGAGACAGACTATACTATTGTACCTGCTCTAATCCTGTATCTGTAGAAAAGAAGCCATCTACATTAATTTTTGCCCATCCAGAGGGAGGGACTGTCCAGGAACCTATGGAAGCTCTTGATGATTTTTCCTGGTGCCCTATGAGTTCCACATGCATCGCCTTCTTTCCTTTGTATCATTTGGATTTTGTCGGATACTGAACAGCGATTTGGCATAACTTCTCAGAATAGAAACAAACCTCGAGTTCAATTCATTGCCTGAACCATGAGTTACATCATTCCAGTGGTGCCACGCACGCCACGGACACAACAAGATGGAGCTGCGTGTTTGATCATGCGTGTTTGTAAATTTATATATAGTCAAAAAAGGTCATGGTAAATACTCCCATCTATCAATCGGGTGCGGGTTGCAGAGATGATCAATCATTCATGCACTCTTCATTGCTAATTGATCATCATATAACATTTTTGAGGTTATTTCTAAATAATCATTATATTAGTATCTATTTTCTAAATCTATTTATTATTTGTGTATGACAATAAATAGACATTGGTGCATGCATTCATGCACAAAACACTTTACAACCAACATATGCAATGTCTTTGATTATTATTGGTTAGGGAATAGTATAGATGATGCAAGCATCGAGTTTGTTACTAAAGTAAATATAGCGAGAAAAAGTTATTGATTTTTTTTATCTTGTTACACTCATGTAATATGATAATTAAATGTAAACGGAGGGAGTACTTCGTTTGGCCACGTGGTAGCCAATAGATGTATACTCTTTCGAATGGATCGTGTGGCAGAAAGAAAGGGCCATTGATAGTCCATCTAATTCGATAGGAGTTGTCTAGTCTTCAATCAATTTAAAACCCCAAAAATTTGATCACTTTTTTAACGGTCGACAATCGTGTGTGAATAGTGAACCTTATCCTCTCTCTTTTTCTCCTCCTCACGCTTGCGCTCGAGCCCCTCAACACCGCCCTCCTTCCCACTCGATCGTACCGCTTGGCCGGGAAGCTGCGAGGCCCGCCTAACCGGTCACCTACCCCTCCCCCTTCCCCACCTCACCTTCCCTCTTCCTCTGTAATACAATCATTGTGCCATACTCCAGCACCGCCATTTTCCTATCAATGGCGGCTCGTGCCACCGTTAACCGTCGCTTCCTAACCTCATGGCTTCAGTCGTCCCTACCCACCAAACCCCGCCCACTGCTAGCCTTCATTCCCATGGCCCCGGTGGCACCCATGGTAAGTCCGATCATTGTCAAAGAACATCCCTCTAAGCCTAGAAACAACCCCCTCCCCTCAACCCTAAAATCTAAACCTAGTGCGACACTTACTCGTCACCGTCACTACACCATCACCGTAGAAGACATCATTGTGGTAAGTTTTGGGTGACCTTCCCTTCTCTTCTTTTTTTTAAAGAAATAAAAGCAAAAGCTTTGTCTTTTTTATATTGATAAAGCAGGAGTAAAATATCAAGCTAATTACAGGGTCACAGCGAAAAAGAACCGTGGCCCGTGAAAAACTACAGCCGGCCTACTCTCCCCCCGAAGATCTCTGTGAGCTTGACCTCTCTCCTCTTGCTCTCTTCTTGCATCCCATGACCTCCTTTGCTGAGCTTAAAGACGATTCTCTGGCAGCTAGGTATCAGGTGAGACTTAGTCACGTGAGAACTATAGCAAATCCCTATTCGTATTTGTATTCCCAAAAGCACCATTCGTATCAAATACATCTAGTTTGGATGAAAAGGTGTAGTGCTGCAGTACTACACGTATGACACTTGTGCGTAGCAAGTAAGATCGTGTGTGCGCACTTTCCTGTCCCTAAACTAACCTCGGCCATGGTGTCACGCGATCAAAATAGTGTCCTACTTGACATTTTACTCATTTTAAAAATGCTTAGGATTAAAAAATATCCAATTTCATACTCTAACGTGCCAAAATATATTAACGTTTTTGGTCTTTCTATATAAGCTTTCTTCTAAAAAAATATATTAACGTTTTAGATAAGATTCGGTCAAGCTTAAAATTTCTGATCATTAATAATTTTTCAAATACTCTCTCCACCCTTATTTACTTATAAATGATTAGTAAAAGATGTATTTATGGTGCAATGCAATATACATTGCTTATTGCAATTAAAAACATACATGAATTTTTTGATAGGAAAGATGAGTTATCAAAATTAAAAACTGAATACTAACCGGTGACAAGTATTTGAAACCAAATGAGTATTTAGTTTTTAAAAAAGATTATATGAGTATATTTGACTTGAAAAGCATTATCATATCATAATAAATTTATTAAATGTTATCAATGTATTTTAATACAAGATTGATTGCTGAAATTTAAAGATTTGATCCAGTCTTATCTTAAACATTAAATATTTACGATGATAGTAGTTAAGTGATTAATTCATGTACTTTCGCCGTCGATATCCCACCCTATTGATTTGTTGATTTGTTCCCACTTCCAGAAAAGAACAGCGAATTGAATTCCCTCACTGTCCGCTCCATATCATAATCGACAAATCAAAAGTAGTCAAATCCCAGATGTAATTTTTGGGCCTTGTAGCCCACCTATATTTAGGATTGAGCCCAAGAATATATATTTTTCCAAAAATCATGAAATCGAAATATTCTGATTGACTTCATCTCGTGAGGTCGTGATTCCGGTCACCGTCATCATTCTTCTACTGAAGTTCTAACGCAGCCTTTATAATGATCTTAAACGCTTTCAACAGCTGACACAAATGGAGCAAAAGTACTTTCGCTATTCCTACTTAGCACGAGAACATATGCAGACAAGTATTCTCGTGTACATACCATACATATCAACTAACAAATTTTATCAAAATTTGTTTTAAAAAATATACATGTATTTTTTAGTGATACTACATTTATGTGTGAAGTTTCATCTTAAAATTCATTATATATAGAGAGCAACAAAAAACAAAATTCTGACATATTTATGTTTTCAAAACTATCAAATTTTTTTATCTTTTTTATAGCTAAAATATAATGTATTTGAGGTTAAGACTTTATAAATAAATATAATACTATTGAAAGTACTTTTTCTAAATTTTTTGATGAAATTTATTAGTTGGTATACACAAGAAGACTTATTTGCATAGGATACGTTCCCGTGTAACATCTCTCTTCTTTGAAGGCCAATGAAATTTTCTTCTTCTTGAAAAAAAGACCACATCTCTGCATACGTTTCACCTACTTCCTCTATTCTATATTATAAATATTTTAATTTTTTTAAATCAAACTTATATGTATTGAAATACAGTAATACTTTTACACAAAATAAATATAACATAAAAAATATATATTTAATAAAATTAATTTAATGTTATATATGTTGTTTTTATAAAACAGGAAATTTTGATTTAAACAAATTAAAATGTTTTATAATATGAAATGGACGAAGCAGTGTTGAGTTAGTTCACGTTTCCTCAAGAAAAATCGAAAAGATTGTTCAATTAATTCGCACCTGTTTTTCGCCGGGCCGGCCATTGACGTGTTTAGAAACTGTCACAGGATTGCAGCATCATGTCGTAGCTCAGTAGCAACTAGGCTGTGCATGAAGTTGAAAAATAAACCGGATTCTTTCCTGCTCGTATAAGCTGGGCGTTGAAGATCGATGGCCTTATGCGAATGCTTAACTCGTGCTCTATCGAGCAGCGAAGCAGTCAAACCGTAATAATTTCTCTCACATTGTCAACCTTATAATCTGCCATGAGAAATATGCATTCCAAGATCGGAACAAAATGCCATTATACGAAGCTTAAGTGGGAACGATACCCTATACTCATAAGACTTCTTATATACACATCATAAACATCAACTAAAAAATATCAAAAATTATATAAGTATTTGTAGTAGTATTACATATATATATATATATATATATATATATATATATATATATATATATATATATATATATATATATATATATATATATATATATATAAAGTATCATCGTAGGAAAAAAACAAAATTTTGACATATTTATACTTTCAAAATTATTAGAATTTTTATCTTTTTTTATGTCGAAAATATACTTTCTTTGTTTTATATTATAAGTCAAACTTTAAGTTTAACCAAGTTTATAAAAAAATTAGCGATATCTAAAATATTAAATTAGTTTAATTAAATATAACATTAAATATATTTTAATAATATTTTTGTTTTGTGTTAAAAATACTAATATATTGTTCTATAAACTTCGTCAAATTCAAAAAAATTTGATTAGAAAAAAAATCAAATGACTTATAATATGAAACAAATGAAGTAATAAATTTAAGATTAAGATTTTATATATAAATGTAATACTATTAAAAGTACTTGTATAATTTTTTTAATTTTTTTGATAAAATTTATTATTTGATGTACATGGGGTGTACACAAAAATCCTCTTCTATTCACATAATATGTTCCCAGCTTAAGTAGTCCAAATCGCCTATTGTGGCAGGGATCGATGAGACGGGGTACGTATGAACTGGTTACTTGCCGGAGCAGATCGATTGACCTCATGGTATCCGGTGGAAAAACGAAAAGATCGGCCTCAGTGGCCTTTCGATCGGAGTTTGACCGCAACACACACCCTGTAAGTTGCGAATATTAGTCGAGCTATTCGGATGCAGGGAACCTGTAGGTACATGAACCTGTACTTCCTCCGTTCGTATTATAAGTTTGTTTTGGTATTTTTAGCTCAAATATCATTAGATTTAATTAAGTTTATAAAAAACATAATGATATTTTAAACACGAAACAAACATATTATCCAAATATATTTAATTTTATATTTAATAAAATTAATTTAGTGTTGTAGATGTTGCTAATTTTTTAATAAATTTGATCAAATCTAATCTAATAATGTTTGGCTTAAAAAAATAAAACGACTTATAATATAAAATAATTATAATATAAAACGAAGATATACGGAGAAAATATCTGATATGGTCGAGCACGCTGTACATATGAACAGAAGCAAGCAAGAAAAGAATGACGCGAGTGGGCCAGCAGCATATGTCGTACGTACTCATCACTCGCGTAACGTTCAATGGATAGTCAACGAAAGAAAGTGTCGTCCACTGATCGTTATGGCCGGCTTATTTTTTGTGCACGTTGTTTTACTGCTGCGCAACGAGAGATGCTGTTGCAGTCTTGCCGACCAAATTAAATTGTACAACTCTTGTTTGGAATCAACCCGATGTGTTCTGAGAAAAATCTTCTTACGCTGAAAAAAAAACACACAACCCC
>BDMV01000001.1:60012410-60126588 GCA_008326285.1 Oryza officinalis | reverse complement strand
CATGTATTATTTTTGCCGCCTCAATAAACTATATGGCCTGTGGGTCCCTATCGATCTTTCGATGATTGGTTGAATTAAACCAAAGCTTGATTATTATTCGTAGTAATAGTTGCCAGGCGAAGCGATAGAACAATAATCAAAGACAATGGGCTCGTTGAAGACTGATAGTCTAACGTCTTTAGAGAAGAGTTGTGAAGTGACTAGTGAGGTTGCAATTTTCTAGTCACTACTACAAAACTGATTTTTTACAATGAGACCCATAGATCTTCATAGGCGGACCAAATTTTTGGCTACGATTGCCCGTCTACGTAGTTGTGTGAGAAGGGGTCCGATATCCGGCCGCCTGCGAAAATCCATTTTCACAGGCGGATGGCTTAAGAGGGCCGTCTACAATAATGTTTTTATTTTTTCAGACGGACCTCTTAATCCGTCCAATTGTAAAAATCTAATTTTCGCAGGCGAGCTGCTAGGAGCGTCGCCTGCAAAAATCACCAATGAAACATTTTGCTAAAAAAAATCTGTCTCTCGCGTTCTTATCCTCAACCCTACCTACCCCAACCATATCCTCTCTCTCTCCAATCTCCCTCTTCCTCTCCTCAGATCCGTGTGGGCGGCAGGGCAGGTCAGGACGGCAGCAGCTCGGTGATGAGTGGAGGAGCAATGGCGGCGAGGTAGGGCGCCAGCGGCAGGAGCTTGGCTCCTCCCTCCCTCTTCTCCTCCCCGTTTTTCCCGTCCAATCACGGTGAAGGCGGTGGCTTGGTGACGAGAGGAGGAGCGACGGACGGCGGCGGCGGTGGCTCAACGGCAGGAGCTCGGCTCCTCCCTCCCCTCTTCTCCTCTCCGCTTCTCCCCTCCAATCTCAACGGCGTCGGTGGCTCGGTGACGAGGGGAGGAAAGGCGGCAGCGGTAGCTCGACGACGAGGAGGGGCGGCAGGAGCTCAGCTCCTCCCTCCCCTCTTCTCCTCTTCTCCTCCTTGCTTCTCCCCTCTAATCCCGATGGCGGAGATGGTGTAGGTACGGGATCCAAAGTGTGGTAGTGGTGGAGGAGGAGCGACGAGGGGTAAGGCTCGGCAACAACGACGACAACGATGACGGCGACGAGGGAGGGGCCTTGGCAACAACGGCGAGGGAGAGGTCTTGACAATGGCTATGATGAGGTGAGCCTAGAGGGAGGCTGCTGCTGCTATGAGCATGCTCGTCGGCTGGTGAGCACGCATACAAACCAGATCTGAAATGCTTGTATGCATGTTATTGCATGTATGCCTGATTGCACTGTATAGTGTTGTTGACGATTGTGATGCTTGCTGCTGTTCATGTTCTGCTCGTTGTTTATGCTAGTGTTGTTGATGAATCTGAGAAATCCTCTCTGAATCATTCTGCTGCTATTGGTGAAACGATTTTTTTGTGGTCAATTTTTATTTTTGTTGGTAAAAAAAATCTTTTTACACACGGGTGATGTAAGGACGTCGCCTACGAAAATCAATTTACGTAGACGGGTAAAGACCCCGCCTACGAAAATCATTCATTTTCACAGGCAGGCCATTACATGCAGTCGGAGCATCTGCCCATTGGTAAAAATGTGTTTCGACCGCATGCAAAAAGGATTTTTTAGTAGTGAGTCTCAAATCAACCGCCTAATTAATTACATTATCCATTTATAGGCATTGGCCACATGGGGTTTGGTTAACGGAGAAATTACACTATTCTTCTCCCAAGAGGGTGATTGCATGGTACACATGTTATTTCCTCTTTTACAGATCTATGGGTCATCTTTGAATCACATTACTGTACCAAGTCCGGTACAAGTGTTGTGGCATTGATGACAACCTCTTGTTGGGGGCTTTATATGGGTTTTCGCTTGTTTGATATGGGCTTCGTCAGGAATGGGACCCATCTCCAATAAATATAGACGTAGATGTATATCATTAATATCAATACTAGTTAAATACTCATACGATGACACTCATAAATATAAAAAATTGTACAATCCAGCGTTGTTCGGAACAAACAAAGTGCAATTCGTCCTGTCGACGGGTTATATCCGTAGACCGTATTATGAGGGTATTGGGTACGTTAGAGCAAATATCTAAACGAAATGACATAACGTATACAAAAGACAAGGATTATACTGGTTCAAGCCCCTCGTAAGATAATAACCCTACTCTAATTTATATGGAATTATGACAAGCGTCACAAAGATTACAATAGAGAACAACAGAAAGTATCAAGTACTGACGAGATCCCTGACGAGAACGTCTCAACGAGATCCAACCGACGAGTTATCTTTAAAGTCCTCCGGACTGCTTCTGCTATGGCGATGGCTTGTGTTATGATTTGATGATCTCGTACCTCTTGAGAGCCTTGTATTTTTACTGCAAACTATCTTAGTCTCCAAATAGAACTCGGAGAGTATTTCTAGCATACGAGATCACAGAGTTTGTACCTCCTCCGAGCATGACTCTAGCATCTTCTATTCAGGATACAATTTCCTAAGTATCAATCAAATTCCATAATATTAAGGTAACCTTCCCATATTCTTAAGGGTATACCGTATCTGTATACTTCATAACCCCAAGGATAGGAAGTATGTCTTATCCGTAAACCTGACAGTAGCCCCCGACTTCAAATCATATGAGCTCACAGTGCTCTCGAGCCGAGGTCCTTGAATAAATGATGTCGTGACTACCTGACCACTCTCGAGTCATCGAGAAGGTATGAAGCATTCGACAACCCCATCAAAAAGCAACGGTCCACTGTGAATTTGAATTGAACTCTAACAAACTACAATAAACAAACCGAGAAAATCACGACGGCAATTTCTCTTTCTCCTTCGAAATATGAACTGCCAGATGTGCCCTATAAATTTCAATTCTAAGATTCATTTGGGTTTCTTTCGCGCAAGTGACTTTCCATCTCCCTACGCTCCCCAACTCTCACTTTCTTCGCCAACCGAAGAACCCTAAACCCACCTTTCCTCTTCATCCTCAAACCGAACCCATGGATCTGGGAAAATCCAACGTCGGCACAAAGGAGATGAAGAGATTGCAAATTGAAGGATCCCTCCCTGAGAAAAAACACCATGAATCGCTCGGAAGGAGGTACTAGTCCTAACCCTGCATTAGGGCAAGTAGTTTGCCTTGAATCTTTTGTACAATGCGGTTTTTTGCCTCCTCTTTTCAAATTCCTCCTACTTTTGGACTTCTATGGCCTCCATCTTCTCCACCTCAACCCCAATTCTATTGCTTTCCTTAGTATCTTTACACATCTCTGCGAGGCATACCTTGGGGTATCGCCCTTCTTGGACTTGTTTAGATACCTGTATGAGCTCAGGTGGATGGAGGCTCGTAGAATCTCCGGTTGCGTCGGCTTCCGCCTCCAACATGGGATGAAGGCGGAATACATCCCCTTCAACTACCACTCCTCTCGAGGACCATAAAGGTCAAAATGGTTCTACCTTCACGTGGAAGACCGCCCCTGCCAGCCTTACCGTCTCAAATGAAAAGCCTGAGCGCATGGACATCAAGACCTTCCTTGACCCCTTTTCTCCAAATATTCGTAGAGAAAATCCACGACCTTCGGAAACAAGGGTTGTCGGGATATGAAGTAGCCGAAGACTTCATACGTCGTCGAATCCAGCCCTTGAAGGCCCATGCCCACCCCACGTACGAGTACTCGGGGGATCATGACAAAACACAAATCTCGGTTCGGGGTATACGTTCTCGTAATCCACCTGACCTAAATTCGTCCAACGAAAAGATCTTGAATACTGATTATAGCATTTTACTCGCAGATCTTGATGATAACACCATGGCTACGCGAGTAGGCCACATGGTGATCGACATGCCTCCGGACCCCGAGAAGCTTCTCACGCCGATATGCGACCTCCCGTTATCAGACAAGGACACCGCCATCAACGTAGGTGACCTCGACTACTATCCTTCCCTCAGACATCAGTACCCGAGAGAGTAGTAATCTATGTTTCGTGGGTCTTACCTTTGACAGACGTCATCGGTCCACTTATTGATCACTAGGTCAGGGCCTCTCTGAAGGACAAAGCGACCTTGGAACAAGCAGCGGCTGAGACCGCCTCGAGCTGCAACGGAACCAAGCCCTCCAAGAGGAGGTGGACAGCCTTAACAAAGTCGTCTGGAGCGGGAATGCTTGTCCAGACAAGCGGCTCCGAGGTTAGTTGTACTCCTAGTGATTCGTAAATCAACCCGAGGAGCTCCTCGACCCTGACTTACACGTCTTGCAGACCACTTTTGACGTGAAATCCTCATCCCAAGGGAAAAGAATGCTCCTGAAGCAGCAGAAGCCCAAGTAAGTGACTGCCCTTTCTAATCTCATAATTACTGTTCTCGTGGTGTCCCCTGTAACACACGTTTTCCCTTGATGCAGCCCCTCCCGCAACCTCTGCTCAAAGCACTAGTCGCGGAGATACGAGCTCCACGCCTCCCACCGTCGTCGTCGCGGCAGCAACACCATCTCTCCCTCCGCCGGGCGCCTCAATCGCTGTCGTGTCGCCTTCGGCAATCTATAGACTGGTCGAGGCCAGCTACCTGCTGCAATCTGGCGCACACGACATCCTCGCCGAGGTTGAGCGGCTCAGAAAAGCCACCTCGACATCGGACGACCGAGTCGTCCAGCTGGATTCACAACTGGCGGAGGCGCAAAAAGACCCGAAGAAATTCAAGGACATGGTTGTCGGCCACGAGAGGCATCGACAAGGCTGGGAGAAGAGGATGGAGAAAATCTAGGAGAACCTGGCATCGTTCCGACAAGGCCTCTAGGACAACTACGGTCGGCTCAACATGGTGGCCCACAGCTTGGGCATCCACGAGAAGGGCCCCGGGGTCATTGGGCTCCCTCTTCGGCAAGCTGGAGGGCACGTCCACCAAACATGCCGAGCACGTCGCCGAGGAGATGTGCACCAGTCTTAGGATTGGCGCATGTCACGACCTTGCATGCCTGAAGCTTACACACCCAGAGATCAACTTGGAGGAGGCGTTGGAGAAGGGCGGAGCTGACGCGATGCGCGAGGACGAGATGTCGGAGCTTGTCGAGCTGGGGAAGAGCGTCATTCCGTTCTTTGAACAGTAAACAACTGCTCCCCCTTTGAGTTGTAACTTTAAGAACAATTGTTAGGCTTGTTGTCCCTTTCGAGAACAATGTCCTTTTTTATTGTGCTTAAGTTTTTGGTACTATCACGCTGGTTTTTAGATGTATTGAGGATGAGATCGTCCAGCAAGGAGAATGTTCTCGTGATTATAATGCCACGACCTCTTCACCTCACGCTTCCTTGACTCCAAGTGTCGATGACCAAGCCTTGGTCGTTGTTAACCCGAATAGCGCGTTGGATCTAATGGGACTCCAGCTTAACTCTCTTCTCGAGCAGAACCAAAGAAAAAAACTTAACCTTCATAGCTTTTGCCCCTGTGCGCACACAGAGGAAGCTAATTGAGATCAAATATCATGTAGGCCTCGAGAGTGCTTTAGAGGAGATGGAACGTCGTGCCGAGTACTAGAAGGCCAAGTTCAAGAAGACGGAGCTCGAAAAGATGGCCAACGTCACCCGTAATGAACACGACATGGAGGTACTTCGAGGTAGGGAAGTCTAGATTAACGCCTATCTCGAGGGCCGTTGTCTAGTGCTTATGCGGTTATGCGTGAAGTTGCGGGTGGTACGTCCTCTTCCCGAGAAGTTCATAAGCGGCCATCTCTCATGGATGCGGAATACATGCGGCCAACTAACAGGGATCGAGAAGCATATCGACAATAGCTTGAAACAAAAGTGTCGTCGCGCTAGCCGGTATGCAGGTGGCCACATCCTCTCCTGTATCCAAGATGGACGTCCGCAGATGAACTTGGGATTTCTACACGAAGGCTTCACTGGTTCTCGAATGAGGCCTGATGAGATCGACCGCCTTGCGCAATCTCTCGCTCTGCTAGCCGAGGACATCTTCTCCACGATGAAATGACAATGGCCTGACAAACTTTCACAGTGCTAGGCGTTCCCAGCTGAGGTCCAAGGGACCCCGAAGCTTGTCAGACTAGAGTAAGAGGACAGTAGGATCGACTTCGAGATGAGGCGATAGAAAAATAGGGTCACTGGGTAAAACACTTCGAAAGAAAATGAAATCAGAATACTGTATACTATTAAACTGAACTTACAGACTTTGGTACATCGGTCCTATCCATAAAATTTACGTAGTTCATCGATGTTCCATGAATTTGCCAACTTGCGGCCTTTGTCGTCTGTGATCTTGAACGCGTCTGGCCTAAAGATTTCGACTACCGTGTACGGTCCCTCCCACTTTGGTGAAAGCTTGTTTCTCCCTGCCTGATTCTGAACTTGTCGGAGGACGTAATCGCCGATGGTGAGTGTGCGGCACTGTCGGTGACATGGGACCGGGGGTATCATGACTAGAGGCTTGAGTGGCCGCAGTCACCCACGTGGCCCGACCCCCCCGGGGGGGGGTCGGGCCCGAGGGTGACGTGGCCACCCCTCCCTCTGTCTCCCCGAGGGGTCGGGCCGCTCCCGTTTCGGCCCCGAGGGCCGGGGCGCCCCGACCCCCTGTGATTTTGGCGCCACGTGTGTGGGTCAGGTGAGCACAGCAGGGCTCACCTAACCGCATTTATGGCGGATCAGACGAGCGCGTCACGCCGCATTTAATGCGGCGCAGCGCACGCTTATCCGGTCCCTGACCGGTCGCGTCGAGTGGCCGGTCGCAGACCGGTCAGATCGCGGGTTAGGTGGCGATAGGCGGCCTGCGGCTCGCCTCGCCCCGTCCCGTCAGAATGATGAGAGCCTCCTGGCTCTCGTCCCTAGCCGGAGCCAGCGTGCCAACTCCTGGAGTTGGTACGTCAGCCCCGGTCAGATCCATTCCAGACTTCAGCGCAAGCATGGCAAGGAAGTCGCTTGCCATTTAATGAAGGTTGAAACGGGCGTTCCCCGGATGAGCTGGCTGGCTGAGCAGAGGCGTGATGCGGCGTCTGTCAGAGGTCACTTCCGGCAGTAGGACAGCCCTAATTGTAAAAAGAATGTTTTCTTTCTTAGGCAGCTCGTGGCCCATGTGGTAGCCCCTTACCATATAAAAGGAGGCCCAGGCCTAGGAAAGCGAAAAGAAAAAAAGGAGAAGAAAAAAAAAGGGGGGGATTGGTTCAGACTCTAGCCAGTTTGCTCTGGGGCCTGAACTCCCTCTCTCTCTGTATCCCTTCACACTCAGATCCACCAGAACACAGGAGTAAGGTTTTACGCTTCTCAGCGGCCCGAACCTGTCTACGTCGCCCGTGTTTTGTGCGTTTCCTCTCTCGCTGACGTTCCTCAGATCGAGGGCGAAGAACCTCACCTAGCGCCCCCGGCCGAACTGGCAAAGGGGGGCCCGCACGGTCTCCCGGTGAGGAGCTCCACGCTCCGTCAGGCACGAACACGTTTTTCGTGATAGCGACGTAGAGCTTGTTGGTACATGGTTGCTCGAACGGTGACATGTTCTCGATGCTCCTCTAAGAGGTTGACATCGTCTGTTCGCCACTCCTCCTGTTACTTGTTTGAATACTTCTCAACTCATGTAGACCGATGTCGCGGCTCCGAAGAAAGCACGACCTCGGAACCATATACGAGAAAGAAAGGAGTCTCTTTGGTGGAGGTTGTCAGGTTAGTATGAACGGCCCACAAAACAGAGGGGAGTTCATCAACCCAGTGAGTGTCATAGGCCAAGAGTCTATCGTACACATGTGTTTTGATTCCCTGGAGCACTATACCGTTTGCCCGCTTGATCTATCTATTACTTTTAGGATGGGAGACTGAGGCGAAATAGATTTTTACTCTGAATTCAATGCAGTAGTCCTAAAAGGTACCGTTAGGATCCGGTGTGGGAGTCCATATCGGCAGAATATCCCTTTCTTGAACTTGATGGCGTGTTTGGCTTTCATTTCCCTTGTTGGCTCTGCTTCAATCCAATTGGTGAATTTGTCAATGGCCACAAACAAAAACTTGTAGCCGCCTTGTCCTCGGGGAAACGGTCTGAGGATTTCAAGCCCCCAACACGAGAACGGCCAAGTGAGAGGGATGACTTGAAGCGCTTGGGCCGGCATCTTGGTGTGTTTGCTCTGAAATTAGCAGGCTTCACACCGTTTTACTAAGTCGCAAGCGTCTTGATAGGTTGTTGGCCAGAAAAATTCTTATTGAAAGGATTTTCCGACCAAAGTTTGCCTGCCGGCATAGGATCCGCAGATTCCTTCATGGATGTCGAATAACAAATCTTTGCCGTCTTCGGGAGAGAGACACTTGAGCAGAACTCTATTTGGGGCATTTTTGTATAGATCGTTGCCGATCATACAATAAGCTTTTGCCTGACGTGAGAGTTTTTCTGTCATGGTGTCATCGTCCGGTAACTTGTCGTCATCCAAAAAGTTGATGAGCGAAGTGCGCCAGTCTTCCGTGATTACGATGTCTGCCACGACGTTGTTGACCTCTGCAATAGCCCCTGAGCTGTTCTCGGCACTGGCTAAGGTGCCTTCGTCGTTGGTGATATTAATTGAAGGTTTTGTCAGGATGTTGCCTATTCTTGCTTGTGTTAAGCACGGTAATTCTTACAGGATTTTTTGTGAACCGGTCCTTAATTATCATGGGTGCAACTAACAAAACCATACACCCACAACCTACCATTAAGCCATATTTTAGTTGGATAATTATGACCAATAATACATACCCAAATGTCTCAAGCTCGTAGCTCATTAAGATACTAAATGTAGATAGTGTTATTATCCCATTAAATGATCTAGTGGTATTAAGAATGGCTAAGCATATCATAATTCTAGTAAGGTCAACATAATAGACACAAGCTAGTCAAATCATCACCCAAGTTAGGCAAAGGATAGATGTCAAGTAAACATGGCACAAGCGAGCAGGTAGGTAATCCCTATTCCCATGTAATTAGCAAAACATGCAATTTATTTGCAAACGGGAAAAACATTTCATAAATTAGGTTCAACATGCTCAAGGAGGAATGTGTGACTTGCCTTGCTTCTTTAAAACTCTTCCGGAGACTTTTCCTCGCGAGCGCGATCTTTCGAAACGGCGGATTCTACACGCTGGCAAGCAAAACATGAAAAAACCCTAAAAAACCCCAATAAATAGTACATGTGAAGTAAACAAACATATAGAGCTCAATTTTAGATAAATTTTGTATGTTGAATGGTTTAATTTGGAGTTCATATGAATTAGTTATGAATTTTAGAAGTTTTGAGCCATTTAAATCAATTTCTGGAAATTAATTCGATTTATTGCGTAATTAAAATGATTTGTGACGTCATCCGAGGAGAGAGGTAGCGCCGACAAGCGGGCCTCACCTATCCGTGACTCAAAGTAGGACGGGTGCATGGTGGACCGGGTCCACACGCGCACCGTCCGCGGGGGCACCACGTGGCGGCTGGCCCCGACCTGCCCGCCTGTGATCGCTAGATTCACCCGAGGGTGCCTGGGCCGTCCACGTGGCCTCCCCGTGTCGGTGCCGTCATGGCACCACGTCGACGCCACCTTCTCCCGCCTGTCCGCCGTGGCGGCCACGTGGTGCGCCCCTGGACGGTGCGCGTGTGGACCCGGTCCGCCATGCACCCGTCCTACTTTGAGTCACTTGCCAGTGCCACCCCTCCCTTCGGATGACATCATAAATCACTTTTAATTACGCAATAAATTGAATTAATTTTCAGAAATTGATTTAAATGGCTCAAAACTTCTAAAACTCATAACTAATTCATACGAACTCCAAATTGAGTCATTCAGCTTGCATAATTCATCTAAAATTGAGCTCTACATGTTTGTTTGTTTTTAATGTACTATTTGTTTGATTTTTATTAGGGTTTTTCCTTGTTTTACATGCTAGCGTGTAGAATTCGCCGTTTCGGAAGATCGCGTTCGTGAGGAAAAGTCTCCAGAAGATTTTTGAAGAAGCAAGGCAAGTCACACATTCCTCCTTGATCATGTTGAACCTAATTTATGAAATGTTTTCCCGTTTGCAAATAAATTGCATGTTTTGCTAATTACATGAGAATAGGGATTACCTACCTGCTCGGTTGTGCCATGTTTACTTGACATTCATCCTTTGCCAAACTTTGGTGATGATTTGATTAGCTTGTGTCGATTATGTTGGCCTTGCTAGAATTATGATATGCTTAGCCATGCTTAATACCACTAGCTCATTTAATGGGATAATTACACTATCTATATTTAGCATCCTGATGAGTTGTGAGTTCGAGATATTTGGCCATGTTTTATTGGGCGCAATTATCCAACTGAAATATGGCTTAATGGTGGGTTGCGGGTGTATGGTTTTGCTACTCGCACCCATGGTAATTAAGGACCGGTTCGCGAGAAATCATGAAAGAATTACCATGCTTACCACAAGCAAGAATGGGCAACTGCTAGACTTGTAGTGTAACTCTTTGCTTTCTGACGTACCAGACAAGGGTGGACATGATGAAGTGTGGATTGGCCCTGTGGCAGTCTATGCGGCTTCCGGATTCACCTAGGCACAAGGGGGGCTACCTACCTTGGTTTTAAGGGTAGAGGCGAAACCTGCAGTGTGGTGTGCTTGGTTAGGGGGAGTTATGTGAAGAGTCTTGTCACGATCACTCGCCATGGTAACGTGTCTGGCCGGGCACGGTAACATGATGGTGAATTGTGTCTTGTGGGTAAAGTTGTACACCTCTGGCCAGAGTAAAATTATTCAAATAGTCGTGCCCGCGGTTATGGGCGATCAACCAGCTTCATCGTGATTAGTCTCACCCTATTAATTAATTGATGTAGTCCAAGTGGTTTGGTTGGGCTGTTCAACGTGGTGTAGTGTTATTCAGTGGATATTTAATCTTGTGTTAACTAATCAACCGTTTCACTATTTTCAACCTGAAATGTTTATAAATGCCTTTACGCAAATAGCCACAACCCTTCCTTTATCTCCCCTTGCACGACTGCATCGTTGGTGTGGCTTGTTGAGTACGATGGTTGTACTCAGCCTTGCTATTTCCACCTATCTAGAAGTGTAGTGCTTCTGAGCTAAAGATGAAGTTAGAGGACCAAGGCTTATACCTCAGTTGAGTTTTGCCTGTGGAATGGAGTTGAAGCCCTACTAGGATCATCTCCTTTTCCGCTGTTGTTGTTTATGCTTTATTTATGTTTGGATCTGTATATTAATTTGTTATTTTGTGTACCCTGAATTGATTCCTGGACAAAGATTTATACATGAAATAGTCTGCAAATTTGTCTAAAATTTCTAGACGTGACAGTAGCCGGAGTAAGCATTGAGGAAACTCAACAACTCACAACCAGCAGTTGAGTCCACCAGTTGGTCAATGCGAGAAAGAGGAAAGTGGTCCTTGGGGCATGCCTTGTTGAGGTCGATGAAGTCTACGCACATCCTCTATTTTTCGTTGGCCTTGCACACCATCACTGGATTAGCAAGCCACTCTGGATAGAGGACCTCTCTGATGAAGCCAGCCTTAAGAAGTTTGTCTAACTCTTTTCGAATAGCTTCTTTTCTATCTTGTGCGAACTGTCGTAGCTTCTGCTTGACTGGCTTGGCCTCAGGACGCACCATCAATTTGTGCTCGATCACCTCCCTGGAGACTCCGGGCATGTGGACGGTTGCCAGGCGAACACGTCTGCATTCTCATGGAGGAAGGTGATGAGCTCGAGTTTCTATTTGTTGTCGAGCGTTGCCCCGATCTTGACTGTCTTGTCGGTATTGCTACTGGCTAGCAGGATGATCTTGATTGCGACATTAGGCTTGGGTGTCGTGTTGGGCTTGTTCACTTTCTGAGGAGGTTCTGTGGCGGCGGGTGATGCGGGAGTATGCTCGACCATGTCGAGGCTCCTCTTGTCACACTGTACCACTACCATCGTGTTCCCAGGGATCGTGATTGTCCCTTTTGGTCCTAGCATCTTGAGAATTTGGTACGCATAGTGGGACGCTGCCATGAACTTCGCGACCACCTTGCCCTTTCCATCTTTCCTCCTGAGGGCATCGTCTGCGTGAGCACATCTGTCGATGATCACGAAAAGCTTCATGGCAGAAGTGATTCGTCTTGTTGCCAACTCTTGGATGATGTAGCGATCTCGGACGCCTGATTTGAACGCGCGTATGATAGAAGCATTGGTGATATCAGGGATTGTATTCCGGCATTCGTTAAAACACCATATATAGTCCCTTAAGGATTCCCCCGGGTTCTGCCTAAGGGCGTGTAAATCGTCCTCGACCGCATGCCGTTTATATGTTCCTTGAAAATTGGCGACAAATTGCTGCTACAGGTCTTCCCAGGAACAAATCGAGTGAGGTGTACCAGCCATGACCGAGCAGATCCTTTCAACGCTGCAGGCAAGTAGTTTGCTAACGCGTTGTCATCTGCATTGGCCGCGTAAAGAACTATAGAGTAGACGTGTAGAAACTCCTCAGGATCAGTACTGCCGTCATACTTTTCTACCATAGCAGGACGAAACTTGTTTGACCATCGCACCTCTCGTAGAGCAGGTGTGAAAGTCCGACATCCGCCTCCCGATATAAAGGGTGGACGATGTCCTCGTGGCCTGCAAGAACCGCCTCCAGTTGACGACGATGATGACGAAGAATCATCGTAGTCGGGGGTGCGACCCCTTGACCTACGGCCTTGTCCTCGGTCTCTCCTGGAGTTCGGGGATTGCGAGTTTCATCGTCATTGATTGTCATTATGATGTGGTCGACCTTGGTCGTTGTCACCCTATTGACTTTGGCGACCTTGACGGCCTCAGTCATTGCTACGATCTTCTTGGTTGTCGTTGTCGTCCCGTCCTTTGTTTCCTCCACGAGTGGCGTGAGGTTGGCAGTGATCGGCATCGTCCTGATCTCGTTGGTCTCGCCTACGCCCATTTAAATGATTGCGAAGGTCGCGATCATCCTGATGAGGAGGGGGTTGATGGGCCGGTCTTCTTGGTGATGCGTTCCGAGGATTGCGACCAGAGTCTTGACTAAGGTGCGGACCGAAAGCGTCCTCGGCCACATCATTCCCCGGCACTCGCTCTCCGACATGTTGATGAGGATCTCAAGAAGGACCTTGGGGGTTTAATCCGACAGCAGCCAAGAAGGCAGAGTTGAGGTTGGCTATGTAGGATCGAAGATCAAGAACTAAGCAAACCAGAGGGGGGGTGAATGGTTGTAGAACCCAAAAACCAAAACTTTTAGCGGAATTAAAAGTTACCCTCAAATCGATGTAGATCGGTCTGACCGGAATAGATCGGCTGGTCTGACCTCCCTGTCCTGACAGTCTGACCGCCCTGTATCGTCAGTCTGACCGCCCTGTATCGCCGGTCTAACCGCCCTGTCCTGCCGGTCTGACCGTCGATGTCTCACCGGTTAGACCGCCGAAACCCGAGCAAACACAAATTGAAGATCTCTCAAAGTAGATGACAACTTTATTACTTCTCTCTGTGTTTACAAAGTGCAACAACAGCACTCCTCATGAAAATCTCGACTAAACTCAAAACCCTAACTAAACTTTCAACTCAATGCTCTTCAAAACGGATACCGGGAGATCACACCCTCCCTCTCTATTTATACATGAGGTAGGCAGCCTAAAGCCACGAACCAAACTCATACAAGAAGTCCTAATCCACCTAGGAAACCTTCCCGTACAAGAAACCAACATTACATATTCCGATTGTACCAAATTTGGACTCCTTCCAAATTCGACTTTGCATCCCATATGCACACAATATCTCCATCGTATGCCATATGGAATCATCACCAACCACGTGCATTAATCTTTAACCTAAGTATTCCGCATGATCTCTGATCGTCCGGACGTCACCTTATCTCCAAGTTGACTCCCGATCCATCCCCGGCAATACTCTCCCGAGACGTAAAGATTACCTACACATGAATCAAACAAAGAAACCATATCCAAATACAAGCTATCCCAAACTTGACTCATTGTTAGCACACAACAGTATTCCATATGCATAGTATTCATCTAGAAGCCATAAATATGAATTAACCACGGATATCCAACGAAACAACCCGAAACCGAAACCGACACAGAGTCGGCCGGTCGGACCATGGGCTGGCCGGTCTGACCGCACACACCTCCGGTCTGACCGCACACACACCTCCGGTCTGACCGACCTTGCCTGCCCGGTCTGACCGGACCCACTGTTCACCGTCTGAAAATTCACTCATCTCAAAAACCACTTCGCCAATAATCTCCAAATATCAAAACCAATAACCTCAGATACCAATTGTTCATCACAATAAAAGAATCAAACACACTTTGATTTTACAATCTCCCCCTTGATGAACACATTGGCAAACTCATCAAAAATGTTTGTTTTGGTGTTTGGAAAAATAAAAACAAAAACAAAAATTTCTCCTCCTTTGAAAGAAAAACAAAGAAAGAAAAACAGAAAAACACTTGCATTCGTTTGTCATTGTTTGTATCTCTTCTCCTATTTTTGACAATGATTTCATCAGGCATAGGAATTATATTCAGTGAATATTCAAGAGCTTAATAACATACATATAGTAATTCATGTCATGTGTTGCAACAAAAAGAAGATAAACTCATCAATTATATAGCAAGCATAAACTAGAGTATAATCATAAACCAAAGATTTTACAATTAAGTTCAATAAAGCAATCAAGATTCATGTATTCAAAAGATTTATAATGCAACATCGTTACAAACACATAGATTGAAAAATAAATCCATACATATAGACCTATTGCAATCATTACTCTTTCTCAAATTAACTTTAACTCAAAACAACCAAGATAATTTTCAAAGCTTTTTAATATTTTTGCTCATTTTTTAATTATTCCGGGTACGTCCTTGTCGTCAAGACTGTTTCCAAGGATTCGGCACCCATTATTTTCTCATATCGAATACGTCCTTGTCGTCAAGACTGTTTCCAAGGATTCGATATTCATTTTTTTCACATAAATATTTTTTATTCTCTTGCACAATGAGCAATTTCAAAGCTATTTGAGGAATAACAATTCAATAAAGCATATACATAAGCATTTACAATCCAACCTATGCATTAGTATCAATATTGCATATTTCATTAATTCAAATATGAAATTTAAGTGTCATGCATCATCTCCCTTAAAAAGTAATATCTAAGCCTTATGAAAATACTAAAATTCATACAAGCTATAAAATAGACAAATAAACTTTCAAAGTATTGCTAGCACGAACAAAAACACTATATGCATAATACAAAACTCTCTTTCAATTTGTTTCTTTTAATTGTTGCTTGATAAAACCAAGAGCACAAAAACTCCCCTCAAACCATGCCAAAAGGATATATAATTCTCAACTCTCCACAAAGAAAAATCAAGAAGAAATCAAAGATTTTAAAAAGCATGACCTTCTCCACTTTGAACACATAAGGGGAATATGACGCCAAAATACCTACGAACAAGATGATGTCGAGGCCTCCATGTTGGGGTTAGAAATAAGAAATTTTGAAATCCAACACTGAGTCACACAACCATTTGAACCAGTAGGTATATATGTACGAACAAAATCAGAATCAGACTTACCAGAAAACTTACCTTGTCACTTCACAAAAATCCGATTTGAATTACGCATAAAATTACCCCGAGACCGGTCTGACCACTGCTGTCTAGCTGGTCTGACCGGGCCTGGCCAGCCTAACTGCCTGAACCGCCTGAACACCTGTGGTCGGACCGTGCTCCTTGAACCAAAACCCGATTTTTGCCATCTTTGTTTCGCAAAAGCAATCTTTTTTTCTTTTTTCTGTTTACGGGCAAGTCTAAAACAAAAACCAACCAAATATCCATCTTTTCCAAAAAAGAACAAGTGTACTTCTCACGAAAAGAAGTTTTTGAATTAGACAGTTTTGAAATCGGTGGTATCGCAATCAAAGACTTTGTTTCTTGAACCGTTGACGAACGAGAAGACAAAATCCCAGCAGATTTAAAAATTGTTTTCTTTGGTTCAGGTTTTGTTACAATTTTACCGTTTTCAGTTACGCTCAAAACAGCAGGTTGATGATTTGTAAAATAGGCATTAGTATCAAAACCTATACCACGATTATAAGTGCTCACTTTTGATTGATCCAAAATCATATTAAGTTTCTTTTTGCCATCAGAAAACCTTTCCAAAGAACTTTTCAAATAAGAAACTTCTTTTGTCAAATTTGCACAATTTTCACAATCAACCAAAACACCTTTGTTCTTGCGACCCTTAGAACACGAAAACACCTCATCACATTTCACAATGTTTTCCATGTACCCAACACGTCCTAAGGCATCTTTCAATTTCATCTCATTCAAAAAGCACTTTGAGCAATTTTGCGAAATCAAAATATCCTTATGTTGTTTAACCCCAAAACATTCAATAAAGAACTTGCACAAAAAGCAGTTTTATATTTTTTCAAAATGTTCTTTGTCAAAATCAACTCATCAACAACACGAGCATGCAAAGCAAATCCAAGAGCAAAAGAAGACTCAAGCTTTTTGGTATTTTCAACCTCAGATTTCAATTTCAAGCAATTAACAGAATTAACATCTCGTAAAGCATTAATTTCAGAAAATAAAACTTCACAAGATTTGCAATCATCATCATTAGGAATCGAAAATTTTAATCTACCAATTTTAGCATTTAGAATCTCAATAATGTGATCCTTCTCATCAAGCATATTAGAACATGTTTTGAGTTTCTCCGCAAATTTGAAAGCAGCATATTCTAATTGATCATAACTAAGCTTTTCTTCACTATCACTATCAGATTCATCTTCATCAGAACTTGCATTGCGAGCAACAAAAGCTAAATCAACAACATGCTTACCTTTCCCATTGCTCTCTTTTTCTGAGTCTAATTCGTCGCTCTCACAAGCTTCTATGAGTTCTCGAATTAGCCTTTGCATGCAACTCTTCTTCTTCTCCTTTTTGATATTCTTCTTGTCGACCTCCTTCTTCATGTTCACCTTCTTGCGGTTAGGACAATTGAACTTAATATGATTCAACTCTCCGCACTCAAAGCACCGAATGGGACCTCCTCACTTCCAGTTCCTGACATTGTTCACAGCTCGAGAAACCTTGCTAGCAGCCAAAACCAAGTCCTCCTCCTCGAACTGTTCTAGTTGCTCATCGGACATGGCATTAATCAAAGCAAAAGCGGTAGAATTAGATGAAGAAGCACCGGCATTCAAAGAAGTCGAGGGAGAAACCAAAGCACTAGACTTAGAATCTATCTTGCGAGAAAGAATATTCATCTCATGAGTTTTGAGTTTTGTGTAAAGTGAATCCAACGTCAAAGTATACATATCAACAGACTCTTGAATAGATATAACCTTCATCTCCCAAATAGACATATCAAGACCATTCAAAAAGTGGCGAGAAACCTCGGATTGTGTGTAATTTGTGTCATAAGCAGAATCAACAGATCTAAGATCACTCAAAATCTTATTAAATCTACCAAGATAATCATCCAAAGCTTCTCCAGGTTTCATCTCAAATTTTATGTATTCCTTTTTGAAAAGATCTCGACGAAGTTCTTTAATATTAGTAGTTCCTTGATGAAAGTTTCTCAAAGCAATCCAACTCTCATGGGCGATGTCAAGATGTGACACACGATCAAAATCCGAACGAGAAATTCCACTTAACAAAATATTACGAGCTTTGCAATTGTTATTAAATTCAGTTTTCAAAGCTTCAGTAGTAATTTGATCAGGAATCTCATAAGGAAGAGCAACCTTTTGCCAAACATCATAATCTTGGGCCATAATGTAAGATTGCATCTTATGACACCAAAAAGCAAAATCCAAACCATCGAAAATATGCAGCTTAGTTGAAAACTTGCTAACCATGGCTTAAAACTCTAGATCGGTAAAAATCCAAAGAAGAAAAACGAGGCTCTGATACCACTTGTAGGATCGAAGATCAAGAACTAAGCCAACCAGAGAGGGGGTGAATGGTTGTAGAACTCAAAAACCAAAACTTTTAGCGGAATTGAAAGTTACCCTCAAATCGATGTAGATCGGTCTGACCGGAATAGATCAGCCGGTCTGACCTCCCTGTCCTGACAGTCTGACCGCCCTGTATCGTCGGTCTGACCGCCCTGTATCGCCGGTCTGACCGCCCTATCCTGCCGGTCTGACCGCCGATGTCTCACCGGTTAGACCGCCGAAACCCGAGCAAACACAAATTGAAGATCTCTCAAAGTAAATGACAACGTTACTGTCGATGGGTTATATCTGTAGATCATATTATGAGGGTATTGGGGTATGTTGGAGTAAGGATCTATATGAAATAACATCAAGCACACAAAAGACAAGGATTATACTGGTTCAGACCCCTTGTAAGGTAATAGCCCTACTCCAGTTTATATGGAATTATAATGAGAGCCACAGAGATTATAATAGAGAACAACAAAAAGTATCAAGTACAAACGAGATCCCTGACGAGAACATCTTGACGAGATCCAACCGGTGAGTTATCTTTAAAGTCCTCCGGATTGCTTCTGCTATGGCGATGGTTTGTGCTATGATTCGATGATCCCGTACCCCCTGGGGGGGCCTTATATTTATATCACAAACTGTCTTGGTCTCCAAGTAGAACTCAGAGTATTTCTGGCATACGAGATCACAAAGTTTGTATCTCCTCTGAGCGTAGTACAAAAAACAGACCAGACCGGTGGTTGAACCAAAAAAGGAATCGGCGACCTTGGCAACTCGGTTTTGCCCAAAGACCGTCCCTGCAATCAAACCGGTAAAAAACCGGTGAACTAGGCGGTTTTCTGTTTGAACCGGTGAGCCGGTGGCGGTTTTTTTAGAATCGAACCGGTTTTTAATTTATCCTATAGCAGTATGGCATTATAAATTTATTATGTTACCACACTACATTTATTTTTTTGATGTTGTGGCCATATAATAATAGATATATTGGTTTATTTATGCATATTTTCACCAATTTGTGATGGTTCTATATTAAAAATAATGCAAATCAAATATAATGTTAATAATAAAAAATTGGCGGTTCGATCGGTGACTCGGCGGTTAGATTGGTGAACCGACGGCCAAAGCGAGTCGACCCTCGGTCCCTTTTTTGTACTATTCGGGATACAATTTCCCTGAGTATTAACCGAATTCCTTAATATTAAGGTAACCTTCCCGTATTTTTAAGGGTATATCATATCCGTATACTTCGTAACCCCAAAGATAGGAGGTATGCCTTATCCATAACCCTGATATGTCCCTACATATGTCTTTACATGACAAACTTGTATTTTAGATATGGAATAAGATGTAACCAATGTGTTACACTATTTTGTAATATTACAACATGTGAATGAGTAGTAACAAAAATAGAAATAGAGCTAGTTGGGTGGCAGATTTGCTGTCATCATCATCCACACCATTGCCTTCTTTTAGAATACTCTCTCCAACCGACAATACAGTGTCCCCATGTTTTTAACAAAATCAGTATATTCATAACTCTTAACTAATAATTAAAGTAGCAATATATTTAATGTCGTACAAGTGATATTATTAGAATTGTATTTGAAAGTGTGATCATATAAAGTAGGGGTGAAAATGGATCGGATAATATCCGATCCGATCCACCTCGAATCCGTCTGCAACGAGGATATGGTATAGGTTTTTAGAAATCCGACGAATATGGATACGAATGTAGATAGTATGATGCGGATGTGGTATCTCTAAAATCCGACGGATGTGGATTATCCAAACTTTCTATCGAATTATCCGATAAGCCGTTTGCCAGATAATCCAAAAATTATTAACCCATGTAACCACTTGTTAACGCCAAAATTTGGTAAGCCCAAAATAATCATCGGCTTTGGAATCGTATCGGCTTCAGAGTCCTAAAATTAGCCGATGGACATATCAAGTTGTCTGCAGTTGGATTCTTAATGGATTCAGTTAAGAAAATTAATCAATTAAAAAAGTTTATCCAGAAGGGACCGAGTTCTAGGAGGATGCAGCATAGCAAGTTATCTATTAATTAGGCAGAATCAATAGTTTCCTTTTACTTTTAGGAAAGATTGTTTAGAGTCTGAATAGAACTTGTATCTTTTATTTTATCTTTAGAAAAGTTTATGTCTGGTCCAATAAAGATTAGTATCTACTCATGGGTATAAATATATACACCCGTGGTCTATGTAAGATATCTCGCGATCAATACAACTACTCTCGGTGCATCGCCACCCTCTTTTCCAATGTTTTTATTTATCAACCGGCAGAACTTGACACCTGACGCGGGGCTGCATCGGCTTTCGATCTCCGGCGAAGGGGTAAGTCCTACGTTTCGCTGGCCCTGGCAATTGTATTAGCCACATTGGTGTTGTTCAAGGCTGCATCGCTTTGACCTCTTGGATCGCTCTGGTTCGGTTGATATATTTGCGTACCTATTTATCATATATCTTAGTTAATCTAAGTCGATTATTCAATTTACTTGTATCGGTCAAATCTTTTCTAGGGTTTGTCGGCTAAATTGTTTTGTCGATCTAGATTAGCTAAAGTATACCACCCTAAAAATCAGTCGAATGCTTGATTGTCTAGATATTATGTCTCTTTTCATACTTTGCACTGCATTAGCCCTAGTCATACTTAGAACCATAATCTCTAACCTGCTTTTTAATTGCCAATAAGGGTTTCATCGGGGTTTCAGCCAATGAGTTATCTGAACATTGTATCGGCTCACAAGGATTACATACAAGTTGGATTTAGCCGATGACAACAAAGGTTTCATTGATTATCTAATCGTTTGGATTTAATGACATAGGATCTCTAGCCGATATATGCTTTAACCTTCAGATCAGCGCTTATTCTATCATATCACTATTAGTCGATCGGTTTATATTGGATTATATTATTGTTTTATTACATTATCATCAGCCGATTGTCTTTATATTGTTATTTACATCAAGTGTCAGAATCTATATTGGAAATATAGCCGATTGTTTAAAAACCCTATTGACATCGGATAGTATCGGTATCGGCTGGAATTGCTCCATCTGCTTGTCAGTCGATCGGCTTTTTGATCTGCTGTTTATATATCTTGTCAGTTTCAGGATCAAACTGACTAGCACGTCCGCATCTCATCTAAGACATGCACTGGAGCTAAGCAGATCTCCCAAACCTTTGTGTGTTCGTCGACTTGGTTCGCACCAACACAGATCTGGCACCATCAGCCAAGCGCGGATTTTTCGTCAACACCACTCTATATGTTGCATATAACATGAGGCCGGTCTATCCAATGTCCTAATTGATCAGTTAACCTAAACTCCTTAGTTTAAAACTTTCATCCTCTCATCTAACATTTCGTAACTACGTTTTTATATTATGGACATCATATATTTATGTTGTTTAGCACTTAAGTATGTAATTATTTTGATAGGTAGTTTATTGACTATTGTATTGTTGTCTCTTGCATTGCTAACTTGATGTTATATTGATTGCATATACACATAACATCCAACAAATTTAATCTGTTTTCGAACTGAGTCCGCACCGACTCCGCACCATTTTTGACATCCAAAATAATCCGCTCCACATCCGTATCTTATTAAAAAAATGGTTTAGGATAAGGTAGACCACTATTTGTCCAAATCCGCTCCGTTTTCATCTCTAATATAAAGTTAATTTTGTAGTTGTTCAGGAGAAATTATAAAAGAAATAAACATTCAAAGAAGTATAGTAGTGGAACCGTCTAAAATACATGTACGCCTTACATTTTAGTAAGACGGATGATGAACTAGTATAAACAAATCCTATGATCACAAAAGTTGAGGAGATCCCACGGGGGCAAAGAACACGAAGATCGAACTAGAAAAAAATATGCTTAACTGAAGAAAACAATAATTAATTATATATTTGGAGAAACTGAAAAAAATTGTATATGTTCTGATCATTTTTCTTACGTTAGTACCAAAGAGTTTGCGCGGAAAAAAAAAGTACTACACTCAGTTGTTGATAGAAGCTTACATATATAAGTGAGAAACATATCATGTGCACAAAAGGTTTCTCGTGTACACATCATATATACCAATTAACAAATTTCATCAAAAAATCTTTAAAAAATTATACAAGTATTTTCAATAGTATTACACTTATGTGTAAAGTTTTAACCTCAAATTTATTATATTTTGCCATAACAAAAAAATAAAATTTCTGAAAATGTTAAGAGTATAAATCTGTCAGAATTTTATCTTTTTTTCTCTCTATGTATAATGAATTTGAAGATGAGACTTTATACATAGTTGTAATACTACTAATATTATATGTACAATTTTTTGAAGAATTTTTAGTGAAATTTGTTAGTTGATGTACACGGTTGTACACGAGAAGACCCGTGGGCATAGAATACATTCACATATAAGAATAGCATATGCACTTCACAATTAGCACTACGTGCAAGATCATGTAAACAATCGGCATCCCTAATCTCTAGGCCAGTACAGAAGTGTGCTCAAGGTGGCCACGTCGTCCCACTGGTCCCAATCCGGATCAACGGCGCCACCTTGATCCATCAGCTCCAGTTGCTGCTGCTGTGAACTTCCTGATCCGTCATTTTCCTCGGGTGAAGCCGCAGCGGCTGCCATGGATGGCCCCGGGTTCTCATCACCACCACCTGCGAGCGGCCGCCGATCGAATTGCCGGATGCCTCCCGATCTGGTGTACAGTCGACACAGGCTGAACTCGCTCCTCAGCTGCAACAGCGAAAGCCCACAAGACAAATTAGTCATTGATGATCGTCTGTAAAATGTACTTACAAGTCAATTAATTGTCTTTGTGCACGATAAATCATAAACAGTGCGTCAACCCCATGCAATCATTAACAAAGTTATCAAAGGTATGCAAATGGACGGTGGAGTCGCGAATCATTCGCCCAGTTGCATACTTGCATGTACTGTATAATTATACTGGTGCTTATGGATCAACGCATGTGCTTCAAATGCTTTTTTTTTTTTGTGGGGTGCTTCAAATGCTTTATGGTGGAGCACCCGCTTCATTGGCAGTTTGGCGAGAACCACTCAGGCTGTGTTTGAAAAAAATAATAAAGAAGACTGAGAAATACATAAAACGAGGTAAGCTATTAATACATACTTAATTAAATATTAATTATTTTAAACTTAGATTAACATGATTTTTTACAGTAACTTTTTTATAAAAAGTTTTTTAAAAAATACATCGTTTAATAGTTTAAAAAACATGTGTGCGAAAAATAATCTTGTTTTTTTAGTTCTCAAACACAGCCTCAGAATATATAAGTTTTCTCAGAATAAATAAGTTTGGATATTTACCCGCCGCCAATAAAAGGGAACGACCGGCACAACAAGTAGTTTGCCCCGGCCGGCCACATCTCTCTGATTTATACGGAGAGACAGACGTGACAAGAAGGTATGCAGCTAGTATGTGCAACGCAGCAACGGCAAAGAAAGCAACGTGTACTTGGGTATTAATTAATCACCGGCGGAGGAAGCTGGCTTGGTGGCGCGGCGGCGCTGGCGCTGGAGGCGGCGGAGGCGTAGGAGTCGGGGTAGTGGAATGCTCTGTACTCGTTCATCTTCCACGTGGTTTTGATCCCCGACGGCGCGCGGCCGCGGTAGAACACCATGGTCTTCTTCATCCCGATGGGCCGGCGGTCGGCGGAGTAGACGACCCCCGGCGTGCCCGCCGCCTTCCAGTACCCCGACGGCGTGGTCCGGCTCGGCCGCCCGCCCCGCGCCTCCCGCTCCTGCCGCGGGCAGAAGTAGAACCACGGGTCCCCCTCGCCGCCGCCGCCCAGCATCTCGTGATGAATCTCTGCAGGTATATACAGGTGACGCGGCGCTCGCGCGACGTACGACGGACGCAATGCACGCGTGTGCTGGTACCTGAGAGCTGCAACGGGTCCACGGAGTAGACGTCGAAGACGGGGATGACGCGCTCGATGTCGTCGCGGAGGCCGTCGAGCTTGTTGCGGAGGTAGAAGCATATCAGCTCCTCCTCCGTTGGGTAGAAGCGGAACCCGGGAGCCCGGCGGCCGCCGTCGGCCATGTCAGCGTGTGCGCGCGCTTATCGCCGGCCAACTTGCAGTGTCCTCCCCCGCGTGCTAGCTGCCTCGGCGTCTGTGGCTTCTGGCGCTATTGCCGGTGGAGCGATCTCGACTGGGCTGGTTATATGGAAAGGCACGGTGCAGCTTTCCGGTGGTGGGGATGGATGGTAGCTGGCAGCTGGGAGCAGAAAAGCTAAGCTGATATATCAAGCTTAGCTGCGTTGGTTGATTTTGGTGGTGAAAGCGGTGAGGAGAGGTGTGAGTGCACGCGCGCGGTGTATGTATATATGGGGAAGCACGCGCCCGCGGCGTCACCGCTGACATGGGCGTAGAAATTTCTCGTGGCGTGGTGAGACTGCCTGGCTGGCCTGGCTGCCTGGCTCTTCTCAATTCGCTGCAATCAACACGAGAGCAGAGTGGGGGCTAAATTTGGTGTAGCCGTGGCGTGGGAGGGAGGCGCTTAATCCAGTGGACTCGTGCGGCGGACTGGGTCTAGTTGCATTTCCTTTTCCCTTTTCCTTTTGCAATTCTTTTTTTGTTTTTTATCTTCCTTTTTCTAAGTAGCTGTCTCATCTTTAACTAGCAGGGGAGTTTAACTCGGTTTGTTCGAAGGACTGCTACCGTCACTTTGCTGGTGAAGACGCATGTTTGATATTTCTGTTTTTTATATGGTTTTCTTTTACGTCTTGCAGTTAAGGCTGTGCACAATTTCACATATGGGCCAACTTGGCACCTCTTTCTTCTATAAGCCGCAGTCAAATTAAAATTTTAGATCTTACTCCTCCAATCCCTCCGTCTCAGAATAAATTAATTTAACATTTTAACATTTCCCTTTCAGAAAGTACACAGTATTTAACATTTTATAATTTTATGTTTAGAACAAGAAAAATACATATAAGACATGTAATTTTAAAAGAAAAAATTAGGATGAAAGTGTCAAGATAAAATATATAGTATTCAATTTTATAATTATGAGTTAAAAATACCATAATAAAAATATGCGAACATATGGTATATAAAATGGTTAAAAATTTTAAGAAGCAAAAATGTATAGTTCTCAAAGAAAATACTCCGATCTGAACCGAACAAGTATAAAATATGTCATATCCCGTACTAGATTAACTTAAGACGAAGGTAGTATATCTGTTCTAAAATAAATCAATCCGTATCACGAAAAATATTAGTGGTGAAGATAAAAAAAAATCAAAGTGCCCTCTATTTTGGGGTAGGTGAAGAGTGTTTAAGGGATAAACTTCTTGATTTGTGAATCAAGTGTGGATAAGAAGGCAAGAATTAATTTATTTTAGGATAAATTTTCAACTCTAGAAATTAATTTATTTTAAAACGGAGTGAGTAAGCTTTGAACGAATTAGGTATATTATAATGGCCTTCTACTCTTAACATTGGCTTTTCTTAGTATAACCATAAAATTATCGCCTAAACTATTTTTCGTTCATTCGCCCACTTGTGTCGGCTTACCCCATCCAAAAGAACCTCAACAAACCAAGTGTTTCTATGCATGATATTTGTTTTTCAATATTACTGCGACATACGGATAGAGTTAGCACGGTATAGTATGGTTTGTGCTTTTCCGCCGACATGAGTGCGAATATCCTTTAGAACTGCAGTAGTGTGAATTTTACAAGCATCACTCCTGCGTTTAATTTTCAGAGAACCTGATTTTCATATGTGGTTGCTGGATTGAGACACATTTGCAGAATGCACTTTGGCATGCTTGAATTGGCCCAAAGATGTGGTCCTTGAATATTCTCTAGATTGTTTCACATCTCTCTCTCTCTCCGGGCTGTTTGTTTCCTGTCTTGACCTCTTCTATGATAGTACATTAAAGTGATATGCAATGTTTTGCCAAATTTGAATGCTTTCGTTCGGTGGCTTTTACTAATACTTTGGAAAATCTCCACAAGCTTTTGAAACTTACGTACCCTGTTTTGCTTTATGGTTCGAACATTTTTAAATTTGATCAAATTTATAAAAAAACATAATGTTATCAATTTTAAAAATGAACTTTGGGAGAATGTTAGATTAAATGCAATTAATTTGATGTTGTGAATGTTTTTTTTCATATTTTTTATAAAGTTGGTTAAAAATCTTCACTTAGCACAACATTCTAAAATGGAGGGATAGAAGGCCGCAACATTTTAGTTACTACTCCCATCGTCACAAGATAGTTTTAGGCATAGATTAGTAGCACCATGTGATGTTTAATCAAGTATTAAGTTGTTATATTTTGGAACGTCTTTTTTTTTTACTAGTTTGCTATATCATGTAACACATGAAGCCAACTATATTTTTTTAAAAAGAAACATTTTTTTTACCTCTACTCCTACTTACTTTCTCTGTCTTATAAAAAATAAATTTAGTATAGGATATGACATATCCTAGTATTACAAATATGTACAAACTTATTATCCATATATATAGTACTAAGATATGTTATGTTTCTTACTGGATTTTTTTATAAGGACAGGGAGTACTGGTGTTTGTTACACCAGCCATTCATTGGCGTATGTCATATGGAACCAGTACCGTTTTGAAATTGGTTTTGTGAAGGGGCTACCAATTTGGAAGACCTATTTTACAGTAGCAACAACAACATATCACTCTCACACTCGTCTAATGTACGAAAGCATAACTTTTTCTATGGGTTGAGATAACTCTGTTGTCTGATCAACATTAATATCTCAGCGACAAGAAATTACAGTAGTATCATAAAAAAGAAGATAACCGAGTAATGGCCTAATATGTGTGCTTTTCACCAAGTCAAGTTCCACCAAAAGTAAGGAAATTGAAGAATGGCCTTGTACGTTAATTGTACCTCCAAGTTAGCCGGACAGTACTATATACAGCACTGACACTGACTGGCCGGCCATGCCGTGAGCCAAAGGGCGTGAGAACGGTGAACCCCGTCGCTCAAACTACTATCGTGTCATCCAGCCATGCCGTCTTTTTTAGGCCCCTTTTTACCCCGGCAAAACGCGTCGCTAGGGTACGTGCTCAGTAGGTCTTCGAACTCCTGATTCTATGGCCCACGCGCGTTCCTGCACGAACGAACACAATATTGCTGCCAGTTTTAACAAGTCAACCACGAGGGTCCAAATCAAAATCTCACCGGTTATGGATTATGATACGTTTGCTCTCACCGATGTCTGACAGCTACAATATCTGCTGCATGCACGTCCGTTTACACAGTCAGAGACGAGGCACGTAAATTGGACTACCTAATCATGATTTGAATTTATTAGGGTAAAAAAAAATGCTAGAATTGCGGACACAGCGCACATGTACGTACTAAGGTACGTCAGCTGAACTATACGGTCGCGGGCTACTACCGAGCCTAATGGAATGTTTGTGGACCATAACGATAGCCACGACGAGGAACCAGCAGACAGAACCGCACTGTGCGGAGTTTTTTTTTAGAAATAATATTGTTTAAATGAAAAATCGTAAAACTAGTGAGCCTTTGCAGAAAATCGCGGAAATGTCGGCCTGTCCAACCACGGCGATTCGACAGGGCCCAATCGAACGTCGGAGCGACAACAGGCCGGACCGATCGAACGGCCGCGTTTCGACTGGGGCCTGTCGGCACGCGGCATGTCGACAGGCCGGGGCGTCGGCCCCAGTCGAACTCCGGCCGTTCGACAGGCCGGGCCGGCCGGCCTTATTATTATTTTTTATTTGTTAAGTGTAGTTTTTTTTTGTTATTAATACAAATTAATTTGTTAAGAGTTGTTTTTAACTTGTTATTAATTAATTAATGACATATATTTTATAATTGATTAATTATAATTTGTAAGTTGTTTTCATAATTAAGTTTGTAAGTAGTTTTTGTAAATATAATTTTGTTATAATTGATTAATACCCATTTTGAATTGAATGTTTGGAGAAACACATCGGATTTTTAATTTATTAATTTTAGATATATCCATTTTTAATTTAGTAATGTACAGAACTTTTTTTTTAATTTGGTAAGAAGTGTTTTTAAGTTGTTAGTAAAGAATTAATGAGAGAATTGTTTATAATTGATTAATTATAATTTATAAGTTGTTATTATAATTATAATTTATTATAATTGACACACACATTTGTAACTGCATATTTGGATAAACATATCGGAGTTATAATTTAATAATTTTAGATATATCCATTTGTAATTTATTAATTTACAGAACCTTATTTTGTTTATCGGTTATTTTGGGAAATTTCAAAAATCACTTTCGGATAGGGCCAAAAATTTGCAGAAGCGAAAATTGGTTCTGTTTATTTTCGAAAATTCCGAAAATCGTTTTCGGAGGACTCAAAAAATTTCGAATTCACAGAACATGTTTTTAGAAAACCGAGAAGAAACTTTTTTTAAGAATTGATGTTGAGCACATCCATGACCATACCGAAACAAGGAGAAATTGTAGTACAATTCAAACATGATACACCTGGTTCCATTGCGGTTACATAGATAAGGTTAGATTAGAACTAGAAGGAAGGTAGTGCAAGAGTTGAACACGATGACGATACAACTACCAACTCGTGCATACTACTGAGTGCAACAAGGCCACTTTCCCTTCCTCTGCGCATCGGGATTCTCCTCCATTGCTGCCTTCGCTCGCCGCGCACGCTCAAGCTTCCGCTCCCGCTCCTCCCTGTACGCAGCAACACTCCTCCTTTCCGCCTCAGCCTTGTGCTCTTTTTCTGCGGCCTCCTCCTTGCGTCTCTGCTCTATCTTCTCCTTGCGCTCTGCATCCCATCGCCGCATGTACTCCAACCGCTCCTTGTTTTGCGGCTTGATCTCGGTGTCGATCCACTGCTCAAAATCACATAGCGGTGGAGGGGTCTACAACAAATGCAATGTTTACTAACCAAATAAGTTGTTCAAGACTACTTAATACACCAAATAATTATTACAAAACATCAGTTCCTCACCATTAAATTAATGCGGCGGATCTCAGGTGTTGGCTCAAACTCAAAATTGGCACACATCCAGTATCTCTGCATGTACGTCTTCTCTTCATCAGACTTGGCTACCTTGCAAGGATCACCGCACCAGCACATGGGCACTGGAACACCGCTAGGCAAAGGCAATGGGTTAAAGGCATTTCCAGTCTTCGGGCGATAACTACAAGTCAACAATAAATGAAACACCCTAACCCGTTAATCTAGGATTCCTCATTTCATGCACAACGAATAACACATAATATCACAGAAACGATTTATGTTACCTTGAGTTGGTAGTTTTTCCATGCCTTGGCATCCTACAGTTTTAAAAAACAACTATCAAATATTGTAAACACCCTTAATACTTCTCATTGTACGGTCAAATATAGTACTACTACAAACCAAACGTGTGCACAACAAATCTAGTCTAAAATTATTCACACTTCTAAGTACTACATATCTACTCACAAATTTCAACATATCTACTCACAGTGCTACAGATCTACTCGCAAAAAATCTAGGGTCCGCATGTAAGTGCTACAGATCTACTTACAAATTTCAAATACATGGTAATTACACTAGTATGCGACACAAAATATAACCATACGTCGGGATATTGTACTAACTTGCGATCGAATAAGCACAGCAACAACGCTTCGCGGCTCTTCTCCTTCTTCCTCACCTCTCTCTTTTTTTCCCTTCAATTGTGACCGGTTGAAATGAGCACTTCCTCGGGCCATTGGATGAAGAGCGCGTATTCGGACCTATGTAATATATAGTGGAGGAAGGAGAGGCACATATCCATCTAACGTGAGTTCACCAGTAGCGTGGATTTGACAACACGTTCACGCGGCAACGCAAATTGAATGATTGTGTCGAACAAAGCATCGGCAAAAGCTGAGTCCGGACGCCTTCACGCGCCGAAAGATGATAGCGACGTATCGTAAACGTCTGTCACGGGCCAAAAACTGGTAGGGACCAATCGTAGCCCTCTGTTACGCGCCGAAAGTTTTTCGTCGTTTCGTTGAGTAGATGTAGCGAATGACATGAAATGTTTTCGTGACAAATAAGTGCGGCGACCGAATAGAGTTACATACGAAGAGGTAACACAAAGTTACTAACTGTAAATATTACAAACAGGTAGCACTTGTAGCCTACTGGCGAGGCCTCTTACCCCTACCCCTCCTAGCCTGCGCCCTAATGTGCCCCTGAGAGTACGTCAGTCTCTCAGCGGGCACAGCACGACCAGCGCGGACATCTAGTGCGGGCGTGTCTATGTCATGAAGTAGTTCATACATATAATACGACGTGAGTAGTAAATACACAAAAATATAATTCAGCACATAAATAACACTACAAGTCAAGAATGCCCCCCTCTCACACGCTTGCTAGGCCCTCCCTTCTTATGTTGTCTGATTTGCTCTGTGGGATATGTCAAATTATCAGGTGGGTGCCTATGTCGTGTCGGCTGCTGTGGAGTAGCATCCTCTGGCTGCACGGAATCCCCCTGCTACGTAGGCTGCGTGACCGGAGGAACACCGTACCAGTAGTCTATGCCAGCTTGCGCATTGGGTGCATCCGTCGCAAAGAAATCGTCCACGAACTGTGTTCGAGGAGAGACAGCAGGAACTGCAGAATGCCCCTGGAAAACCCCGTAGTCGTGACCTGTTGCAAAATAGAGGCGATGCCACATGTTAATAGTTAGTAACCATGCATAAAAATTAAGCGAACGATGATGGTAACTACGATGTAAACAATACTTACTTGTGTGCTGTGTGTGCCCTGACTCCGGTGCGTGCGGAGTAACGTAGAGTCCCCAACCCGGTGTGGGCGCCAGGTAGTCCCCTGTCGGCAAGTAGGGAAAATCTGGCTCCGCATAGGCTCCCTGGGTATCGTACACCTGCTGTGGCTGTTCACGTTGCGTAGGTTAAGATATGGTATAAAACGGAGGTTGAGTACGATATGAACTGCATGGTAAGGAAGGCAAACGTGCCGTACCTGAGGCCACGGTGCTGGCATACTCGATGCCGGAACCCCAAAGTCAGACGATCTCCCTGGGCGGACGGGAGAGGCGTCTCCTGAAGTGAAGGCCGAGCGTGCGAAGGACCAGCGTCGTCGTAGTGGCGACGTGAAGTAGAGGAGCAGAACTGGTCCATACTAGAGCGTCGTGGTAGTGGTGGCGATACTGCCCGCCTAGAAGGCTGCACAACATCAGCCACGCTCCGACAGGAGACACGACGAAGTAGCGCCGCAGCCCGTGAACGGAAACTGTGAAGGACGGACGCCACCTCGTCCTGCCTGACGTGCTGAGGCCTCGTCTCCAGTCTCTGTATTATCGTGTTGGACTCAGCGTGAACCTGTTTCACAAACTCGGCCTATTGAACGAATAGGCAAGGACGTTAGAACCATTGAACGTGTTCCACATGTAACGATAATGAACGAAAGCAACGACATACCATTGAGTTGTACGCAGCTCGAGGTTGTGGGGCAAACGTGTCCGTGATCGACGCCTGGTGAGGGACAAACGTTTCCCCTTGTGGCGGGAAACACCTCCAGCGCGTAACACTACGGTACCAACGAAGGTACTGTCCGTACGAAGCTCCGTCGTCTGGAGGTGTTTGAAGAACCAAGTGCTCCGCCGCATGTTCCCACTCCGCAACCGTTGGCGCGATCGTCCGAACAATGGTCCCCTCGTGGGACAGACCGAGTCCCTTCCGGGTGTACCTGCGTACGATGTAATGAGCACGTAAGAAACGTATACAATGGGGTTAAACACACTACTTGCCTATAACATTGTCGGACAAGTACTTACTTGTGGAGGCTAATAGCTAGCGAGCGTCCACCTCTCGGAGGATAGTCTTGGTACATGCTGAGCTGTTTAAGTACCCTTTGCACGTGGTACGGCTCGACGTGCACGTCCAGCACGAGGTGACAAGTGGTCCTCCAGAGCTCTACGTCGCGCGTGCAGAGCTCTACAAGACCGTGCGGTGCCCGCTCGACGACATCGCGATGCGTGTACGGGGTCCATCGAACCCGGTCGGGCGTAAGCTGATCGAAGTCCGCCATGAACTGTGTGTACACGTGACGTGTCGTTCCGCTCACCCACCTCGGCTACAAAAACATGAAATATGTGATTAGTGCCCGTAAATCGAGATAAAGTGCAACATAAGAAAGTACTATGAAAAATGCATTGCAATGTACAATTTACCTCGCGGTGTGTCCACAGCGATCCCATGGTGGGACGATCGTCGATGTCTTCAAGTCCAGACTTGTACATCTCATTGACGCCGTAACTTGCGTACAACTCCAGGTGTGGCCTTCCAATGTCAAAGCGCTCATGTGCCCATAACATTAGAAGCAGAGGGCATCCTGTCAGAGAACTAGCTTTGTTGTTCCTGTTGCAAGCATCGCATAGACCAGAGTACGTCGCCGCAAGAACAGCCGACCCCCAACTATACTGCGGAATCTCCTCAACAGGTAGCTCGGCGATCTGCTCCGCATAGTGGATAAAGTGCTTGTCCACGGAGTCAGCGTGAGTCCCCGTGAACATCACCCACCCAAACAACCACAGTAGATACGCGAGTAAGTGTCGGCGCACTACTCAGTCCTCCTGATCCTCTGGGAACACCTCCTGGTGGAACTGGTGCAACCAACTCCTCGTGGGCCCATGCCCATCTGTGAGATCCTCCAGCGGAGCAGGCACCACTCCACCAAAACTAGCCAACAGATCATCCGCCCATCCAGCATGGACCTATGTCGGGCCAACCACTGCACCCGCTATCGGTAGACCCAACAAAAAAGACACATCCTGCAGAGTGGGTACCATCTCTCCAACTGTCAGATGAAAGGTGTGTGTCTCGGGCCTCCATCTATCCACCAAAGCACTCAGCAAGACCGCATCGATGTTGATACGGGGTGACCTTCCATGTGAAGGCTCAACCAAGCGTGCGAAGGTCAACAACCCAGCGGCTCTCAACCTGTTACATGTTACAAAGGAATAATTAGCAATGCAAGAAAATTTAAATGACAGCACGATGTGACAAATGGTTTTTCACATACCTTGGAACCCAACGAGGATCGATACGTCAATACTGATCCGGTCCCCGCATCTTCAGCACATTGCAGAACGTCCCCTGACTCAGTCGTCTCGAACGGTGATGTTTATCGATCACCTCGTCGATCAGCGATACGTCATCCCTGACAGCCATATCTGTAAAATGCATGATTACCAGTGTTGTGAGCATCAGAAATGAATTAAAAAATGACAAAATGAGCGTGCAAATTTATGCAAAGCGAAATTTTAATAGCAGAAGTCAAATACTGATAAAATGATGTGGACACACTGCAAAACTTTAAATGAATAAAATGTTATGCAACGTTGCGGTGCTGGTACATATAAATATTACAAGCCAGAAAATGAAAAAATGAGCGTGAAAAAGTTATGCAACGCGATAGTATCATCGTACAGGTTAAATACTAACAAGTTCAAGTGAACACACTGTAGAACTGGTAAATATTACAAGACGAATAACTAAGGATTATTTCTCGAAGTCGACCTCCGCCCTGGAACACGCCGAGTATCGCCACCTTCTGCATCTTTGCCTACGTTGTACATGCTGCAATCTTTACGGCTATGGTCTCCGCCGCATACAATGCAAGCCTTTGGACGCCGCGAAGAGATGTTCGTTTCAGCTTCATCCATGTGGTTCTTGATTCGACGGGTCTTGCGACGCCCCTTCGTGCCAACCAGCAAATTTGAGTCAGGCACCCAGTTGGCTTCCCCTGGGGGTGGGCGAGTGAATTCACACACCGCACACCAACTACGCAATTCACCACGCCAGGTCTTCTCCCATGCTTCCTTAGTAAAGTAAGGCGAGACGAATATGTTCGCATCGACACCACCTTTTGCGGAAGCGGCAAGAACATGAGAGCATGGCATATGTCGAAGAAAAGGCTTGTTGCAGTTGCATTTGCAAGCATGATAGTCTGGCCGCAACGTGCACTCCAATGTGATGTCCGTACTCCCAATACTGACACCACTCTTGTCACGCAGACGTACCTCAAACAGCAACTCTCTATTCCCAGCAGGCCAGACCCTGTGCATTCCGCCCTTCTTGCTTTTCTCCTCCATGTACAGTGTGATAGCGAGGCTATACCTTACATTAGGATTGGCAAGGTTAAGACTAGCCATGGCGTATCTTTTACAAAGATACTTTTGTGTACCCCTTGTGATGCCCTCCAGGATAGCAACAAGTGGTAAAGGACGTGTATTTTTCATCACCCAGTTGTACACTTCAGCAAGATTTGTTGTCATCACACCATACCGTGAACCATTGGTGTCGTACAACAATGACCACTTTTCCCTTGGCTCATGCTCTATCCAGTCAGTGAAGCACTTTGTAGCCCTCCCCCGCTTCCTACATCGAGTGACAGATGGTGATTCGTTTGGAACGGGATCCAGGCCTTCCGGCTCGTCTTGTCGGGCAACAACTGGTTTTTTTCGAACCTCTTGCATGTGAGTAGTGGTCAGCCGATCCAGCTGTTCCCATATGGCGTCGAACTTTCTTTGCTGATTCTGCTTGCACAACTTTTTGAACAGGTCCATTAACCTCTTACTCCTGAATTGTCTGTAAAAATTTGCACCGAGATGTCGCATACACCATCTGCTATGCAAATCTGTCCAGGAAACCTCCTCAGTTACATGTTCCTTTAGCTGCTGCACCGCTGATAGAATGCCGGCATGTCGGTCATGCAGAACACACACATTTGGTCTGTTTTGAACAACACACCTTTTAATGTGACGCAGGAACCATAGCCAGCTCGATGTGTTCTCGCTTTCAACAAAAGCGAAGGCAACAGGGACGACATGGCTATCAGCGTCGACTCCGATTGCGGTTAAAATAGTTCCCCTATACTTGCCTGTCATAAAAGTACCATCAACACATAGCAACGGAATGCAATTTCGGAAGGCCTCTATCATGCACCCAAATGACCAAAATGCACGACGAAGGACGTTTTTCCCATTGTCATTAACCTCATCGAGAATAGCCATATGTGTGCCCGGGTTTCTGGCCTGCAACACCTCCAAAACTGGGGGAAGGTTGTGGTATGAATCTTCGTAACTTCCAAATCTCATCTCCAGTGCTTTCTGCTTACCCCTCCAAGCCTTGTCGTACGATATCTCATACCCGTACTCTTTCTCCACGTCATGCATTATTGTGAACGGCGACAAAGAGGTTTTTTTAACAACCTTCGAATAAACCATTTGTGCCACGAATGCAGCCGTCATGTTCCTGTGTACCAAAGGGGTCTTGTCCAACAAACATGTATGCTCCTCAACCCTTGAAGCTACCCATAAGTTGTCATGTTGTGGCTTGTAACCATGCACTCTCCAAGGGCATCCGGGCTTCGTGCACTTCACGTCATACGTCGTCCGATTTGAAACCTTCACCCTGAACTCCCGCTTCTGCAGAAAAGCCCACCTCTTCACCGCGTCTTGTAGGTGCCCTTTGTCGTGAAACATCTGTCCAACTTGCACCTTCTTACAATCATATCGCCAGTGGGCATCTAAACCATCGTTAACCCCCAGACGGCTCATCGATATGGTCGTCCAATCTTCAGGTACGTTGGCTTCCTCGTCCCACTGTGCTATATCTTGCCCTTCCATCACGAACGAAATATATTCCTCGTTCTCCAGTTCCATTTCTTCCACTACCGCATCGTTCTTCTCCTCAGCATCAATAGCCAAAGGTGAGTCCGGCTCATCGTCATCCAACTCGTTAGACGGAGAATTGCCACCGGGCACAACTAAATCTATCGGTGCAGTAACCTCCTCCACTGCTTCCTCTTGCCCACTCCTGCAAATATTAATCTCTTCCACGATATGAGTTTGATCCACCTCCGTGCGGCTGGTCTCGCCGGTTCCAACAACATTTGTTTTCTTTTGCACCAATATTGCCAGGCTATAACTTTTCTCTCTTACTTTAGCCACAAATTTTCTCCAACTCCCGGTAGATGCAAGCTCTACTACCCTCCACTGTCATCCGTATTTACCCCTTACTGGCCACACGGCTTTTATGATTAATTTCTCCATCAAAGGATCTATCCCGAACATATTATGCAGCCACCCTAGCACGTCGTTCAAAACCAACTGGCCTGGTGTATTTAGGGTAGTATCAACGAATGCATATACGGTCAAATTGACCCCGCTATCACAAAGTTGTATTGGAGCGTCGCCATAATACACCCGAACGGGCATATCACCTGACATCCTGAAATAGCATGCCAATTGCTATTAATACGCTACTACCCATAAAGTGTCGCATGCTCTATGCTTACATTATTGCTGTAACGTATTTTCAACTATATCTCGTTACTTCAATATAAGTTCAATTTGATTTTAACTAATAATAAACGTATAATACCTCCATTCGATTTTAACTAATAATAAACGTATAATACCTGTACTAACATCCAACAATGATTAACCAAAAAAATTACCGCCGTCCTAAGGGATTACAAATTTATACCTTCGCTGTCGTTCCTCTTTCCTGCGCACTTGCGCACGTCTCCTTTCAAACCGCGTAGTTATTCCCTCCAGCCGAATGACACAGCTCTGCACTAAATTTGACTACTTAAATATAGCATCAAATTGCTCAACATTACGAAATTACTAATCACCTCAACAAACATATACTAACTTTAAATTATTTGCAACATACAACTAAATAACTGTATATACTAACATTAAACAACAACAAATGGTTCACACATTATATATATTAACATTCAACAATGTCTAACGATTCACACATTATACGTACTAGCATCGAAATAACAAGTCTCGTAATAGCATTGATATTTACAACTTAACATAGGGATTAATTATACCTTAACCACCGCAGCTGCTTTTGGGCGTCACCTTCTCTTTCCTTCTAGTGTTGCTACCTTCACGACGATGGCACACCACGGCAGCAAGCACTGGCGGTGGACGCGACAACAACCTTCGCACTCGGGAGAAAACAGCTGCTCCCAACAGCAGCAGCGGCGGCAGCAAGCAGCGGCAGCAGCGGCAGCAAGCAGCAAGCAGCAGCGAGTGAGGAAGGAGTAGGCAGCAGCGAAGTGGTCCAGAAGCGCCTATAAAGGGCCCTGTCGAACGCCCGTAGGCCGACAGGGGTGGTGGGCCGGACGTGTCGACCTGCCGCTGGTCAACAGGCGCGGCGAGGGGGCCTGTCGATCGCCCGTTGTTCGACAGGAGCTGGGGCCGCGCGGGTGGTGGGCCTTGTCGAACTGCGGGAGTTCGACATGCCGCCCTATCGACCGGCCGCAAGTCGATAAGTCCAGTCGACGGGCCGCTGTTCGACACGTCCAGCTATCGTTTTCAGCTATCGTTTTCCCCCGTTCGACAGACCCACGTTTCCACGATTTTTTGCAAAGACCCACTAGTTTTGCGATTTTCCATTTAAACAATATTATTTCTATAAAAAAAACTCGCACTGTGCGTACGTACGACACCAGTAAGAGAAAGAGTAATCGCGACGATTGACTGACTGATTCGTGAGAAGAGCAGAGCAGAGCAGGGCCCGAGTACTTAGACCGACCGGCACCTGGGGTTTCACCCATCCGGGATCGGGTCCATGTCGCCTTGACGCTTGGCACGACTGCTGTTCTGCTCCCTCCCCGCTCGGCCAGACCCAGTCCGATCACTAGCTCCTCAACCTATCCGTTTACTTCCGTGGCGGTACGCAGCCGGGTTTCACACCAGCGGGCACCAGCTCACCACGACGGCGACGCGTGCACGCACGCTGCCCTCCTCCGAGCCAGTAAACCGAGAGGAGACCGCGCGCGCAGGACGTCTCGGGCTCTCGGCCGTGTCCGCGCCGCACCGCGCTCGCCCGACCGCCCAAGACACCTCTCGGCCAAGCCGGGGCGTGGGGTCGCGGTCAATGCGACACGCGGAGGCGGAGATCCTGCGCGCGCGCGGATCAGCAAAGAGCCAAGGATAAACGCCGGCGCCGTGCAGAGCACCGCAACGAGACTGGATCCACGGGCCCTGGTGGATGGACGGATCCACGGGCCATCAAAGTCGCCGGATACATCGAACCGGCGGATGATTGGGACGAGAATGAGTCGTTTGCAAGGGGAGACGTGCGAATCTTGAACGGTGGATGATGGATCGCTCCACGCACGCGCGACGCCGGAACAGGACCGGACGGCGGAATCCCGGGGCAGGTACGACGCACGTGCTGCCTGTGCGGCTCGGTGGACAGGGACCGCGCGTACCTCTGCGTCGCACGGTCGCTGCACGGGCAGGCAGCAGCGGCAGGCCAACCCTGCCGGGGCACATTCGTATCCGTGCATTGCTCAATCTGGCATTGCAAGATTAGTTGAGGAATCTTTTGGATGAAAAAAAAGTTAGGGGGAGAGTTCGGTTCTTTAGCTGTTGCAACTGCACGTAGTCTCAGCCGTCTATGTCACAATCCAATGGCCCAAACCGATCAGAACAAAAGTTGCTTCGAGCAGTTACCGTCCGGTAGCCGTTAGTTCTGGAATCAGTCCGGTAGCCGTGGTCGGTAGGGATGAGCGCATCGATGATGCCGTAAAATTTATCAAGAAGGAAGAATCATTCATCGGTTCCATCTTTCGGGGCTATCGTGGAATAAGCCAAACGACATATTTACAAATAAAAAATAATTTATAAATAACATTTTTATATATGTGTTTTTAAAGAATTAAAAGCTAAGGCTAAAAAATAAACTACGATGAGAAAACCTTAAAATCAATAAGGTTAAAAATTTAAATTTTGGTTTATAAGCATAAGTATAAATGAAAATATGATGCGTTCCTTTCGCTTTCACAGGTAGGATGACTGTATTTTCACAGTTCTTCACGTTCACACGAAATGTGAATTTATTAATGACAGTAAAATAAAGAATAAAATAAAGGGTCCTTCTCACGATGAAACAAATGGAATAGGGAAAATCGGTTTTATTTCTTGAACCTTATCGATCCATGGCTATCCATGGCTCATTAATGAATTTATCTAAACTTCTGTACTGGTAAGTGATGATTCTGTCACTACGCTATTATCAACTCCTTAAAATTCTAACATATGAGACTACTTTCTATCCAGTCTCAGAATCAAACATATGGTAGAACAATAGAAGTAATGGACAGGTACTAGAGCTCTCAACCATGATCATCCTTAAATGCTAATAATAAATGGAGCATTTTTGTACGAGAGCGAAAACTTAGCAACCAAAAGCCTTTAATTAGTTCTGAAATTAAGCTAAAAAAATTAAAATAGATTTTATCTTTTCAATGTGATTTTCTTAATTCTGTAACAATGTATGGGCATTTTGCCAGTGTTTCTAAAACAGGAAATCACAGAGTCCCATTGTGGACGAATGCTGCCATATGACATCATTGTTGGCTAATATACAACAATGTGGCCAAAAGCACTCAGTTTTCTAAGTTTCTCTAAGCTTTTCATTATCAAGGAAAGGTTTCAATTAGTGCTAGGGATCGGACAGCCCAATGCTGGAGCTAAAGAATCCTCCAAAAGAAAATTGGACATAAAGAGACAAAAAGTTTCAAAGAAAAGAAGCCAGGTATGTGATATCAGTGATAGAAACAAGAGTTCTGTAAAGCAAAATAGCAATAAGGGAAGAGATACCAAGCACATATATTTAGCGTCCGTTTGAATTAAACCCACATACAGTTGTCTGTATTTGACTTTTTTTTAAAATCATAATTAGTAAATCCTTCCATGCCCCAACAGGTACCAGTAGCTCATCACGTGAATGTTAAGCACAATTGGCCATTTTATGCGTCAAGGCGTTGACTCTGAAACTAGACAAAGACTTGGCTTGGCTTTTTTTTTTGACAACTGAACTCAGCGAACAGCTGCAGCATTATTCAGTGTTGATTTTTCGACTAATTAAGCTGGCGACAGTTGTCATGATCTATTGATAGCCAGTTGACTTGTCCACACTCTACACTGAGCCACTGACACAGCCATCAGCGAGTGAACTTTTGCATGTGGATCTCAAATGAGAGGCGCAGGATAAACCCCCGTGTTTTTTCTGTTCCTGGTGATCTTATCCAAACTTCAGTATGCCTCCTGTAGCCAGGCTTGCAATTTCGTTCATGTGTCTATAGTTTGGTCGCAGGACTACAGGAGGCATCCGGTCAGCAGTTGCAGGTTCCAGCTCTTCACTGAGCTGCCATACGCCATGGCTACACTGTAGACAGCACGGGCATCGCAAAGAGAGTTAGTAAAAACAAGACCAGAAACTGGATGGCTAGCCAAGACTTAATTTGTTTCTGTTCATTTTAAGCCCAATCAGTGAAGAATGAACCTTGGAATGGACATTTTGTGTTTGCCGACCGCCAGTCATCTAGTGGCTACAAAGCTATTATAATCAGACTAAATGCATCTACATCTACTCTTGCACATATTAGCATCAGAGGTGTACTTAACAAAGATATTAGCACAGGTTTGATCTTCGCTGCTTCAGTTGCATCTCTCTGTCTGGACCCTGCTGAGTTGCTGAGCCACCACCTTGAGGAAACGGATCTTCTGCATTAGAGCCTAATAGAGGTAAAAATGCATAGAACCAAGGTTAACAAAACCGATCGGTTTGGTCAATTTGTAAAAAAACCAATCAGTTTTAACTTGTTCTCATATGGAGTTGATTGAAAGTCATTGGTTTTTATCAGTTTTCAATAGCTTTTCTCCAAACTGGTGAGGAGCGATTTTTACTCTTTCACCTGCCCAGCGGATGGGACCAGACAATTCTCTAATGAAAATCTGACTTGTGTACTGCTCACCAAACGGTGTAAAATTTTACTATATCACATAGTGGCCAGCACTGCCGTGTTTTTATTCGCTGAAATACTGTTACGCAGAATTTACAAGATCCAGAGTGGCCCAATACAGAATGCTCAAAGCCTAAGACCAAAGCATTGGTGCTGTGGCCTTATGGGCCATGCGCTAGGCTGAGCTTGAGAAGGCTACCAATACCAAAAGCATTTCAGCGTTTAGCAAGTAGGCAAGGCATAACTGAAGTTGTGGCTACCAATACCAAGGCTTCCAAGCTGAATGGGAGAGGGTAAAGTCCTTTGTTGGCCCTCAAACGTTTACCCTTTACCACAAAACCGGTTATTGCCCCTTAAACTTTCAAACACGGGCAAGTTTCACCCTAAGACTAATTTCAATGCTGGTACCTACCGAGTCTAAAGCGACAACAATACTTTATGCTGTTCTGATTGCTAATATGGCAGTGATTCCAGTTCCACATGACACATCTGTCCCTCGTTTCCTCACACTAGAGAGATGGCAGGGAAATACGAAGAGAAAGAAAGATATAAAGCGTATGATTTGTGAAGCGATGCCAAATTGCCAAGTTAGCAACCAATATAACACAAGAATAGTAAAATGATTCTTAACATGGCTAAAACCACCACTGAAAACAATCATGGAGTGAAGTTTATCCAGTTCTGAAATTTTAGGGTGAAAAATAACCGGTTGTGTAGTTCAGGATAAAAAATAGACTTTGATGAAAGGTTGAGGTCCAAAAAAGGACTTTACCCAATGGGATAACTATCAGATGGTTTGGAAACGAAATAAGTCAAGAAGAGAGAGAACTCCTGGACACTTGGAAGCTAATCATCACATATATGATGTTTTTTCCATACATATATGCATATAATCTTAGTCAATTCCTTGCTGATATAGTTGAGAACAGGTGACCAAATGGGAAACCATAGGTCTATATCAAGGTATATTTTCTGTATGCTTAAACTATGCTTAAACCATTCCAACAGCTAGCTGTGGAGTTAAGTATAAGACCTGACAATCTAGCAGATACAAAACAATATATCTAGGTACATTCTGGACAATCTCAAAGCCTGTTTTAGAGAAAGTTTGTTTGTGTTTTTCCTTAGCTCATATACTTCAGAGGGGGTCAAACTGCATAACTGTTTACCTGACCAAGTTCAGTATTTATTACTCCCTCCGTTTCATATTATAAGTCGTTTGACTTTTTTCTTAGTTAAAGTTCTTTAGTTTTGACCAAGTTTAAAGAAAAACTTAGCAATATTTACGACACGAAATTAGTTTCATTAAATTGAGCATTGAACATATTTTGATACAATGTTTGTTTTGTATTGAAAATGTTACTATATTTTGCAACAAACTTGGTCAAACTTAAAGAAGTTTGACTAAAAAGAAGTCAAACAACTTATAATATGAAACGGAGGGAGTAGCTATTAGGCTATTGACTCTTGATATGCAAAAGAAATTTTTCTACGCACTTAAGATTATTAAGCTTCCCAGCAGAACTTATAATAGATGTAAATATCAAATACAACATAGCTACACAGTAAGCAAAAAAATGTTTAGCTCAAGCGCTAAATAACATAATCTATGAATCCAAAATCTACTTCCACATCTTATGGTACCATCTTTAATGTGATTCACAGATCAAGCATGACTAATGATCAACAGATAAGCAATTTCACAGGAGGTGGCAAAAATTGTCCATAATTTACAGAATCAAGCTGCTAGCTGAACATACGAGCTATGGTAGCTAGTAATGAGCTTAGCTAAAAAGTCAAGTTCCATAGCCACGACACAAAGCAATCTACAGACCGCACCACAAATCCTCAAAATGCCAAAAAATGATCTCGCTCAATAAAAAATCACTTCATGATGTAATCTATCAAAGTATCATTAAAAGAGAGACATATACCCCAATGTTAGATAAGAAGTTAAACACAGAAGCATCCACCATGAGGTCACAATTCATCTTAATCCCATTTCCAATAGTTCCAATGCTGAACAATTGACAGCTCCAATCAAGGGTTTACAAGTAATAGTGATTGGTAATAGAACAGACATATTTTACAGGTGCAACCAAAATTAACACCCGATCATCCATGTTGTACACCGACAAATTCAAACATGCATATTGCATACCCAATCACTCGAATCTAACTTAAAGCTACAGCTGAATGCAGAAGGCACGGATCAATCGAGGAATCCAGTCTTCCGCCACACGGCATTGCGTACCTGGCGGAGGTCCCTCCCCTTGAGCGTGCGGCCGGCGCCCTCCAGCACCGAGAAGGTGGTCATCGGTGAATCCCGCGCCCGCGCTCGTGCCACCATCTCGTGAGGCGGCAGCATCTCCTCCTCGTCGTCGTCATCATCCTCAGCTTTATCCATCAGTGCCTCCACCGATAACCGCCTAAACTGGGCTACCGGCACATTCACCGGCGCAGACTGCGGGATATGTGGTGCCAGCGCCGCCGCCGGGCGGGGAATGGTGGGGATCATGCGTGGAGGAGCCGCCGCCGCGGGTGAAGCGGTGGTCGACGAGTTCGTCGAAGACGATGGCGGCGGTGAGAGAGGGCGGCGGCGCTCGGGTAGGGCGTCGAGGATGCCCTCCGGCGGGCGGCGGAGGCGGGGGAGGGGGCTAGGGTTTGCGGCCCGGACTGAGGAGAGGATGAGAGGGCGGCGAGACGGCTGCGGCCGCTCGGGGGATCCAGCCCCAGCAGAGGCGAACAGGTCGTCCTCGTCGAGCTCGAAGGCCGCCGATCCGGGCTGGTCGCCGGCGGCCGCGGAGGGGAGGAAGGAGCCGAGGAAGCGCTCGGAGCTAGGCGAGCTCTTGTGGCGAGAGCGGTCCATGGAGTGTCTAGGCGGCGCCGCTGGCGTCGGATTTGGCCGATCCAGTGGTGGGAGGCGGCGAGCCGGCGGCGAGCGGGGTGACCAGCGCAGCTACGGATGCGTGCCGATGCGGACTCGGGGCCAGGGGGACCTCAGGTAGCGTGGCCTTTTTGTCCTTTTAAGATATTTTAAGGCTGATTTGGTAGCTTAGCTCAGATCTTATGTTTGACAGCTGATTAGCTAGCACGATAATTCTGCTCTCCTATGTTGTAAAACATAGTAACAATTTTTAACTGTGTATTTAAATAGTTAATTTGGAATGAAAAAGTAGAATGGTAATTATTTTGAAATAGAGGTAGTAGAACTACATGCGTTGAAAATAAAAGGTATTCCCTTTATTCCCAAATATAACAACGTAGAAGGCTAGAAACTGAATTAGACGCATCCATAATACGAATCTAGACAATCACCTGCTATAAATTTATATTCTTGATTGATTTTGCCTAAGTCATGGCTAGCATTTTGCTAGCTAAACTTCTTGTGACAGACACATCTTACCTAAAACGTATAAGGAGTGGTTTGATCAAGTTAGTAACCAAATAACTCAACAATTTTATAATCATGGCTCATTGGTGGTGGCATTTTGGCGAAGGATTACTTGACTTAGCTGTGCTTCAGGGGCAGCCCCTGGAGAACCCTCTATTAGGCGTACCCATGCACCACCTCTTGTTGTTGATGTCTAAAGTCATATACTCTGACCAACCACACCATCATATGTAAGGATCAATCCAACACTACACTCTTCTATCTTCAACACCCGCATGTCTCACCATCAATTTAGGAATTGGAAGAACACCCATAATGCATTGTCAATTCGATAAGATCTGCAGAGAGAAGCATGAGATTTGTAGACATGACGTTTGGTGATAAACATGATATCAAACATGAGGAGGACACGACAACCCTTTAGTCTCGGTCAGGTGAGCCCATCATAAAAACCAGACATAAGATAGTAAAAATAACACCGATGAACGTCAATGAAACATGAAATTTATTGGATGATAAATAAAAAAACTACCAATATTAATACGAGCAATATTAGTACACTATCATTTAGGTTTGCATGACTTTAGCACATAAACTATCTTTCCTATCTCAAAATAAAACAATTTAGATATATGCCATATGTATAAAAGTTAATTTATTTGAAGAAAGATAGAATACTCTCTTCGTTTTAAGAATTTTTGAATGGATTTGATATTTTCGTCATCTATTTAAAATCTCTTATATTTGGTACAGAGAGAGGATATCATAATTTTAATGATACCGTGTTACGTGGACTATATTTATAGTAGAGACAGAGATTAATCAATTATTATAAAGAAAAAAAATTCGGGCAGGATCTCCCCGAGTCCCCGTGTCCCCCCNTCCCCTCCTCGTCGACTACCGTCTCGTCTCCTCGCGAGTTCACCCGCCGCCTGCGCCGATCTCCAATTCTCCATCCCGCGAGCAGGGGGCGCCGTTGTCCTGCTGTTTCCGCCGCATCCTGGTGAGCATCCATCCGTTACGCACATCCTCCTTCTCATCTCGCTCTACCCACTCTGATCTTTCTCGAATTTGCGGTGACCCTAGCTTCTCTTGTAGATCTGGAAGCTTTTATCTTAATTTGCCTTAACCTTGATACTTTCCCCAAAAGGTTTGGGGAGGGTTCAACTGAGCCCCCATGTCGCAGGAGAGGAGCCAGTCGCAAAGCCCCCGGTCGCCGGCGTCGGCGGCTGGGGTGCCGTTCCTGTCGATCTCCGTCACAGATCCCGTGAAGATGGGTACCGGAGTCCAGGCCTACATCTCCTATCGCGTCATCACCAAGGTCCACTGATTCGTTCTCAAACCCTCAAAATAGTGAGTTAGCTCGATTAAGTATTTCGTGACACGGTGCTTGTCTCCCTGCTATGGCAATTTTATATAAGTTTTTGCACGATATGCGATGCCATTGTGAAAGCTGGACTGGTATAACTCAAATTCTGGAATATAATTTGCTAATATAGATCTGATTTATTTTAAATCCAGCATTAAATTAACTCGGTGACATGCAAATGGATTTTAGTAGTGAGCTTTAATACATGTCCTGTCATTAGTAGTGCCAACTATGTACTAGAGGAAAAAAAGGCAAAGTAAACATTACATTGACGTTGAGGAGGGATAAAGAGAAGTTATGCAACATCATGGGTGATACGGAGAGGGTGACCCTAATGCATTGAAGAAAAGGGTTGTGAGTATCAGTTTTGCAACGAAGTACTTTCACATATAAGCAAGCAATGAACTAAAATATATAAAAGGTTTCATTCAAGCTAACAACCAAGATAATTTCATGGGGTGACATGGCAATCTTGTAATCTGGCAAATCAATGTGCAGTTTGTTTTTTTCTTTTGTTCCGTTTCGTTGTATACTCTTCGGAGCTAGCCTAGAACACCTATTTTACGTTTCTTCCTCCCTTCATATTTTTGGGCTAATGCAAGTATGCTACCAGTAGCCATACCATGTTGACTGTTTCGAGCAATATTTTATTTTTGGCACTAACATGACCAACTAATTTGGAAACGTTTGCCTGTGTAGACCAATCTGCCTGACTTTGAGGGGCAAGAGAAAATTGTTATCCGGCGCTATAGTGACTTTGAGTGGTTGCATGATCGTCTTGCTGAGAAGTACAAAGGCATTTTTATACCTCCCCTACCAGAAAAGAATGCTGTTGGTAAGATGGCAGCATAGATTTCTGAACAATCTATTCTTGTATTATCTCTAGAACAGAAAAAAGATATGGACTATTGAACAGAACTATCAATAAAGTGTTCTCTTGCTTATGGGCTGTAATTATTTTGCTTTTCTGCCAGAAAAATTCCGGTTTAGCAAAGAGTTCATTGAATTACGGCGTCAAGCCCTGGATCTATTTGTCAATAGAATAGCTTCACATCCTGAACTCAAGCAAAGTGGAGATTTGAAGATATTTTTGCAGGCAGATGAAGAGGTTAACTATTTACTTGCAAAGCTTTTCCTTTACATTTTTTTTCTTATTAGGTTGTGTATTGCTTTAAATTCATGACATCAAATCTATATAAATGTTGTCATGAAAAAAATTCACAGTTGTCTAGATGATCACTGTTAATAGTCAAGTAACTAAAAGGTCAACTGGCCGTAGCCTATGCATGTTTTATGCTGTATTAGTGCTAAACGATGTGATATTTTTTTAATTGTATTTCACACTGAAAGTTTCATCAGAACAGAATAAATTGATAATGAAAAAGAATTCATCGGACAATCCAGCTGTGGTAGCATTTGACCATTCAAATTGACACAACTTCAAGCGCAGAATGTCCCGTTGTCTTTTTTAGCCTTTTACTTCATAAGGTTGATCATCTGTTGATAGCTTTTTCTTGGAACTTTATATATTTACTGGTCCACACAATACGTATCTTGGTTCTTTTCACCAAAAGAGTTCTGGGTTTACTTCTGAATTTTTAAGATATTCCTTGTGCTAATGTTTTTTGTTTTTGGTTTAATTTGCCTGTGCAAAACAGAAAATGGATAGAGAAAGGTCTTATGAAACTGGTATATTCAAGAAGCCTTCTGATTTCTTACAGATGTTTAAGGTACTTTTTTTTATCTATGATGTCCAGCAAGACATTATTGATGCTAACTAAGCACTGTCTTCAACAGGATTATAAAAGAATGTCATGCTACCAGCTCTCCATCATTCCATATCTACTCTAAAATTGTGGGCTAACTACTAATTCTTAATCATTTCTTAGGATGTACAATCAAAAGTCAGTGATGTTGTTCTGGGAAAAGAAAAGCCTGTGGAGGAATCTAGTCCTGAATATGAAAAGCTTAAAAATTACATATTTGAGCTAGAAAACCATTTAGCAGAGGCACAGAAACAAGCATTCCGTCTTGTGAAGAGACACCGAGGTATATTTATCAGTTGATCCTACGCAAACAGCCTGTTTTACTTACTGTATTGCATTTCTCTATATTTACATGCTTTTCTAGTCTGTTATTTGATTTTCATGTAAAATTATATTTTTGAAAGTCGCAAAGTACAATGGCAGTAAAGATGCATGTTTGATCCAAGTTTAGTCTTTCGAATTAAAGAAATAGTTTACCTAGCACAAAATATTTAATGGGCATGAAGCAGGTCAGCAATGATCAACAACACCTCATGTTCCTCTCTTGGCTACATAATTCTGTGTAACTGGATAGGAAAGCCAATCACACATTCCTAATTTTTATTCATTAGAACTTGGGCAATCTTTGGCGGACTTTGGGAAGGCTATTAAGCTTTTAGGTGCTTGCGAAGGGGACTCCTTGGAAAAAGTTTTTTCAGAAGTTGGATCAAAGTCAGAGATGTTATCAGTAAAGCTGCAAAGAGAGGTACTGAGAATTATTATGATAGTACCACTTTGCATTAAATACCACATAACCATTCATTCCAGAGTTTCTATGACCTAATGATGTTGACACAATGTTCCTGTAGGCAGACAACCTTCTGTTTAACTTTGAAGAGCCTTTGAAAGATTATGTACGTGCTGTGCAGTCGATAAAAGTGAGTAGCGCCATCCTCCAAACATCTATTAACTGTAAACCGGGAATTCTTTAAAATATCGACAAAATAGTTGAGTAAGTTGAGTTCATGTTTCTCATGTTAATGACAGGCAACTATGGTGGATCGAGCCAATGCTTTCAGGCAGCATCATGATTTATTTCAGCAGAAGGAATATAAAGGGATTAATCTGTATGTATAACATATTTTGCATTTACTCATCTCTTTCTCTGCCAAGGATTCTGGATAAACAACAAAATTCGAGTATCTTCATCTTCCACAATAGACCTTATACATGGATTAACAACGAAATCCGAGTATCTTCATCTTCCACGATAGACCTTATAAATATTGTGGTCTAAGATTCTTCTGATTAAACATCCTAATCTAGTACTCCCTCCGTTTCATATTATAAGTCTGTTTGACTTTTTTCTTAGTCAAACTTCTTTAAGTTTTATAGAAAAATATACTAACATTTTCAATACAAAACAAACATATTATCAAAATATATTCAATGTTAGATTTAATGAAACTAATTTGATGTTGTAGATATTATTTTTTAAAAATAAATTTGGTCAAACCTAAAGAATTTTGACTAAGATAAAAGTCAAACGACTTATAATATGAAGCAGAGGGAGTAATATATAATGCAGGGTCTAAAATCCGTGTAGTTCTCTGTCTTTTGTTCCATATATCATCTGAAAGTTTTATTAATCCTATTCTTACTGCAGCGAAAAATTGAAGTTTGTGAACCCTGATAAATTTTCTGAACTAGAAGCTGAGGTCCGAGAGGCAAGTTATTCTTATTCGCTTTGATGAACTCTTGTCATTGATCATAAATTGTGGATTAATAACTGTATTGACTAGTGTTGTGGGTGAATGCAGTTGACAGCAGACAGTGAGGAGGCCACAAAGAGGTTTGAGCACATAGTTGCAGTAATGAATGAAGAGCTTGCACGTTTCCAAGAGCAGAAAACAGCTGATATTGGACTCGCATTCCATGAATTTGCCAAAGGCCAGGCAAAGTTAGCTAAAGATATTGCTGATGCATGGCGAGGCGTCCTCCCAAAGCTCGAAGCCTGTTCCACTTCATAAATGCTCCGTGTTAGCTTAATGTTTGGTTTAGTGGTTGACAATCGGCGAGTTTTAGGCTGTTTTTTTCCCCAGGCCTCCTTGACACCGCGTCCTGTATACTTCAGCTGACTCTTGAAAAATGGCTAGTTTTTAGATACAATTGACATCATTTCCTGCTGTGTGTATCCTTTTTACGACCAATCAATATGGCTACTAGAATCTCTCAAGAATGATGCAGTAAAGGGAAAGTAAACTTTACTTTGGTACTATATCATGTATTTCTCTCAGGGAATTTACATCTCCAATTTAGAACTCCAAGTTTCTTCAGATAATGGCCGCCTGCATCGTCTCTCTTGGACACACTCAAACTTGTGCATACTGAATACACTTTTGGAGCGCCTCCAGTAGGCTTCTCATGATCCTGGGCTCACCAGGTGGCTCCTGGTCCTTCATAGGACCGTTCCTGATCGCTCGGAATACCGGCCCGGAGGCGGCCGTCGCCGGCGACACCAGGCAGTCGATGTAGACCAGCACCTGCGTCACGCCGTCGTCTACCGCCATGAATCCTAGCCTCACACCACCCTCCACCTTGTCCACCTGTGTTTTGCACACGAAAAAACGCCATCATCATCCGAAGAATTTCTGAACTGAAGTGACAACTCGTATTGTTCGTTAGCTCTTCAGTTCGCTTACCCTCAGGGGCACCGGAAGCGGCAGGGTCGCGCCTTGGCAGAGGCTGTTCCCCCACTGTACTAAGTGTCAACGCGTCAGCATCAGAATTTATTCAGAATATGCATCAGCTAGGCTGAAGAACCATGCATCAGCTAACCTGGAAGAGCAGCGTCTCGAACCGAGCGATGTCGATGTTGGCGGGCAGCTTCACCGTGCCCAGGCTGACCCCGTCGTCGTCGTCGTCCGCCCGCACAATGCCGTCCTTCCCCGCCGCGGCGCGCGCCGGTTTGATGGCCATGGCCACCTTTACACTTGCCTTCAAGCCGGGAAGCCTCTCGCCGGCGCCGCTGCTCCAGCATCTGGTTCTGGTTTTGCAGCTGGAAGCAGGTAGGCCAATGGAGTTGGAGGTGTGCTTCAGGAGCGCACCTGAGGAGCAACTGCAGGAGAGCCTGTGGACCAGCAGCTGCCTCGCCGCCGCCATGCCAGCGTTCTGCCGGGCAGAGCAGGATAGAGATTCAGGCTTCGGACTTCGAAGAAGAGTAAAATCCAAGAGCTGAGCTAACGAGTGCACCGGATTCGCTTGTGTGAGGATGAGGATGGATAAGCTGGTGCAAGTGATACCGATCAAGCAAATTTCTTGGCCGGTGGCTCAGCCAACCAGCAACACAGGACACGATCTGAACCGTCAACATGTACTCACAAAATCTTTGCCGTTCATTTATGATCTATCAGAAATAAACACAAGAATATTAATTATAATATCCAGCTAATTGCATCTACGACAGTTTGGCCGAGTGGTCTAAGGCGCCAGATTTAGGCTCTGGTCCGAAAGGGCGTGGGTTCAAATCCCACAGCTGTCATAATTATATTTTCTCTCTTTTTTTTCCTTTTTCCTTTTTTTTTCTTGAAACTTCCTAACTCTTCGGCAACCAATAACACATCGCCGCCTCGCATCGGCATCGCGGCGGCCTCGTCGACGACTCCGATTGGCCATGGCGACGTCTCTCCGGGCATCGTCCTCCTCCCTCCGCTCGCGCCTCCTCTCCTCCGCCGCCGCATGGTCTCCATTGAGCCATGTCCTCTCCTCATTCGTCTACTCGGAGGCCTCCCACCAGACCGAAACCCTCGCTTTCGACGAGATCCAGCTGGCCCCCGAGAAACCGTCCACCGCCACCGCCTTCGTCCTCCACGGCCTCCTCGGCTCCGGCCGCAACTGGCGCTCCTTCTCCCGCGCCCTCGCCTCCGAGCTCCGTGACCGCTCCCCTTCCGACGGTAGCCTCGAAGCCTCAAATTCCTTGTACTATTTAGCAATGTTCTCTGCTTGCTGTGATGTGCAACGAAACAAGTATAGATGCGTTTGATCGTTGGGATGGAGGGAATCATTTCATCGAGGCTGAATTTTGTGCCGTTCTGTGTTTATACCTCTGTGTGTAGAGTGGAGAATGGTTCTCGTGGATTTGAGGAACCACGGGAGATCAGCGGGGATCAAGGGCCTGAGCCCGCCCCATGACATGTCGAGTGCGGCCAGGGACCTCGCCGATTTGGTGAAGGCCCGCGGCTGGGCATGGCCGGATGTTGTCGTGGGTCACTCCATGGGTGGGAAGGTGGCACTGGATTTTGCAGAGAGCTGTTCCCGCGGTGAATATGGGGAGTCCGCTGATCTTCCCAAACAGGTGTGAAGAATTCCTTTTGGCATAGAAGCTGATCTTCATGGTTTGATTTATTTCGTTGTGCAGTGCTAGCGCGCGCCGTTGTGCCTACTTACATTGTTTGAGAGAAAGGACATGTTTCACTGTGTTATACGTTTTTTTTGATGCAGAACAGCTTTGGGTGCTTGATTCTGTTCCTGGGCAAGTAGAAACAGATAACAGTGATGGTGAAGTTGAACGGGTATTGCAAACGCTAGCAAGTCTTCCTTCATCGCTTCCATCGCGCAAGTACTCTCTCTTCCCTTGCCGTTCCGAGTTTTAATTATCCCTGCTATTTGTTTGATTTGTTGATTTGAACTGTATGATTTAACATGTTTATTTTTGCACCATATTGTCTAGCCTCTGGGTAATCCAAAGTGCATGACAGTACAAATAATGCAGTTTATAGAAACGTGAATATCAGACTAACACTAGTTACTCCACACACAAATAGAACAATAGTGCAAAATGAACAATCCTAAGACAAAATTTTACTCAATTTTGTACATTGTAACTATTTCGCTGTAAACTGTGGGGCTGTTCGGCAGGCAGGGCTGCTGCAGCCCGCTGCTTCCTTCATGCTTGCATAACTCTTCCTGATGCGGCAGCGGCTGCTGTAGCCAGGCAGCCGAACAGCCCTGTATGTTATGAGCATGTCACCATGTGTATAAAAGAAGTGCACAGAAGCAAACATTGAGCTTGGTCCTCTGTAACACCTGTTCTGTTTTATGGCTGAAGCAGTATAAATAACTTTAGACTCCCTGTATAGATGATAACTGATGCCTGCTTCGATCATTGTCTCATAATGCTGTATATACAACCAACAAGGAGCCTTAATGTTAAAGGATAGCAAGAGTTTTGGCCCTCTCATAATGTTTATCAGGAAGGACCAATTATTCATGTTTGTTATATCCTTAGTGCCAATGCTTGTTTACTGTCAGGTGGGTTGTCGACCACATGATCAACTTGGGATTTTCAAAGTCTCTTTCAGAATGGATTGGGAGCAACTTAAAAAAGGACAATGAACTTGTGACATGGGCGTTTGATCTTCAGGCGGCCATAGATATGTTTAATTCTTATAGGTAATGTTCACCTTTCCTTCTCTTCTGACCGCACTTTTCTGATTTCCTACCCATTTTACATCTGTGAAATAGCTGCTTATTATCCATGAATGTTAAGAGCTGCTTGCTCATATGAATCATACATCTACATGTTCAATTCTATTTTGCTGTCTGTAAACTGAGGAAAGTTATTCTTGATATACAGAGAAAGAAGCTATTGGACACTGCTTGAGAACCCACCAAAGGGTTTGGACATCGCCATAGTGCAAGCAGAGCGCAGTGATAGATGGCTTTCTGATGATGTTCAGAGGCTAAAAGCGTTGTCTAGGAGAGAGAGCAAGCCTGATGCTGGTAAAGTTTCTCTTCACGTTCTCCCCAACTCCGGCCATTGGGTTCATGTGGACAATCCCAAGGGGCTACTGGAGATAATGGCTCCCAACTTTCTGTCAGCTGCTAAAATTTGACTACGTTGTCAACATGCCATTTTTTACCACTGGAGGGGTACATTGTTTTTGTGATTGGAGAACTAGCTTGTTAATGTTCTTTCAAAAAAAGGAACTATGTTAGAGATTTATAGTGAATTTATGTTCCTTGAGGACATTGAGTTTTGTGTTGAAGATGGGTAACTTAACAGAAATATTATATGATGATCAAATGGAACGATTCTCTTAAATTTGCTCCTTAAATATGATACCATGTCGACTGTTTCTTTGCCTCCTTCCATCATATGCAGTCTGAGGTCCACTGCAGATCCACCGTTGATTCGATGTACTCGATGATCTGCGGCAACCACGTCGTCTATGAGCTGCAGCAATCGAGAGGAAGAGCCAGTTGAGTGCTGCAGTTTGAGTACTCTCTTCGTTCTAAAATAAACCAATATAAGTTTCGTTCTAAAATAAACCAATGTAAGTTAGAATAAGATATAATCTAGTATAACGAATTTGAACAGAAACATATCTAGATTCGTTGTATAAGATTATATCTCATTCTAACCTAGGTTGGTTTATCTTTGACGGAGGAAACATACAACACGTGCTTGCACGTTCCAGAATTCTACCAATGAACAACGCCAAGCGCATGCGGTAACTTCCATCCATCAAATCATCAAACTATCCATGCATTGCCACGGGAACGTGTGGTGGTGGATCGGTGACCAATCAAAAGAAGATCTCGGAGCACTTCACCGCCCGTGTGCCGGTGCTACTGCGCTATCATCACCGTACTGAAGCAGTGTAGCCTGGCCGGCCACCCGAGTGCACGAGACGGGGACGACAGGCTACGAGCTATTTCGCGCCATTTCGCATTCCGTCAGCTCGACTGTTTCGTTGCGAAATCGTCTGTTGCGTAAGCAACCACGGGATAGGAAGGAGAGGTGACGACAAAGCGCCACACCGCCGCGGCGGACCAACCACCAATCGGACACACACAAACGCTCTCCGATCCACCACCGAACACTCGTGTTCCTCCATGGATCCCGCGAACGTCGTCGGCGGCGGCGAGCCGGAGGCGGCAGCCGAGTGGCGCGCCCGCGCGGTGGGCGGGATGGAGTACGGCTGGTGCCGCGCCGTGCCGGCCGGAACCGGCACTACGCTGCTCGCGCTCCGCCTCGCGCGCGGCGCCGCGGCGGCGGCGGCGACGACCGTCCAGGCCGCGCTGCAGGCCATCCTGGACTCTCACCCCGTCCTCCGCGCGCGCCTCCGCGGGTCCGCTTCCGGCAGCCCAACCCTCGCCTTCCCCTCTGCCGCGCCGCCTCCGCCCCCGCTCGCGCTCGAGCTCCTCCCAGTGCCCGAGTCCGCCCCCGACTTCCCCTCCCTCCTCGAGCACGAGCTCAACCGCAACCCATGGGCCGCCGCCGCCGCAACCGCAACCGCGTCCGAACACGAGCCCGACGCGCCACCGGTGCTCTTCGCCACGCTCTACGAGCTGCCGCCGCCAGCGGGTGGGGGGTCGGCGCTGTTCGTCCGGATCCACACGGCCGCGTGCGACCGCGCGGCGTCGGCCTCGCTGGTGAGGGAGCTCGTCGCGCTGCTGGCCGGCGATGGCGCCGGCGCCGCGTCAGCGGGCGACCCCGAGGACGCGGCGGTGCGCGCGGCGCTGGAGGAGAGGATACCGCAGAGGGACTCGTGGAAGCCGTTCTGGGCGCGGGGGCTCGACATGGTGGGCTACTCCATCAACGGCCTGCGCACGTCGACACTGCCGTTCGAGGTGACCAGCACGGAGAGGTCCACGCAGATGCTGCGCCTCGGCTTCGACCGCGACGAGACGACGAGGCTGCTCGATGTGAGCCTAAGCTTTTCTCTCTCACATTTTACTTGCAAATCGCAACACGCAGATCACTTCTCCTAACCACATTGCCAATTTGCCACTTATCTAGGCGTGCAAGCAGAACGGAGTGAAGCTTTGCGCAGCCATGGCTGCCGCGACGCTGCTCGCTGCACGGCAGTCGAAGCAGCAGCTGGCGAGCAACCAGCAGGAGACGTACTCCATTGCGATCCTGATCAATTGCCGCAAGTTTCTCGAACCGGCCCTGGATGATCACAACGTTGGTGAGCCCCTACATCTTTTACTCACATTGATCACAATGCAGGACACTGCTCATTAATGCACCACGAGAAACATAAAACATTCTACAAGCAGAGCATTGCTGACATTACTGATCTGATGCTGCAGGGTTCTACCACTCTGCTATCACCAACACCCACACGATCCATGGCGGGGAAGGGCTATGGGAGCTGGCCAAGAGGTGCCAAGATTCATACACCAACGCCAAGAGCAACAAGAAGCACCTGACCGACATCGCCGACCTCAACTTCCTCATGTGCCGGGCAATCGAGAACCCGCAGCTGACGACGGCCTCCGCGCTCCGGACGGCGGTCGTCTCCGTGTTCGAGGAGCCGGTGGTGTACGACCTCTCTGATCTGCAGAGCAAGGCCGGCGTGGAGGAATTCGTGTGCTGCGCCACCGTGCATGGCGTTGGGCCATCGATCGGATTGTTCGACTCCATCAGAGATGGTCAGCTGGAGTTCGCGTGTATGTACCCTTGCCCTCTTCATTCCAGAAAGCAGATGCAGGAGATCTTGAACAAGGTGAAGCAGACCTTACACGAAGGGAGCATCGGAGATGATGAAAGCTTTGAAGATTGTACCTGAAAGATCGTCGAACCGTGGTACGAGGCTATGACTTATGATTTATGACCATTTTCGCCTTTTTGGGTAAATAAACAATCGTCATGTTGTCCCATGTAATTGATGTTGCACGTTTTGGTGCAATGTGTAATGTACTGAAATTGAATAGTACACGCGCATACGTTATCTGGCTTAGTGATCAGACCACTATTCTACTGGAGCAGCGCTTAATGGTTTTTCAGTTAACTGCCAAGCAAAGCAGTGTTGATCTTCCACGATCATTTGGCAGAGTAAACAGACAATCTGCCAACCGACCGTTGCTAAATTACAGTATTACGATATCTGAATTCTGAAGAGCAGTTCATCTGCTTATGATTTCATCAATTTATCTGGTGTAGAACTAAAGATTCTTACATGTCTACGGAGTAAGTACATCACATACAGAGCAGATTAGAAGAATGGTCAGAGATCAGCATCATTTTGGGCCAGATTAGTATGAACACAGTAAAAAAACAACATAAAAACGCTTAGTGGTCAGTAACAATCATTGCCATTGCAATCACTTGTCAATTTTTTCCCTGTAGTCACACGCACACACTTCTGCAATAACACCATAAGATATACAGGCTTTCACAAAGCTCAATAAACCTGAAAATTACATAGCTGCACTCCAGGCAAGGAAAATGAGGTTAGCATTCACAATTTACGTGGCACATAACAATTATCTGCACGGTGGGGAATATACCTTATGGGGATTTTACAAGTAGGTGCTCATATAGTTTTGTGGGATTGTTGTGTATAATTGCTGGGTTTGCGTCTTCCAGACGCTCTGCGAGCGATCTGAGCATGGAGACCAGATGCCTAGTGTTTTTAGTACATCGGCATACCAGGTCTAAGTACTGCATAGCCTCCTGAGGCAAGAGACCAGTCATGAAGAATGGAAACAGCTTAGAGTGCGTCATCTCCATTGTACCCATGGCCTCCGATGCCCATGCTGTATTGGACTTGTCAGATACATTCCCCTCTTCTCTCTGCATCCGCCGTACTCCTTCCAATCTTGGGAGCAGCTCCCTCTCTTCTTCCTTGAAGTGCTCTTTGGTGTGATCCTGTAAATGTTTGATAAATTTAAGATACACACCAAACATGACGAAAGAGATATATACAGCAATACATTTACGGGATCAATTCCTTCAGTAGGATTTCTAAATAGCATATGAAAGAGTTTTCTACAGTAACCACTACGCTTATTTTAAACACACTCCCTCCTGTTCAGGAAGTTGACCCTGAGTCCTGATAAGGGTAGGTCAACCAATATGTTACTAAAAGGTTTTATGAGGGACTAGAGAAGAAGCTACATCTAATAGCTTGATATAAATTCTGTTAGAACAAACAAATCGTTAAAAAAATATATATTTGCCAACTCTGCAATAGTTGTACAGATCAATACTTCAAGTGTCAACTGAAGAAGATGCTCCTGTAAAAATAATATTTGTTCCTTCTCATCCAATGAATTTTGCATTCTATTTATTGAGATTGAGCCAGATTAATATTACTTTATTACAACTTACAAAAATAATGCCAAGGGTTGTTTGGCAAATACAGTTGTATAAAATTTTCAGTATAATATGATCTACTAGCATTCTAGCACCGAATTGTGTAGGAAATTCTCAACTGTGCAACAAAGATATAAATCAACTGGTAAGTGTAGCCCGGCAGAAATAAGGAAGCCTCAAGTGGGCAACAAAGATTTGTGACTGGTTTTGCAAGTCACAACCAAAGTGGTGAAACATCCATGGAAGTGCCCATCATGATTACAGCATGTTCAATCTTAGTAGTTCTCTAGAAGACAAGACCTATGTCAGACTCAATCCATCAGCTTGGTAGGAAAATGTGGAATAGACCCAGCTGTAGTGAGAATAAAGAGCTGAAAGGTGCAAAGGCTTTATCTTTTAAAGCAACTTAATTAGTTGGGCCAGGCTGCACCCTACTTCCCTCCAACTTTCCAGTTCCACGCACAAAATTCTAAGGGTGATAGAGCTGTATGGAACAGCAGTTGTATGGTGAATCAATATCCAATTTTGAAGAAAGAGGACAATAAATTAGCTCTATAATATTTTCTTGAAAGCCTGAAAAACAAATCCTGCAGAGTAAACAGGCTGGCCAGGCTGCATCCTACTTTCAACAATAATACCGACGTTGCATCAAGCTGTATGCAATAGCCAACGTGGTTGGTTCCTCTGTATCCAACTCAAAAACAAAATTAACCCTACAATGTGGTGCTGAAACTACACGATTCTTTACAGATCAAGCAGGTTAGAAGTGGTCCTTATCCAGGACCACATGATCTTGCTTCCTTGGAAAGTGCAACTGCATGGTGAGCCAACAAACTATCTTTTTCATAGGAGAACGGAAGGAATCTTTTTCCCCTCGGGTAGACTTGGTGAACTCTCATAGTTCTACTCCACTTCACTTTCGGTTACTCCTTTTCTGAGCATCTCTCACGGCAGATTAATGTTAAAGGGGAGGCCTTGCAAGTAGATTATGAGAGGATAACCAACATCTAACTATATATCCCTTTTGCCTGAAGGCAGTAAAGAAGCCTTGCAAGTCACAAAAGGTGAAGTTTGCATAACTACCAACAAGAATTCACTGTTGATATGGCACACTTCTGAAGCTACCTGCACTAGAACTTCCCCTATTCTTTCAAATAAGATATCAAAACCTACTGAACTTGCAACACTTCTCAAGCAACACAGTACACTGAACTCCACAGTTCTACGCTAAATGAAAGAACAACCAGATGCAACCAGTGTAACCACCAAACGTTTGGAGCTCGTACCTGCAATGCTTTGAGCCGGACTGATAAGTTAACCAGCACTTCTTGGAAGAGGGAGCTGCCTAATTCCAGAGTGAGTAGTGTTTTTATATCTTCCTTGATGCCGTTCATCATGGGCAAGTGCCTCCCGTGCTGCTCATTAGCCTTATCCAAAACCCCTGGACATAAAGTACCCAGCATTTAGATTAGATTGCTATTACAAATATCATAGGCACCATTTGACAATTAAACAACTCTACAACGAAGCTCTTGGATCAAGATGGGTGTCTGGTCTAGTGGTATGATCCCCGCTTAGAGCGTGAACGAGAGATCGCGAGTTGGATTCTCACAGCGCTCCATTCTGTTTGCCATTGGTAAACTCCAAATGATCCAAGATTTTTCAGAAGCAGCTTTGCTCAACTACGCGACATTTCTATCCTTTGTCAACTCCTATTACTGATCAGAACAAATCCAGACTTGTACAGCTAGAAAGGTAGGGGAAGATAGACCTTCGGATCTTGTAGGGGACACAGAGATTAAAAATGGGAAAAGAACAATCTATCTTTATCCCTTCTTATCACAACAGATTCTTCAATGCCATCAAAACTCACCAGCACAAGTACACAGTCACCAAAAGAAGTACTGGAATAACTAGTGGATAACAATATCATGTGCAAACGAGTAAATGGCCGACTGCGATTAACGCACCTAATAAATCGCCCACATGAGAAATGCAGATGCAAGCAGTGAAAGAAACCGTCCAAGTAATGCGCCAGTGAAAGCAAATGGCATATGTACCTTATACGTAGTACGTTAAACCCTCCTCCATAAATGCAGAGACAAAAAAGGTATAACACGAATCGAACAGATTTTTTTGGAAACAAGTGGAACAAATGTAACCCAAACCCGATGAAATGAGGAAATGAAACCAAAATCTAACACAAACATGGAATGGGATCAAGCTGAAATCGACCTGGGAAAGAGGCCCTCTGGATGTCAGGGAAGAGCACCGTCTCTTCCATCCTGGCGTGCTCCAGCATCACCTCCATGGCGTCACCGTACCACTTACCCAACCTCCTCACCTCCGCGCCCTCCACGACGAAGACCTTCGCCCCCTTCCCCGCCTTCTTCCCTCCCTTCTTCACCATCTCCGCCACCTTCGCCGCCACGCCCTCCAGGTGCCGCTCCGCGCTGCGGTGCTGCAGCCGCACCAGCTCGGCCACCTCCTCCGCCGCCGCTGCCGCCGCCGACACGCGCGCCGGCCGCTCCGGCGGCGTCACCAGCGGCTTCCCCTCGAACCGCGCGTCGACGTGGCGCAGCAGCTCGTCGGCGGTGCCGCAGAGCTCCGGGTCGGACGCGGAGAGGCGGAGCACGGGGCGGCCGAGCGGCGCCGCCTCGGACGGCGTGAAGTGCACCGGCGCGGCCGCCTTGTAGAGGAGCGCGACGCGGACGCGCCACGCGACGGGGCAGCCGTCTGAGCCGTACACGCGCACCACGCCGTCCCCGTCGGCCTCGGCGGCAGACACGGAGGGGGATCTGGCGAGCGCGTAGGGCGAGACCGTGGTGGTGGTGGCCGCGGCACCACCACCACCCGCTGCCTTGGTGGCCGAGGCGCTGCCGCTGCGTGGCAGGGGCGGCGACCCCGACGGCGACGTCGGCCGGCCGCCGCGGCGGCGAGGGGACGGGGAGCAGTTGCCCATGGGGCACGGGAAGGGCTCGCGCGCTGGGGAATCCGAGGTGGAGTGTGAAGAGTGCGGGGGGCTGGAGCTTGGCTTGGCTTTGCCTTGGAGACTTGAGTTGGAGGTTGTGAGGTGAGGCGAGGGGGAAGAGGGAGGAGGGGGCAGTGTTGGGTTGCGGGAGAAGTTGGCGGAGCGGGGACGGTGGGACCGGGCGGAGCGGGCTTTTTGGTGGTGTGACTGGATTTTTTTTTGTTTAAGGATCGATGTGGATGATTTGCTTTGGAAGAAAGTGTCCGGTGGTGGTTAGTACTTGGCTGTTAGACCTGTCTTTGGATTGGACTGGCCTTGCTCCCATGGAATATTGTCAGGTTTAAGCAAGGATCAGGATCAGGATGCACTGCAAACGGATGACAGGGATGCTGTTCTTCATTAGAAAAAAACATTTTTACTGTGCAAGAAAATGGTGGGCAAGAGACTTCTTCTTTCTTGGTATACAAAGGAACTTCTATACTGATGATACAAATCAAGATGGAAATGGTAGGGACAAACGGTGACGTCAATGTTTTGGTTTTAGCCGTAGATATTCAAGTGGCCGGCAAGATTAACAAAGTGATTTCCTACATTGTGTATAGTCTGCTACAGTACGAACCAGGGAGTACGTGCTAATGCCTGAGAACAGAAAAGGAAGCGACCATCATACAATGCCAGGTAACATGTGTAACAGTCCGACAAGACATGCCTTCATGCTTTTTCTTCAGAATGTATCCTCATTTGGAATGTGTTTAATCATGGTGATTGAGCTCTGATCCGAATCTTTGCAGGGAAAGATTCAGCCAGAAAACGGATAAATGCAAACTTTACACTTCCAATGATGTACTATGTAATCCTCTTTATAACTGATGAAATGATGTAGTAGTACTAGTATTTGACTTGCAACCGGACCATGATGATTGGTATAGCTGCAAACCTTGTTCTTAAAGCTCTTTGGCAAACAGTCTTCGTGTCCCTGCAGTCCTCCAAGCGGCGGATTTACTCATCATGTTGACAAAGAAAAAGGAATGCCGACAAATATATAGTGCTCACAGCCAATATCACATACATAGTCCAATAATGCACCATTTTTGTCTCTAACAGAGTGACGGGGTGTGTTGGAGTACAGTTCTTACCAACCGGGCTTGTTGGATTAGTGTCTGCATGTGTACCACAACGGTATTATGAGATTTTAAGTTTTCAGTCCGTTGCACTCTGAATTCCATAAACGACGCTTGCAGTAGTTAGCCATGATACAGACAAGACATGACCGTCAGAGTGTTGCTACCGAGTCGGTATACAGTACTGATCATCCGGTTATTCTCCGTGTAGTAGGCATGTTCATTTCGTGTGACTGTGTTGATCGAACGTTTTAACGACATATACTGACTGGAACAACAAATTTAGCAGCTACTAATTCCCGTTTGCCATTGTCCCCCGGCGAAGTCATCTGGCCCTCAAATCAAAGCCACCAGCAGGACGGAAATTTCGGTTGGATTAATTAGCAGCGAAGTACTACCACTACCACGCGTGATTTCATCGCGACGCGTCCAAGTGTCGATGTGACGATGACTAGTCCGCTCCACGAGCCCTGGCTCCGGCACCAGGCAGCAGCAAAAGTTGTACGTCCATCCGTGTGTGACAGCGTGCGCGTGACGAACCTACCGCCACGACGCGAGATAAGTCTCATCTCCATGACCACGCCGCACTGGTGTGCACGGCGTGGGGTGCCGCGCTGCCCGCGCAGGCGCGCACACACATCCCACATGCTCCGCCTGCGCTGCGGCGTGGCGCGATCTCCGACGAAGCTCGATCTCGCAGCGTGGCAGGGCACTGACACTGCGCACTTGCGCAGCCGCAGGAAGTCAGGAACCGTCGGAATAAATACCAGTGCCACCCCTCGCATACAACCAACAGGCAAACAGATTCGCTTGATCGCCATGGCGCGCATAAAAAACTCGCGGTCAACTGCGTCTATCTGCTGGGCAACGTGCGACGGGGGCGAGACGTCGCCCGTTTGGCCGCTGGCCTCGCCGCCCTCGCTGCGATGCCTGCGTGGGGATGAACTGAAAGGCATTGTTATTGTTTCAGTACAACTGTACAAGCATTTTATTTTTCTATGCAAGGAGTGCTGAAAAAAACACACACGAGTTTCATAATAAGAAATCATGTTACAAGCCGTGTAGTAGTATGTTTTGTGGGGTGATGCCCGTGTATCTCGGTTTGGAACCGTGGCGGAGGGTACAGAACATAGTGGGCAACACTGTCCTACTCGAAACTGCATGGACCACAACAGTAGACTGGAGTCCATCAATGCATATAATTTTGGAAAAAGTACATCGAAGTTTTCTCATCTTGTCGTCGGATTATAAAATCGCCCCTCAATCACAAAATCAGATATATGTCATCCCTCAATTAACAAAATTAGGTCACTTTAAGTACTTAGACGGTTTTGATCTCGATTTTGTCTGATGTGGTAACTGAGTCAGTGTGGGACTCACGTGGGCCTCATATGTCAGGGTGACCACGTCATCACCCCCTCTCTCCCTCCCTTCCTCCTCTCTCTCACTTCTCTCGTTTGGGCGGACCAGCCAGCGGGGTGAGGCAGAAAAGGAGGAGGTTTGGCGGTCGGCGACAGGCGACACCAGAGAAGGGGCGACATGGCGGCGGTGACAGGTCGGGGTGCCGTGGTGGTGGGCGCAGAGGCCGGCATCGCGGTGGTGGGCGACCACCTCGGTGCGGTCGAGGAGCCGTTGTCAACGGTGAGACTGAGGGGCGACGATGCCGGTGTTGGTGGCGCAACGGCGGCCATCGACGACTCCTCTGGCCGTAACGCAATCCTAGATGTCTCCGACCGTCGCCGCCGCCGACAACGACTCCTCCGGCGGCGCCATGAGTCTCTCCTTCTTCACTTCCCTCAAGTAGAACTGCTCCACTGACCTTACCCTCTTGCCTTTTCTGGCAGCGGTGGGGATAGAGCCGACGGGAGGGACCCACTTGATGGCGGCATTAGCGGCAACCTCGTTGGGGAAGTTGAGGATGGCCTTGGATCCGTGGAGCTGGAACGCGATACGGTCGTAGGCATGTGTGGCCTCGACGGCGGTGTCGTAGGTCTCGAGCCGGTGGAGACGACGAGGGCGAGAGGACGTGGTGGTGGGCGTTGTTGAGGAGGTGGGCAATGACGAGGGGATTCTTGGCAAGGAGGATGGGGCAGGAGGTGCATGTGGTGGAGGCAGAGACAGAGGAGGTGGCGAGGAAGGTGGAGGCCGAGGCGAAGGTGCTGAGGCGGGACGTGAGGGGAAGGATCGTCGTCGGCGAGGCGCTCATGCGGTTGCTGCTCTGGCTTGACGCAGTCCATGGCACGAGGGAGTCCTCGCGCTGCAAGGCGCCATCGACGTCCTCGACCTTCCGCGCCACACCGGCCTTCCGCGCCCAGCTCCTCTCCATCGGCCGCCGCCCATCATCGCCTGCCGCGCCTAGCCCCTCTCCCTCGCTGTCAGTCACCAAGAAGGGGAGGATGAAAGGAGAGAGGAAGAGAGGTGGAGAGGGAAGGGGAAATAGTCGCTGACGTATGGGGCCCACGTGGGTCCCATGCTGACTTAGCTGCCACGTCAGATAAAACTAGGGTCAAAACCGCATAGGGACCCAAAGTGACCCAGTTTTGTAAATTGAGGGATGACATATATTTTATTTTGCGGTTGGGGGACAATTTTGTAATCTGATGACAAGATGAGAAACCTTCGATGTATTTTTTCCTATATTTTTCTGACATGGCCTTATTTTGAAGCAACTTTAAGTATAGAGAAAATCTATCATATGCCACTGAGGTTGTCACAGGTCAACGATTTGTCACTGGCTTTGTCACGTTCTACAATATGCCATCGACTTTTGCTTAACTTCTACAATTTACCGTCGCCGTCTGGATAATCTCCGTTAGCATTGTACAATTTTGTCTAAATGACCAAAATACCCTAGGACAAAAATTCCAAAATTCAGATAAAAATTCTGAAATATCATATTTTAAGTTTTTGGCCAAATTTTGAATGTTTACAATCTTATGTTTATAATATGATATTTCAAAATTTTTATCCAAATTTGAAAGTTTTGTAGCAGGAGTATTTTGATCATTTGAATAAAATTGTACAGAACTAATGGAGGCTAACCGGACGACGATGGTAAATCGTAGAAGTTAAGGCAAAGTCGACAACATATTGTAGAACGTTAAAAAGTCGGTGACAAATCATAAACCTGTGACAAACTCAGTGACATAATGGATAGCAGAAGGTAAAGCCCATACGAAAGGCATGAGGCCCACTAAATCTTACTAGAAGCCCATCATACTGGGCCGACGACTATCCCACAACTCATTGCTCGCCTTGTCCCGTTGCCCTATTCCACTCCAAGCACACGCAGCGCCTCATGGCGGCGGCCGCCAGGGACGGTGAGGACGCGAAGGCGACGCCGCAGCCGGAGCAGCAACCGGCAGCGGCGGCGGAGGAGGCTGGGGTGGCGTATGGAGGCGGCGTGATCGCGAAGCTGGAGGAGCAGTGGCGGAAGACGAAGGAGCACGCGGAGACCTACCCGTACGTGTGGGGATCCTACATCCTCGTCTACGGCGGCCTCGCCGCCTACCTCACCTGGCGCTGGCGCAAGCTCCGCCGCACGGAGGACCGAGTCCGCGGACTCCAGGCCCATCTCCGCCAACTCGCCGCTGCCGAGGAGACGCAGGCGGCTTCCACCCCTCCCTCTCCTCCCCCACAGCAGCCGCCGCTGCCTGGACCCAGCAAGCCAACCTCTGGCCCGTGACAAAGTAAGCCCCCGCAGCTTGAAGGGAAAGGTTAGATGTTACAAAACAATTACTGCATCGTTTGAGCCCGATGCAATGTTTGGTTCCTTGCTTAGTAGGTGATCCTAGACTGGGAGGAGATAGGTGAAATGTAGAATGCTAAGTGGCCTTTTGGAAATTCAGTGCTCGTACTCGAAACCATTCTGCCAAAGGTTTAGATTTTGCGATCAATGTATGATGACCATTCCCACGAGTGATTTTGGGTTTTTTGTTGTCACCAAAACCCATCTTTGAGACATTTGCATCATCTCTGTATTTCTCATTTTGCAATGCTGGGCTACTGATATGCACTTTTGCCCTCCAGATTACTGTGATCACTAGATAACAATATGTTGATATAATCGGATCTTGTTGAAGCATCATCATTGCAGACCTTGTGGGGAATTTGATAGAGAAACCTAAACAAACATGGTATAATGCGATTTCTTTCACATGGACAGATTGGATTTGGAGGGGAACAATATGTGGTCCCCTGGATAAATTGACAGAATAAGCTCATCCAATGTGTTTGCATCAGCCTTAAGCCCTTAAATTTGCGATGATTTCTGGAGGCCTGAACCTAAAACTGTAAACTCTAGAATAGTTTGGTTCGGTAATTTGATGCGGGCATCAACGTTTTGGTATTCATTGTTGTGTCTGAGAAATTATCAAGCTTTGTACTTCCCTTTCTCTTAACATAGGCACATAGCTTGCACTGTTCTTTATAGCTTATCCATTGGATTATTGTCATGAATTATTTGCTCCACGCATCTAAAGCTACTAGTACTAGTATTTGTTAAGTTTATTTCATGAAATGTTTAGTTTGTCCCTGTAACCAAGTATATAATCCGTGGCAATAATCCGGTGAATAATCTGTTTCGAACGCTAACTTTTGTTATTCAGTGATGGCAAGCTGTCTTGACAATTTTGTTGAGTTACCTGGTGCCAAAAATTTAAAATCAAGTTATTGATAAGTAGCAGTTTGGCGCGTCCATTTTTTTTCTTCCACCATTTTTTGTTTTATAGTTTGCTCCATCCGTTATTGTTTGTCATTGCTGCAATGCATTGAAGACAAATTTGTTTGTACTAGATGGTATAGACCATTACTGTAGACCATTACTGTACAGTCAAAATGCAAGTAGCTGTAATTGCCACGAGATTTGTAACCAAAACACCTTATAATATAAGGCGTACTTTGATGCTCCCGTTCACAATATCCTTGCTTGGAGTCCTGTTGTGGCAATATTATCAGACCACAAACATTCAGGAAGCTGTCTGGGTTAAGCTCTTGCATTGGAGGCCCACTCAGCTAGGATATTTATTTCCTAAGTTATCATGTCTGGGACTTGGATCTTAATTCGGCTTCTCGTCCCTCTCGACACTGTTTCGAAATGTGATTCTGTTATGGGAGTACAATAATTCCGACCCCCATAGGAGCTTGTGGGGCTGTTGACCAAGGTTGGACTCGTTCGGAATGTCGACCAGATGCAGCTCGTTTTTCTTTCCAAGGAAAAATGTGAATGTATGCTACTACCTCCGTTATAATTTTATTTTTCACCCATCTCACACATACCAATACAAACTCAAACAAACTAAAATATTCCTACTTCATCAAATCTCAATGTAATTATTTCTTATTTTATCTACTTTTAATATAATTATTTTATTTTCACAAGCTAAAATAGAATGATTACTCAAAAAATAAACTTATTTTGAGACAAATGAAAAGTGCTAACAATGAACTTGATATGGGATGGAGGATGGAGGAAGTATTTCTTCTCTCCTGTTATAAATACAGGGATTCTTATTCCCATTACATAAGCTACTCTGGCTGTCTGAGTGCTAACCGTTTTCATTTATTTGTGCCACAAACTCTAAAATCAACTGCATATGATGCAGACTTTCTGATAGGTCTGCCTAGGGTCATTCAGATTTCTCTTTGCCAGTGTCGCTAGGATTCAGTCTGCTAAAGTCTGGGGAGCTTGAGGATGAGCAGCAGGTTTCGAAGCCAAGACATGGCCCTTGCACAGCTCACCAACGACTGATGCCACTGGAGCTCCATCTGCAGCAAAGGCAACAAAATAGTACACACTGGGTAGGTGCCCCGCTGATGCCCTTCTGCTACTCTGCCCGACACGGCCATGTGGCGTCGAGCAGAACCCTTGTGCCAAGAACTGGCCCTTTGATTCCTTTTACCAAGACCCTCTCATTCCGGTTCATGAACTCACTTATTCACTGCAGATTTGCTCCTTGAATCGTACCTCTGATCCCGGTAAAAAATTTTACTAGTAGTAGATGTTGCATTTTTTTGGGGAAAATGTTTAACCTACTCCCTCCGTTTTAAAATATAAGAAACTTTGGTTGGATATGATATATTATGAATCTAATTTGTAATATTAGGATGTATCATATCTAATAAAAATTTATATTTTAAGAGGATAGAAGTATTTCGTGTTGTCCTTGTGATTGATCCAAGTTCTCTGACCTTGGACCTTGGTTAGATGTGATGAACTGCATTTTAACTGAATACAGGTGTCGACAGGCTGATCTGCAGGCACAACTGTTATTTATTTGCGAAACTGTTAAGCCACTGTGGTAGTGTGATTCATCACATTTTGGTGGTCACTGCTTCATAATAACTAAAAGACAGATCGGTCTGAGGGGGATCACTGGGCATTCCATGCTGAAATGAAAAGACTATGCTTATTAATTGGGAGGGCCACTGGGGAAAATGGGTATTGTCGGAGGACTCCAGATCGATCGGCATGAAAATCGCTCTGGCCACTATTAGTAACTGATCTATGAGGATCTAACCACAAGATCATGGTGTATTGGTGTTAACCTCAGAAACGAAACACACGGAGGGTATTTTTACAGATATCACCTCGTGGCAGCTGCATTATTAGGGATTTAACATTGTCAGTTTTCTCTAAACCACAGTAATTAGTCAGTTTCAACTCGGTTAGACTGATGTTTTGGGGAGACAAATAGTCGAGATCCGTTTTTGGAGTTCGTTTCGATTCAGAGGCGGCATTTTCTGCACCTTCATTTATTTGTAGGGTTACGACAGCCTCTGAACGCAGCTGATGCAGCCTCAGCTCCATCTACTCTCATGAATTTTTAAGGCAAGCGTGTGCAATACACCCATCACTCTCTATCAGTCTCAGTCTCTACTCCTAGCTCGACCTCCAATCTCTTGCTCTCACTCTGCTCAGTTGTTCAGAGCTGCGTGCCTAGTGGGGAAGTGGCAGTATGCCACAGGTTGACCTGGAGAGCTTGGTGTGCGGCGTGGCGGGCGCCGGAGCAGGCGACAGGAAGGTGTCATGCGAAACGGTCATCGCGGCGGGGGAGAGCGGGGACTCGTCGCCACCGCGGATGCCGCCGCCGGACCCCGACTTCCCGCCGGAGTCGATAACCATCCCCATCGGCGACGAGGTGGCCTTCCCGGAGCTGAACCCGATATACGACCGGGACGACTCCACCAAGGGCAGCACCAACCCCAAGTCCGCGGCCGGCGCCTCCTCCAACCCCATCCCGGCCAAGTCGCGCTCCAACTCCACGCGCATCGCGGGCGCCCCGGCCGCGGCCACCACGTTCTTCGGCCTCCCCGCTAGCATCCGACCGGCGTTCACCCGGCGCCGCCCGTCACAGGGCCGGATCTTGCCCGACAAGCGCTCGGGCGGCGGCGGCAGCAGCCGCAGGGGCGACGGCGAGGAGGAGCCTCGGTCGCCCAAGGTGTCCTGCATTGGCAAGGTGCTTTCCGACCGGGAGAGATACGGCCGCAGCCGGGGCCGGAGATGGTGGCGTGGGTTGGTGGCCGTGTTCCTCTGCGGCGGCGGCTGCTCTTGCCAAGGAGGAGGAGGACGACACGCCAGGAAGAAGGTGGCGTTGGATGAGGACCACGACGGGGACGACGACAAGCAGCAGGGCATCGCGGCAATGCGGAGGTTCAAGTCCGGGAGACGAACCGCCTCATGGGTAGAGGAGGCAATAGCAGCGGCGGAGGCCGCCGGCGAGGAGCAGCAGCAGCAGGAGAACGACGACGGCGACGACGAGAAGAAGCAGGAGGTCGAGCACTACGAGCCTACGACACTGAGCAGTGGGCCCCACGACAGGTAAGTTAGGTTGCGGCAGAGGCGGGAGAAGCAGTAGATGCTGCTTGGATACGATGGTGGGGCCCCGCTGTAAGCGACCCTGTGTCGGTTCGGGCTCGGTCGCCGATAGGCGAGCTGAAGCCAAAGCCGTCTCGAGTTGTACCCATCAGATTCAGCGACGAGCCGACGAGGGATGGGCGCGGGATCATGCCTGGCTGGATGGTGATTGGTGAATCGCCTCGAAATGGGAGTCTTGAAATTTATCGGTGGTTGTGTTTTTGCTGTTTTGGAGTTTTGCACTTGGGGATCGGGAGTGTTTGCGTGCTGTGGCCAATGATCGCGTTGTACATAACCCAGGAAATGAATAACTGGAAGCGCACAATGCGCTGCTCCATTCGTGCCCCCCTCTACTCCTTTCCGTGATCCTGCCTGCCATACTGTTTAGCATGTGTGATGATCTTGCGTGCCTCGTAGTGTGGACGGTTGTAGTTGTAGCGTACTCTTTCTGCGCGCGGCTACTTGTGCCATTCTCTCATCCTAGAGTCTCACTCACTTTTTTATGTATGGGCATCTAAAAAGTGAGTAATCACTGATCAGCCGATAGTTTTGGATGGCTTGCAGATGTATCCCAAAAAATATCCAATATCACAATGTTCTTCACCTGTCACACCACGTCACATCGCCACCGCCGGTGAAATGCTCCAGCGCCGCGTGCTTGTGCGGGCGTTGCCGCTTTGCTTTCACCACTGTTACGCACTTGCGCACGTCAAGTGAGCACTGCTCACACGAGACGAAATGTGACATTGTGAATAGTGAGGCAGGCTGGCCGACGGCCGCGCTCGCGGTAATAGCCACCCGGGTTGTTGCGGGCATCAGCCCGGCCCATTTGATGTTTACGGGTAATAGTTTTTGGGCCAGATAGCTCATTTTCACTCTAAACACAGTTACACACTTCTAATTTATTTGGACCGAGCAACTTTATATTTGAGCTCCGATTTTTAATTTTCTGGTGATTGGTAGAGTATGAAACAGAGCCCAAGCAACTCCAGCTAAGACGGTCGCAGATCATTCTGTACCAGATTGAGCCCTGAGTTCGTCCAGACAAAAAAAATCGTATCTCTGTATTTAAATGTAACAAATGCCACACCACATATACTTCCTCTGTAGCTATAATTCCGTGTAAAATCTGCTACGAATCTAGATGAATAGATACAGTAACGTAACCTCACCAATAAAACGGAAAACGAAAGGTAGCAAAATGAATTCTATGAGCCCAATCATGAACTTGCCGTTGCTTAAAGACAGTTACAGCCACTTCGTTCAGAATTGAGAGCATGTTCTTTCAGTTCTTTCAAAGTGACGTGACTGACCGATTAGCAATAACAAGGACATGGTCAAGTTAGCTAGTACACCAGGTTTATCTAACAGCTTCCTCCTCCACAGTTAGTGCGACTAAAGCACAGATCTCGATGTCCATTCAGAACCATAAATTATCCGTCTCCTGCATCATAAAACAAGATCATAATGAGTTAATAGAACTTAGAAGTGAAGATTGCATATAATGCATATCCTCTAGACTCTGGACAAGCAAGAATACATGGTTCTTGTAACCTTGCTCTAGTAAGGGAGTATTATAAACACTTTCATCAGATGCCAAACAGGAGAAAAATATACCAATACAGTGACAGGGATAGGGTAGGCAGTTAGATTTTCTTTTCTTTTTCTGAAGACTAGTTGCTAGAGATGATATATTAGCTACACATTTCTGATCTCCGGAATAAAGTCTCCTAGCAAGCAATCGCACAATGCTACATGGAAGAGTATGACTTTAGAATAAAAGTATCAGACAAAGGAGTAGATATTCCACGATCCACTTGTACGTCCTCTTTCGAGGAAGCGCCTCCACGTTTGCGCGATGATTACTAACATGACGATACAGGTTCAGCTACATGATACGGTTTTTGCATCAGATTAGTTGGCCTAATTGACCTCTCAAAGCTACTTCCTTCGTTAGCGGGTAGTGATCAACAACTTGCTGATCCAAGCGTGTTGCTGCAGACAGGGACAACACTGCCCTATCTGAAAACGTCCCTACTCTCGTTGGATTGTAGCAGCAATGGTGGTGACTCGAGGAAAGCTTCGATGGTTCTCGAAAGTGGCTGGTTGCCGTTGGTTTGGAAGGAGCTCTCAAGCATGAAGGGACCTGCGCAGCAATGGCGCTGCAATATGATGCACCGAACAAACAGTAGCCCATCATCCATGACACGCGACCCGGGAGGATACGCTAACTCGCCATTATTTCACATGGCGCACAAGCGGCTACCGGCCAAAGCGCCGAGTCGGCCACGCGTGCCAGTGACCGGTGACCTACCCGCATGGAGCTAAACCTGATGATTCCGTTGCAATTTTCAACAAGTTGTTTGGTACTTGATGGACTTTCTAAGCACACACAATCTGGCAGTAACAGGTTGCCGTATCAGGTATTGAAGGATGCAGAGATGAGCTCGGTTAGTTACCTCGGTGTCAGGGCGAACACATGCAATCAGGCGGCTCTGATGAAATGACAACTCAGAGACTACTGAATGCTTTAGTCAGAAGGGAACCACCCCAATCATTCATTCACTCGTGGGACTTTCTTTCTCTGCTGCGTGGTGTACGTGTGGAGGAAGCTCAGAGGAATAATGCGGCGAGTAGGACAACCACCCCCATCCCAGACGTCATCTGCAAGCGAGCAAAAACCAAGTGAGATGATAACACCGATCAAGCCTCTTCTTGTTTGTCAGTGACAAAATGAAATGTCTCTGTGCAACTACTATGACAGAATGAGATGTTTCTGTGCTGCTACTATGACACTCATAAACGCTAGTACAAAAGCGATGCAAAGGCCGCGGCTAAAATGTTCTCTGTTTCTTGTTCAGTCAAACATTCCTAATAACATTGCCGCGCTTTCTGTGATGCTCGTCCATCTTTCGACCTCCCCTTTGGGTGTTTCTACATCGTGACAGGTTAGTGCACAGAGGGGAAAAGGTCTTTTTTTTCTTGATCGTTGTGAGGGGAATAAGAGAAAAGATTAAAGCTTTTTTCTGAGAAACATCGCTGTCGGCCAAATTTTGGAATCCAGGCCTACCCCATGGTTGATTTGCACGTTTTTGTATACAAAGTAGCATTAATTAGCAAGAGAATGCGGACAGAAGGGGCAATACTAGCAGTAGCAGTGTCAAAGATGCTGTCCTTACCGCCAATCTGGACGCCGACGAGAACATCTGCGCCGAGTACGGGTCGAACGGCCCCGTCCGTCCTGACACGCCACCGGCGCCGGTGTTGATGGCGTAGACCGGCGAGCCGTTGGGGTAGAAAAGACCGTAGTTGCGTTCCGAGGTCGGCCCGGGCTTCATGTCCTCGTTGAACAGCGCGAACACGAACACGTCGATGGGCACGTCGGGCTTGAGCGGTGTCCCCTGGTTCATGGCGATCCGCTGCATCAGGTTGCCGTTGTACGCCGCGGCGTTCTCCACGGTGGCGCCAGCCTCGTCCTCGTCCCCCTTGGACGGCCACCCGGTCTCGGAGATCCTCACGCCAATGTCCGTGTGCCCCATGGCCTTCATGGCCGCGTACACGGCGTCGATCTGCGCGTACAGCATGTTGTCGTAGGAGAGGTTGGTGTTGGGGTCGCGCACGCCGGGGTTGGGCTCGAACAGCACGTACGGCAGCGACACGCTCCCGGGGCTCGCCTTATATGCGAAGAACGGGTACGCGTTGATCAGGAACGGCGAGTTCATCTGCCCGTGGAAGTCGAGCAGCGGCTGGATGTACTGCGCGAGGTCCTCCCGGAACGCGCCGGACGACGGCGGGAAGCTGGTGGCGAGCACGTTCACGGAGTGCGCCGACGAGACGGTCACCTGGCCGCCGAGGCCGAGGTCGCCGACCGCGGCGTAGATCGCCTTCATGGCCGGCAGGAGGCTGGCCATCATGCCGGTGTCGTTGCCGGAGAACACCTCGTTGCCGACGGTGATGCAGGTGATGCGTGTGGCCGGTAGGAAGGGCTGCACGTGCTGCGACACCCACTGCCTGGCGGCGCCGGGGTTGCCGGCCATGGACTGCAGGTTCTCGTTCCCGATGGCGATGATGAACTCGACGCCGGTGTTGGCGAAGGACGTCAGCACCCTGGGGTCCGCGTCGTAGAGCTTCACCTTGTTCACGTTCAGCGACCGGAGGAGCCCGGCCACCTGCTGCGGGTCCGGCAGGTTGTTGGCGATCTGGCCATAGTTGATACCGAATTTCTGCGCCGCCGACACCGCTTCCACTGCATACACACGGCGAGCTTACCGGTGAGCAATTACGTACAGTGATTACATCAAAATTTCTCTAGGATAAGATTTTTTTTTTTTAAAAAATATGTAATCGAATTTCCTTTTCAGACAGGCACGGAATACTTTAGGTACCAAGTCACTTTCGCAATTAGCTCGTAGAAAAAAAAATCCGATGAAATCGATGAACGATAGGAATACACAAGTTGGCTAATAATGTGAGCAAGCGGATGGGATTGGCATCTACAGCACAAGGGTCAATTCGCAAGTGTATGGATTCAGCAAAAAAATCGTATATTGTGACGGAGCACGTATTAATACGCCTCGAGATAGAAAGCATGGGTGGCTGGGTGCACGTCGGAGATGACAAAGTAATTAAGCCGGCACAATTAATTCAGAGAAAATATCCCCGCATTGTACTATGCAATTCTAGTACTCCAGCTAGGTTTGATGGATCTCAGATCTCCATACGCTCCAGTGTTGCTCTTATCAAGAAAAGTGCAAACTTTGTTCGAATTGGGATGAAAAAAAACATCTTCTCCGATAGATTGGAAATTGGAATACGAAAAAAAAATGGAATGCAATTGCGCACAGACTTCTAAAGGGAATCGTCCACAATGACAGAAGGGTTTAGCAGAAGCAAAAATCCAAGACTGATCAGCATCAATGGCGGCACAGGCGGCAAACGGACGAAGCTGAGAGCGAAGGACACGAGGAACGAGAGAGAAAGAGCGGCCGGCCGCCGGATTACTCACCTGAGAAGAGGAGCGGGAGCAGGAGGCCGAGCAGAAGCGAGGAGGCGCGGGCGCGGCGGAGCTCCATTTGCGCCTCGCCTTCTCTCTCTCGGTCTCCTCTGTTCTGTTTTTCGCCGCCGCCGCAGCCGCCGCTGCCGATACGGGGAGGGTGGTTACGTCCGCATTAATACAGAGCCCTCCCCTTTCTCTCTCCTCGAGATCGGCTCTCGCTGCAAGTATGCGATCGCTTTTATACTGTGTGTACCAACGAGGAGAAGGTAGCCGTGCTTCACCGATGTACTGAGGTCGAAAAAAAAATATCTCAACGGAGGTCGGCGGCGGTGGTCCGGCTCGCCGCGTAACCGCGTTTTACCCGCACTCGTGCGCTCCCACGGTTCCCTCGGATCCCTCCTCTGTACGTTCAGTATTTACATTTTCGCCCACATTAAGGCTCTGTTTTCGGAACTCATCCGATTCGTTTTCCGCGCGCACGCTTTTCAAACTACTAAACGTGTGTTTTTTGCAAAAAGTTTTTATATGAAAGTTGCTTTAAAAAATCATATTAATCTATTTTTTTAAAAAAATTAATAAATACTTAATTAATCATGTGTTAATGAGTCGTTCCGTTTTTCGTGCGGAGAGAATTTCTTCTCAACTTATACAAACAAACACACCCATAGGATGAGAGAGCAGCGAACTTATCATAGGAGATCATCTTTATTTCACCTAAGTTGGGGCTTACCCTGTTTGCTCCCGTCGAGATGATGCTGGTGTTTTGACTTTGCATCGACCAAAAAATATGGACCCACAGCTAACGGGTTTCCACTGGTCACATCCCCTGCAACCTGCATGCGTGTGATAGTCATAGTGTGAAATTTGTATTTTTCTTTCTGTTTCAGAAGATACTGTTCATCTGCCAAGTCCAGGGAGTTTGCACGAAGCAACAGCTAACGTTCGAAATTGTCCGGTGTGAGCTGAAGTGAATGAGTTGAATTGAACTCATCAGAGGAGGAGGAAGCCAGGCTGTAAACTGGTTTTACACTGGTCGCAGATTTACAGTCTAAATCCATCAGGTGATAACCATTGCCGTTTTGCTATCTCTTAATTATAGGAAGCCATCTTGTCTTCTAATAACATGACAAGGATTTTTTTTGCAATCAGTCAGATTCCCTTAGAATTCCTTGCGCGTACGGGAGAAAGAGACTAAGGCTGTGTTCGGCTGAGGGAGCTGCGAACGCGCACAGTGTTTTTTTTTTCCGCGCACGCTTTTCAAACTACTACACGGTGAACTTTTTTGCAAAAAGTTTCTATACAAAAGTTGCTTAAAAAAATCAAATTAATCCATTTTTGAAAAAAAATTTAGCTAATACTTAATTAATCACGCGCTAATGACCGCTCCGTTTTCCGTGTTTACTGTGCGCGTTTTGAACCTTCAGTGCCGAACAGACCCTAATAAGGTACTAGTCCGACGTGCCCCGTTGCGGCCATGATTTCATCATAACAAAGGGATTACAATGTTCATCAAGGTCAGGGAACATAGTTGGACAACTGTTGTCACGTGTTGTGATAGTATTTGCAGGGAAGTTCTGCGTTTTTCTGAACAATTAAGCTCTGAAATATTGTGGCCAAAACAATGTTTTGAAGTTTGTAAGTGTTGCAAGGGAGTTCTGAGTATTGGCGTTAGCAATGTGTTGCCCATACGATGCCACTAGAAGTGCTAGTAGCCCAGTATGATAAAAGGCACTATAGGTTTTGGTCCGGGTTTTGGTCCGTTCTATGAAGTCTGGACTATCACCAGATACATCCTCAGAATTGTTATTTTTTTAATAATGCAAGAATATATGATGGACGGGTGTAATTAAGTAATTTACTGCAGGATTACGTTAAAATATTATAATGGTATGAACGAAAGATAACATATTAAAATTTTGCAACTGCGTGTTGCTACTTGCTACGTTAGTATACTAGTAGTAGCTAGGACAACGATATATTATATATCTGCACCAACCTCGTTATGGTGAGAAAATGATTTTCTCCTGCCCCCCTCTTACGTTCTCCGATTTCCCTTTCCTTCTCAATCCCCTGTTTACATCTCTAAAAATTCTCTATCATCGACCCTTGGACTTCAAACGTAAAGTGGTGGCACTTTTTAAGTTTGCTTTCCTTGCTGTACACGACTGGCCATTTTGCTGATGGTGTGCTAACCATAGGTCAAAACCATCCCTGTAATGTAATGATCCAGGTGACATGACAACCCAAGCAAAGCTAGCTGTATGTCACCTTTTAGTTGCATACCCAAAACTCCAAAACTCAATTCCAGCAACTCTTCCGCTAGCTAAAAAATATCGCTGACAAACTTTGCAGCGTGAATCAAGTCTAACAACACCAACGATGGTGCGAATGCGACCTCGCCTGGCACCAAACTCAACTACGGCGTCATGCAGCAACTAGTGCGAGCATAAAGGCAAGATAAACACAGAACAGAGAAATATGAAATGGAGCCATTAGCCTAGCCTCATCGATGTACGGCTGATAAGCCGTCCAAAATTAAAAAAACAATTAAAATTTTATTTATGTGTAAAATCATTATATATGTGCTTTTAACAATTTAAAGCAGCGTAAAAGAACACGATAAAAATGCTTCAAAATCAACCCACAACACAATTAAGTTTTAAATTTAAACTTTGGTTCGAACCAATATGTCAAAAGGCAAATGATGTAGCTCGGATAGTCCAGGATAAGATTAGGACGAAGACGAGCATATTAATTAGGCCTTGACCGAAAATTGACCGCGGCATGCCGAGTATTGTGTGTTCATGAAGACGTCAAAACGGGAAGGAACGGCGAGCGCTGCCGGCCGGCACGTGCGCGGAGGCCGACAGCCGCCGGGCGCCGGTGCGTTACGCCGGTGGCGGGCGCGACCTGTCGACGCTACTAGATTGAAGTCGTCGACTTTTTTATACGTAAGCACGTGCAGCAGTGTAATTTCAAAAGTGAGCACGCCAAACCTAGATTTCAGTACATAGGCAAGATGCTTATGTGCAGGTGCACGTTATTTCATCGAACCTGATATCCAACAAAATGATAGGCTCTTGAATTGAGTTTTGTTACATTGTAATAATGTTTGACATACTTTGTGGTTTATTCAGAGTATGCAAGATTAAGTATGGTTTAGATTGTGTTATTTTGCTTTTAGGAATTATTGTTGCACATATATTTCTTAGTATAGTCTGAATATAGCAAGCTAAGAGACCTAAACAAGTGCTATTAGCTTAAAATAGGTGAGTTTATGCCACTGGGCTGCTAAATTATGCTCGTTCTTGCTAGAAACAAGGCTGCAAAAAATCTTTTTTTTGTCTGAAAAAAGTCCATTTGGTTTTTAGATATGTCAAGGATTGACGTGTTCATGTTATACATATTTAGAAATGAAATTCTGAACTTTGCGTGCTTATATTCGTAATGGATACCAAAATATCGGTTGAAGTCGGCTGCGGACGCACGCTGTACACGACTCGAGGATGGCCAGCGCTGAACGGATCCACGTCACCTCGGCAGCCCATGGGCCTGCATGCGTATGCGTAGGAAACGGGAAGCTGGGACGGAGAGAGCGATTCGGCCGGGATGACCGTCACTGGCACGTGGGCCCCACTGACGGCTAGTCCTGTTCCTGCTGGCTCGAGGAGGGTTCGTCTCACATGGACACGGAACTGACAGAAGTACTTATTACTGTAATAAAGATAAGTGCGTGCAGTTAATGAGTTAGGGTGTTGTGTTTGGATGTGACTAAATTTTTTAAGTCCTTATCATATCGAATTAATTAGAACTAGTTAATCGATTGGGTAAACTTAGCTTTCTCTGACTAGTTCGTGCGATTTTACCTGCATCTTTTGTAGATTTGTTGACTTCCTGACGTAGTTAGTCGGCTGTCTAATCCGTTGATGCTCGAAAGCACTATCAGATATTATTATTATTATTATTTGCAACGATGCTATCAGAGTTTAAATAGAACATATGTAGGGATGGTTTGGTTACAAAATTCATTCGCTCTTCTGGACGGATAGATGTTTCTAGCTCAATCATATGTGAGCATCCCATGATCCCAATCATGGTTATGTAGCTAGCCTGTCAAGATAGTAGCTCCCTTAGCGTACCGACCAATGGATACGTAGGAGCTAGTAGCTGTCAGCATAGGATTAGCGAGATGACATGAAGCCTTTTCTATTGAATGGTTAGTATAAATTATGGATGTTGTGAGCTACTCCAGTAGTATAAACTAGAATATTGGACAGACTGTTTGTAGCTTTGTCTTACGTCAGCTGAAGTGGTGTCAATATGTTGCTAGCAAAAGTCTAATTACGTGGCTAGCATCCATACAAAATTATCTATTTTGCATATGATTTTATTTAAAATTTATTAAATGGCCATCTCGTTATTTTGGAATTTAAAAGACCGAACCTTATTATTCCCGTATTTCTAATTTTATAGTTCTTAAAAATCACGTTAGACGCTACCCCTTGTTTCTTTGTCACCTTTTTATTTGTTTGCTTGATTTATCATTGTTTTTATTCATTCTATTTGAAACCTTTAAAAATTAGACATTATAGTTTTTAGAGTACATTATCTCGTTGGGTTTTGTTTTTATAATTTTTAGAACTCTCGTCAAACACCGTCACTATACTTCTCTACGACTCATCCGCTACCTCTTTTTTTTATTTATTGTTATTGAGATTTTAAAAATCGAACATAATTACCGTTTGGGTTTATTTTCTTACTTTCTATAAGTCCTGCCAAATCGTCAATGGCTTCGCCATTGTACTCCTCTACGGCCCGCCTGCTGCCTCCTCTCTTTATTATCATTGAGATTTCAAAAATCGAACATGATTATAATTGAGGTTTATTTTTTACTTTTTAGAAGTCCCATCAACCGCTGTGATTGTGCTACTTAACGACCTACTCATCGTCCCTCCTCTTAATCGTCATTTGGATTCTATTTGTGGTTTTGTTTATAGTTTTTAGATGTCCCATCAACTGCCACCACTCTACTTCTTTACGGGCCTGCTGCTTCTCCCCTCTTTACTGTTATTTGTCATCGTTGTGTTTTAGATGGACTATTTTTTTGAAAGTTCAATATTTTTATTCCAATATTTTTTATTTATAAATTGTATTCCTACTTGAACTTTTATAATTATTTTTTCATTTTTGGAATTTATTTTATTTGTTAATCTCGTGATATGTTCTAGATGGTCTTTTCTTTCAACAGTTTTTATTTTTTATTACGAATTTTAGTTATTTATAAATTATATTTCTAGTTGAACTCTTTTTTTTTTCTAATTTTGGAATTTATTTTTTATTTGAATTTTAATTAATCTTGTATTAATATTTTATATGGACTATTCTTTCAATATTCCTTGCTTCTTATTTCCAATTTCAGTTGTTTCAAAATGAAAATTTTTGCTACAGGACACTCAAAATGTGTGTAATTTGCTAATAGACATCGTAAAAATGCGTTATAACTGAAAGACATCCTAAAAATTTGGTAATTTGATAGAGGACATTTTCGGGTCAATTGGAAAGAGAAAATTTTCAAATAGACGAGAATGCCCCTAGGGCCACATGATTTTAACATGATGTTGAAGTGAAGTTTTGAAAATTACGCAACTCTAAATCTACCATCATCCCAAGTACATTGCCAGCATACATCATACTTCACATTCACTGGTTACTCTAGCGTCAGGTTAGAAGCTTTTGCCCTAGGGGCATTCTCATTTATTTAGAATTTTTCTCTCTCCAATAGGCCCAAAAGTGTCCTCTAGCAAATTACCAAAATTTTGAGGTGTCTTTCAGCCATAACATGTTTTTACGAAGTCCATTAGCAAATTACATAAACCTTGAGTGTCTTGTACCAAAATTTGCCTTCCAATATTGTATTCCTACTTGAACTCTCTTTTTTATTTTTCTAATTTTGTATTTTATTTTATTTTTTATTTTTTATTTTAATTAATCTCATATTAGGTTCTTATATAGACTCTTCTTCCAATATTTCTTATTTATAATTCCAAATTTTAGTTATTTTTAAATTATATTCCTACTTAGGCTCTTCTTTTTCCTTTTCTTTTTCTTCGTTTAATGTGGAAATTTCTAGTCTCCACAGCGAATGTGATGTCTTTGTTAATGATGTCTTAATAATATAATAGACTAGAAAGAATGCTTGTGCATTGCAATAGGTGAAGACAATGTTCACGATTGATAAAAACTCTGGCAATTTAAACATCAAACCGGAATAAGACAAACAAAACAATGGAAAAATAAAGTCATAAATCATATATAGCATTAAATCCGGTTGCGCTCGCTTCATGCGTCATCCCATGAAAAATCCTTTATATACACTATTTCATAGTCTCACAAATCGATTAGGTGGATATGCCATAAGTTGATTCATGAGTATTTTTGTCGACAGACTATACGTCGACTACAGTATTTGTAGAGTATGAGGATCGTTGGAACCAAGGTACATGTGAGATTGAGGTAAACGACACGGGAGACAAGGATTTTTATACAGGTTCGGACCCCTTAACTGACAGGTAATAGCTCTACTACTGTTGGCCGAAGCCGGTGTTGCCTTTATATATCGATATCACACGAATACAATATTCGGGATGACCTAATCTAGTCGGAGTACAGTATTCGGGATGACCTAATCTAGTCGGGGTCGACTTGGCTGCATGGAGCTCTCACACGTGGACGATGGTTCATGTAGTCTTCTTCCTCGAATATGAACTCAGCGATATTGGAGGTAGCTCTAGATTCCTCATGTTGGCATTTGTGGCTTCAGATTGAGTCTGTCTAGGCTTGTATTTTAATTTGGTGTGTGTTGGCCTCTGTTCTCTCCTCCTAGAGGGTCTTGTATCTATACTCTTGGATGTCCCCTTATCCAAGTAAAACTAGGGAGACAAGTATGGATACGATCCGAATAGTCTTTGTAGTGTCCGAGTAGGACTCCGTTTCTTCTTCCTTATCCGGAACACCTTCTATTCCAGAAAGATAATTTTCTTCTTTATTCATCGTATTTCCTTAACCAAAAGATACCTTCTTGTATACTATTAGTTATATGGTATTTTTGTATACCACGAACCCATATATAGAAGGTATGTCTTATTGATAACACCGATAGTAGCCCCCGACCTCAATGCAAATGATCGGACTAGCGTTCTCGATCGTGTAGCCCGAAGATCCATCATTGTTAGAATCACCTAGTTATTTTCGGAATACCGAGTTGGCATGAAATTTCCAACAAGTCATCTTTCCTGATCACGATAGAGAACGTGACCATTGTTTGAATTTGAATTGAGGTCAAAAAATATGTGAGCATGCTATAATGTTCTTGATCAAATATCCTATAAATAACCCTTGTCAAACTCATCCAACCATTATCAGACAGCCAAGTAGGTGTAGAGGACGCGACAAAGTCCTTCTTTTCTCCTGGACCGAGAACACGACTTGAACTTGAATTCACTAATCCAATAAATTTTGACTACTGTGTGCCCTGAGACCAGTATATGTCTGTTAATTGAGCACAAGAAATGTTGGTTTAAGCTTTGTTGAGTCAAGACAAGATGTCGACTACTATAAAGCCTCTAACTAGTCTTTATTACTCAAGAAGACCAATTGCTCTAATATGTAATTTTTCTGAAATCAATTCTCAGAACAAATTGTTAGATAGAAAGCCCCAGAGTGAAAACTTGGGAGTAATATGATATGAATTGAAAATATTAAAAATAAATTTTATGTGTGACAATAAACGAGTACTCTCACCAGAGCTGTCATCAACTAAACAGAGTTTTATACTCTCCCTAGCCCCCAGCTGGTTTTATAGAAAGATTTTCGCAAAAGTAGTTTGAATCTCATAATAAACTAAGGTGAAGAAGTGAATTCCTAGTCCCCGGCCATGAAGTTGAGAAAACCAATTCCCGATTACACGGCTAGTTAATACGTTACAGTGGGTACTCTACCCGTAGCGTCTGACAAGCCCAATAGTGCCAGACGTCTCCAGCCTAGGTGCTAAGACCCGGTGACTAGTCAGACTTAACGTAATAGGTCGATAAGAAACGACTCCAACTAGTAGCGATATGAGAAAAGAGGATCAACGAATAAATATTACATATTTGATTTGTATTAAAAACTTACATAGATTAATGCATGAAGATGGTAGGAACGTCACACACATTGGTCGAGAACCAGGTGCATTGTCATACTCGACCACTCGTAGAGGTGATGGGAGGATCACTGTGTCATGATAGGGAACACTGGTGTCGAAACTTGATTTTGACAATAAGAAAATGGGGTAGCACACAAGATCTAAAGTGGATGAGAGATGAGACAAAGGTTTAGACATGTTCAGGCCTTTTTGAAAAGAAGTAATACTGTATTCTTATTTTGGGGATTGTATCCGCCGAGTGTTGTATTGATCTGACGATCAGGTTATGGTTATGCCCTCAAAGGGCGTACTATCCTTCTTATATAGCTTAAGAGGACAGAATTACAAGATAGAGACTTCAACGAATACGGTATAAGTCTCCTAAATCCTCTCTACCATATTATCAACTCAGGACTATAGGCCGCTCCTTAATACACAAGAAAACATAATACCCAAGTCCTAAGCTGTTATATGTTCAATATATACAATCTATCCCCTATAACCAATCGGATAGTCTAGCCGTGTGGGTATATGGTACCCATAATATCCACAGTAGCCCCTAAGACCTTCACGGTCAAAAATATAATCCCATCTTGAACCAAATTATTCCAAAGCTGAGTGTTTTAATCATCTCTGCCATAGTCTCCCGAGTGCTATGTGAGCCCCCGGTTTTGTATACCGGAAACCCCATGTGTATTACAATACCATTCCCTGGATCAGTAGATGGTACACACATGACACAGTTGTATATCACAAGCTGACATCGTCATACAGGTCTTACAATCTATTAATAATACAAGGATAGCCCAAATGGGATCCGAATAGACCAAGCATGGTCGACAACAGCACAAAATACCAACACAAATAAATGAGGTAGTGAAAGCGAAGCAGCGGCGGTCCATTTTATCCCACACGCATCGACTGGTGAACCTAGGTCCCTATTCCGCCGTCCTTGGTAACTCCTTGCCAGCATAGCACATGCACAGATCGACACCAACACCTTTTTCTAAAAAAAATTTAAATAAGCAAGAGTGAGTACCAACCGTACTCAGCAAGCCACCACTACAGAATGCATATAATGTTCATAGGGGTTCAAGGATGGCTTGGTTTATTTGCATAAAGCTAGTTTTCACAAATTATTTCACAAACCTATGCCATAATAGTTTTAACTGAAAACCACATTAAGTTGAAGTTGTCATTAACCTACGAGGGTTCATCCACCTTCCCCAAGCCTCGGTTGGTCCGGTTTACCCTCGCATCCAATTTTCACAGTTTTAACCACTACGACCTTTTTGCACCTCAGGCAAGGTCACACCTTCCATACCCACATTGTCGGTGACATGGGACCGGGGGTATCATGACTAGAGGCTTGAGTAGCCGCTGTCACCCACGTGGCCCGACCCCCTCGGGGGGGTCGGGCCCGAGGGTGACGTGGCCACCCCTCCCTCTGTCTCCCCGAGGGGTCGGGCCGCTCCCGTTTCGGCCCCAAGGGCTGGGGCGCCCCGACCCCCTGTGATTTTGGCGCCGCGTGTGCGGGTTAGGTGAGCACAGCAGGGCTCACCTAACCGCATTTATAGTGGATCAGACGAGCGCGCCACGCCGCCTTTAATGCGGCGCAGCGCACGCTTATCCGGTCCGTGACTGGTCGCGGTGCGTGACCGGTCGCATACCGGTCAGATCACGGGTTAGGTGGCGACAGGCGGCCTGCGGCACGCTTCGCCCCGTCCCGTCAGAATGATGAGAGCCTCCTGGCTCTCGTCCCTAGCCGGAGCCGGCGTGCTAACTCCTGGAGTTGGTATATCAGTCTCGGTCAGATCCATTCCAGACTTTAGCGCAAGCATGGCAAGGAAGTCGCTTGCCATTTAATGAAGGTTGAAACGGGCGTCCACGGGGGGAGCTGGCGAGCTGGGCAGGAGGCGTGTACCGTGCCTGTCAGAAGTCACTTCCGGCTGTAGACTGGCCCTGATTGTAAAAAGAGTGTTTTCTTTCTTAGGCAGCTAGAGGCCCATGTGGTAACCGGTGGCCAGATAAAAGGAGGCCCAGGCCTAGGAAAGAGGGGGGCGGGGGGCCAATACGCTCTAGAGACTGAACTCTCTTTGTATTGTTGGAGACTCTCAGATCCACTAGAACACAGGAGTAGGGTGTTACGCTTCTCAGCGGCCCGAACCTGTCTACGTCGCCCGTGTTTTGTGCGTTTCCTCTCTCGCTGACATTCCTCAGATCGAGGGCGAAGAACCTCACCTAGCGCCCCCGGCCGAACCGGCAAAGGGGGGCCCGCGCGGTCTCCCGGTGAGGAGCTCCTCGCTCCGTCATCTGGCGCGCCAGGTAGGGGGCGCACGGGTCTTTCTAAGCCCTCATCCTCTTTCGTGTGCGTGGAGCTTCGCCCGGTCAGCCCTATGGCCGAACGGGCAGTGGCGCATAGCCTCTCTCTGAGCGCTAGCTGTGATGACGGGGAGCAGAACCCGCGCCGTCGGGCTCGCACCCTGCCGTCCCCCTCTCGCCGAGGTCTTGGGCGGGGGAAGGCGCTCGAGGAGGTCGAAGGATCCGCGACCTCGCCGCTCGCGGGCGACATGGGAGGACGGCGAGGCGGGGCGCGCCGCCGCCTCGTCTACGGCGATGGCGGCACGCCCCAGGGCGCGCTCCAGGCTGAGGGCGCGCTCCTGCGTCACCCGCCCGTCGTCCCCGATCCAGAGACTCCAGCCCGGCGTTGGCTGGATGACGTGGCCAACTTGGTCATGACGGCGCAGCAGCGCCTAGGCGCCGGCGGGCGGTCCTCCGCCGCCGGGACCTCTGGCGCTGCCGCCGCCGGCTCCATGTTGTCGAGGCGGAGGGCACGGCGAACGACGGCCGACACACGCCGTTCGTCCGCCATTCCCTCGTCAATGCCTCCGACCCAAGAAGATGTGCGTGGGGGGCCGGATGCCCGGCTCGATATCGAGCGCCGGCGCGACGCTCGTCGTGCCGTCCACGCAACGGAGGGCGCTTCCTCGTCCGGAGCGCCACTTCGGTCCGGTCACGGGGGCCGGCCCCCCGTGTCCCCGGTTGGCGGTGCCGGCTGTCGAGCCTTTGTGGCGAGCCTTCGGAACGTCCGTTGGCCCCCAAGGTTCCGGCCCACCATCACCGAAAAATACGACGGAAGCGTCAACCCCGCCGAGTTTCTCCAGATCTACACGACCGGGATCGAGGCCGCGGGGGATGACGATAGGGTCATGGCGAATTTCTTCCCCATGGCCCTGAAGGGTCAGGCGCGGGGTTGGTTAATGAACTTGCCACCCGCGTCGGTCCACTCTTGGGAGGATTTGTGCCAGCAGTTCACTACGAACTTTCAGGGCACATATCCGCGCCCAGGCGAAGAAGCGGACTTGCATGCGGTACAGCGAAGGGACGATGAGTCTCTTCGCTCGTACGTTCAGTGGTTCTATCAAGTCCGCAACACCATACCATGCATCCCCGCACACGCGGTGATCTACGCGTTCAGGGGGGGCGTTCGGCACAACCGCATGCTCGAGAAGTTCGCCTCCAAGGAGCCCCAGACCACCGCGCAACTTTTTGAGCTCGCGGACCGTGTGGCTCACAAGGAGGAGGCCTGGACCTGGAACTCCTCCGGCTCTGGCGTGGCAGCTCCGGCCGTCCCCGGGTCCGCCGCTCGATCAGGGCGGCGGGACAGGAGGAGGAAGAAGAGGTCGGCCCGTTCCGACGACGAGGGTCATGTCCTCGCCGTCGAGGGCGCTTCGCGGGCCCCCCGAAAGGGAGGAAGAAGGAGGCCGGCGTTCCCAGCAGGGAGCGCCCGACCGGCAAGTGGTGCACCGTGCACAACACCTCCCTCCACGACCTCGCGCACTGCCACGCGGTCAAAAGCTTGGCTGAGCGGACGAGGAAGTGGGAGGAGGAGAAGAGGCAGGAACGCCGTGAGGGCAAGGCCCCGGCAGCTCCCACCGGCAACCGGCGAGGTGAGGCCAAGCAGAAGGCCCCCGCCGAGGACATCGACGATGGCGACGATGACCTGGGCTTTCAGGAGCTTGAGGCCACCGTCGCCACCGTCGATGGGGGAGCGTGCGCTCACGCTTCTCGCCGGAGCCTCAAGGCCATGAAGCGCGAGCTTCTGGCCGCGGCCCCTACCCATGAGGCGACGTGGCGGGCGCGGTGGTCGGAGGTTGCCCTCACCTTCGACCAGACCGACCACCCGCCGTGCGTTGCCCGGGGAGGACAGATCGCGATGGTGGTTTCCCCCACCGTCTGCAATGTGAAGTTGGGACGTGTCCTCGTAGACGGGGGTGCAGCCCTCAACATCCTTTCCCCCGCAGCCTTTGATTCCATCAAGGCCCCGGGGATGGTGCTCCGACCGTCCCAGCCGATCATCAGCGTGACGCCAGGGCACACCTGGCCGCTGGGTCATATCGACCTCCCGGTCACCTTCGGTGGTTCCGCCAACTTCCGCACGGAGCGGGTGGACTTCGATGTGACGGACCTCAGTCTGCCCTACAACGCTGTCCTGGGGAGGCCCGCGTTGGTGAAGTTCATGGCGGCGGTCCACTACGCCTATCTCCAGATGAAGATGCCGGGCCCCGGTGGCCCCATCACCGTCCATGGCGACCTCAAAGTCGCGCTTGCTTGTATGGAGCAGCGCGCGGACCACCTCGCCGCGGCGTCCAAGCCCGCGGGTGGCGACGAGAGGCTCAGCACCTCCGTCCCGCCCGCCCCGAGGCAGCGGATGGTCACGTGCGACGAGGTCCCGGTCAAGGAGGTTGCCCTGAGCGATGGCCCGTCCAAGACCACACGAATCGGTGGTCTCCTGGACGACAAATAGGAAGACGCGCTCGTCTCCTTCCTGCGGGCAAACGCCGACGTCTTCGCCTGGAGACCGGCGGATATGCCCGGGGTCCCCAGGGAGGTGATTGAGCACCGTCTCGCCGTGCGGCCGGGCGCAAGGCCGGTCCGGCAGAAAGTGCGGCGGCAGGCCCCGGAACGCCAAGCCTTCATCCGCGAGGAGGTGGCGCGACTTCTGGAGGCCGGATTCATCCGTGAGGTCATCCATCCGGAGTGGTTGGCGAACCTGGTCGTCGTCCCCAAGGCGAACGGCAAGCTTCAGATGTGCATCGACTACACCGACCTCAACAAGGCATGTCCTAAGGACCCTTATCCCCTGCCACGCATAGATCAGATTGTCGACTCCACCGCGGGGTGCTACCTTTTGTGTTTTCTAGATGCATACTCTGGTTATCATCAGATTCGCATGGCTAGGGAGGATGAGGAGAAAACTGCATTCATTACCCCCATAGGAACTTATTGTTATACGACAATGCCTTTCGGGTTAAAGAATGCAGGTCCTACTTTTCAACGTACTACTCGAATTTCTTTGGGTAGTCAAATAGGACGCAATGTTGAGGCCTATGTCGATGACTTGGTTGTGAAGACACGCAACCAAGAGACCTTGCTCTCGGATTTAGCGGAAACTTTCGAAAGTCTCCGCTCCGCCCGCATAAAGCTGAACCCCGATAAGTGCGTGTTCGGCATGCCTGCGGGCAAGCTTCTCGAGTTTTTGATCTCTGCCCGAGGCATCGAGGCCAACCCCGAGAAGATACGAGCTATAGAGCGGATGCGCCCCCCCAGCAAGCTTAGGAACGTGCAGTGCGTCACCGGCTGCATGGCTGCCTTAAGTCGATTCATATCGAGGCTGGGAGAGAAGGCGCTACCCCTACTTAAGCTCCTCAAATGCTCCGGGCCGTTTACCTGGACGGAGGAGGCTGAGCGGGCACTCACTCAATTGAAGGTGTACCTCAGTTCTCCCCCAGTCTTGGTCGCCCCGGAGCCAGATGAGCCGTTGCTACTCTACCTGGCGGCAACCCCGCAGGTGGTCAGCGCGGCGTTGGTCGTGGAGCGCGACGAGGACAACCCTCGCTCCGCGCGCCCCCACCCTGTGTCGACTCGACCCGGGAGAGAGCAGGGAGGAGAGGCCCCCGAGCCAAACGGCGGCCTAAGGCCCCCGACGGCCGGAGCTAGCCCTCCGCCTGCTTGTCCGACGGTGCCAGGCGCCCCCGACCCCCAGGATGGCCCCGGGGCCACTGCGGGAAGGCCGCGCCTGTCGCCCTCCGACCCCGAGGTCATCGACACAGAAGCCGAGTGCGCCCCGCACGACCTCTCGGACGAAGAGCGCCCTGGAGATGTGGCCCCTAGCGAAGAGGACAGGCCCCGCCGAAAGGTGCAGCGGCCCGTCTACTTCGTTAGCGAGGCCCTCCGGGACGCCAAGACCCGATACCCTCAGGCCCAGAAGATGCTTTACGCAATTCTGATGGCTTCGAGGAAGTTGCGCCATTATTTCCAGGCGCATCGGGTCACGGTGGTTACGTCTTACCCCCTCGGCCAAATCTTGCATAACCGAGAGGGCACTGGACGGGTGGTGAGATGGGCAATCGAACTCTCTGAATTCGATTTGCGCTTTGAACCACGCCACGCGATCAAGAGCCAGGCCCTCGCTAACTTTGTAGCGGAGTGGACCCCAGCTCCCGAGCCCGTCTCCGCCCCCGAGGCCAGCCCAGGCCCCTCGCAGCTGCCTCACACCGCCTACTGGGTGATGCAGTTCGACGGCTCCCTGTCTCTTCAGGGCGCCGGTGCGGGGGTCACTTTGACCTCGCCGAGCGGAGACATCCTCAGATATCTGGTCCGCCTCGACTTTCGGGCGACCAACAATATGGCGGAGTACGAGGGACTCCTTGCGGGACTTAGAGTGGTGGCTGGACTGGGGATCCGCCGCCTCCTGGTGTTAGGCGACTCCCAGTTGGTCGTTAACCAGGTCTGTAAGGAGTACCGGTGCTCTGACCCGCAGATGGACGCCTACGTCCGCCAGGTGCAGCGTATGGAGCGCCATTTCGACGGGATAGAGCTTCGGCACGTGCGCAGGCGGGATAACGCGGTCGCCGACGAGCTCTCAAGGCTCGCTTCCTTGCGAGCCCAGACCCCACCGGGCGCCTTTGAAGAAAGGCTTGCCCAGCCGTCGGCGCGACCCGACCCCCTAGGGGAGACGGACGCGCCTAAACGGCCCCCAAGGCCCGTCGGAGTCCAGGCCTCGGGACCCGAGGGGAGCGCTTCCAGCTCCCCTAGATTGATTGCTTGGATCACTGAGATCCAGGCGTACCTCACAGATAAGACTCTACCCGAGGACCGCGAAGAGAGTGAACGCGTCCGTCGCATCTCCAAGCGCTACGTGCTGGTGGAAGGGACCCTCTATTGGCGCGGGGCTAACGGAGTCCTCTTGAAGTGCATTCCTCGGGAACAAGGCGTCGAGCTTCTCGCCGATGTCCATGAAGGCGAGTGCGGAGCCCACTCCGCCTCGCGCACCTTGGTTGGCAAGGCCTTTCGCCAGGGTTTCTATTGGCCGATGGCTCTCAACGATGCGGTCGACCTGGTCCGGCGGTGCAGGGCGTGCCAGTTCCACGCCAAGCAAACGCATCAGCCGGCCCAAGCCCTGCAGACTATACCTCTCTCGTGGCCGTTTGCCGTCTGGGGGCTCGATATCCTGGGTCCGTTCAGGCGGGCCCTGGGCGGGTTCGAGTATCTGTATGTTGCTGTCGATAAGTTCACTAAGTGGCCCGAGGCTTATCCGGTCATCAAGATCGATAAGCACTCGGCGCTAAAATTCATCAAGGGCATCACTGCTCGGTTCGGGGTGCCTAACCGTATCATTACGGATAACGGCACCCAGTTCACTAGTGAGCTCTTCGGCGACTACTGCGAAGACATGGGCATCAAGCACTGCTTCGCCTCACCCGCTCACCCCAGAAGCAACGGCCAGGTGGAGCGCGCCAATACGGAAATCCTCAAGGGCCTCAAAACCAAGACCTTCAACATCCTCAAGAAGCACGGCGACTCGTGGATCGAGGAGCTGCCAGCGGTGCTTTGGGCGAACCGAACCACGCCAAGCCGAGCAACCGGGGAAACGCCTTTCTTCCTCGTCTACGGCGCGGAGGCGGTCCTCCCGTCTGAGCTCACCCTGAGGTCCCCTCGGGCCACCATGTATTGCGAGGTTGATCAAGATCAGCTTCGCCGAGACGACCTCGACTATCTAGAAGAGCGAAGGCGGTGCGCGGCCCTCCGAGCCGCGTGCTACCAACAGAGCCTGCGGCGCTACCATCAGCGCCACGTCCGGGCCCGATCACTCTGCGTCGACGACCTCGTCCTACGCCGCGTCCAAACGCGCGCCGGACTGAGCAAGCTCTCACCAATGTGGGAGGGTCCGTATCGAGTGATCGGCGTCCCTCGGCCGGGCTCGGTTCGGTTGGCCGCGGGCGACGGCACAGAGTTGCCTAACCCGTGGAACATTGAGCACCTTCGTCGTTTCTACCCCTAGTGGGGGTCGGGTGTCATGTCTCGGGCTCGGGCCAACCCCGCACCCCCCTCGGGCGTGCAGGATTGGCCGGGGGCTCCCACATGCATATACTTATCTTTTTTCTCTTCTGTATTTCAATAAAAGCACATTCGATTTCCTGAGGACTGTGTCTGTGCTCTCGTTTCCTTTTGAAGAATCTTGGCTTGAATTAGTATGCTCGTGCTCGACCCTGCCCTCGGTGGCCAGGGCCGGCTAAAACCGCCAAATGGGGCCCAGAACCGAGCCGTGCCCCGGGGTGCGGTGAACTCCGGGGGGGAATCGGCAAAGGCCCACAATCGGGTCCCCCTAACCCTCGGTCACCGCGCTCCCGGCCTGGCCAGTCTCGACACGCGGATCTCCCCAGGCACTAGCTCCGACCCGCACCGTTTGAGGCTGGGACCTGGGCACGAGCCCTTGTTCAAGCCAAGACGCAGAAGGACCGCGGCACAGACCATCCTCATCTCATACACACAACAAACATAACTGACATAGAAATTTCGACTTTATTTGATTGCAGATTAAACCAGTCTATACAAGAAGGGGGCTCGAAGGCCTCGAAAGAAGAAGGAAAAATTATTAAGATTGGCGGGGGCCTGGGGGTCACTCCGACGCGCCCGGGTTGCCGGCCTCGTCGTTGCTGTCGTCCGCACCGTCGTCGCCGTCCTCCTCGTCGGAGTCGAGGGCGAACGCGAGCCGCGGGGCCGTCCCCTCGAAGCTGTGGACGATGTGGTCGGCGGCGTCCCGGACCTACGCGCGTGCGCCGTCCTCGGTCCCGGGAGGGAACTCTTCCAGCGCTGCCCACGGGGAGAAGTCGGGGTCCCTGGCCTGGTAGCTCGCTAGTACGAGCTCCACCGCCCCCCGGGCGAGGTCCCTTGAGGATGACTTGATCGTCTCCTCGAGCTCCTCGGGGAGCCTTTCGAGGGCCCCGGCCATCTCCGAGAGGCGCTGGGCGAGGCCCCCCTGGTTGGCGGCGTACTTCGTGTACCGCCCGCCCCAGAGGCCCGCCTGCCGCCCGGCGCGGTCTAGACGGGAGACAGCGTCCCGAAGCATGCCGGGCCCTGCCTCGCTCGCCAAGCGGAGGGCCTCGACCTCCCCGGCAGACGAGTCCAGCGCGCCCTGCAGCTCGGCGACGGTGTGCTCGGCGGCTGCGAGGCAGGCGGCTAGGTCGCCGTGGCCCGCGGCCGCCCCGCTGCTGTGCGCTCTCGCGTCCAGCTCCTTCGCCCGCGCCTCGAGCTCAGCGGCCCGCTGGTCCAGCGTGGCCCTCTCGGCACGGGCGCTTTCCAGATTGCGGCGCGCCTGCTCCTCCCGCGCCGCCTCGCGGAGGAACAGGCTGTCCGCCAGCCGCTGCGCCGCGGCCTCGGCCTCCTCGAGAGCTCGCCCCCGCTCGGTGAGCGCGTCCTCGCGGAGGCGGAGTGCGGACTCCTCTTCGGCGGAGGCGGCCTCATGCGCCGCCAGTGTTGCCTCCCGGGTGGCGACGGCGGCCTCGCGGTCCGCCAGGGCGCTCTCCCTCGCGTCCAGGGCGCGGGCGCGCTCCTCCAGCGCCGTGACGCGGGCCTCAAGGGCCTCTTCGCGCTGGCGGGACGCTGCCTCGTTCTCCGCCGCCCGCCGCTCCCGGGCAGCGGCGGCGTCGAGGACTCCCCGGGCGGCGTCGAGCTTCTCCTCTAGCTCCGCCGCCCGGGTCCCGTATTGGAGGCGGAGGTCGTCCCGCGCCTCGTCGAGCACGGCGGTGGCGATGACGGCGGTCTCCCGCTCCTCCTCCACCTCCCTGGCGATCTCCGCCAGGTTTCTGCGACGGGCCTCGAGCTGTGAGGCGTGCCGGCGGTGTGCCTTGCGGCCCGCCTCCACCATGGCCTCCACCGAGCGCCGCCCCTCCTTGACGCGCGCCCATGCCGCGTCGAGTTCCGCCCGCTCCGCCTGCAGGGCCTCCATCTGGGCACTTAGCCCGTCCAGCACCGTGCTGTTCGCGGCGGCCAGGGCCTGCAGGAAGGGTTCCGCGCTCAGCGGGGCAGCGGAAGGCAGAGGGGAGGGCCGTCTCGGTGTGGGTGCCGCGCGGCTCGGCCCGCCGATCGGCGTGCTAGACTCGGGGGCGACCCCCGAAGCCGGCCCGTCCCGAGCATCGCTCAGGGCGTCGCGCTCGAGGGGAACACCTGCGGCCTCGTCGTGGGTGGCCTCGGGAGTCGTCGTCGCCTCGGGCGGGGTCGGGTCGGGGGCTTGGCAGGCCGCCTGGCGTGCGCACGCCGCCTCTGCCTCCCGGGCGGTCTCCCCGGCCCGGCGGATTCTGGCCTCTTCCCGAGCGGCCTCCTCGGCCTAGCGAACCCGGGCGGCCTCCTGGGCAGCCTCCTCCGCTTCCTGGAGGCGGTCCGCGGCTTCCCGCCGGTCAGCCTCCCGCCTCCGGGCCTCCGCGGTTGTCGTCTCCTCGGCCTCGGACCGGCCGGACTTGGAATGGCGTGGGGGGCGCGACGGGATCTCGCTGAGGCAGAAGAAAAACCAGAGACAAAAAAAAATGGGTGAGTAAAAACTCGCCTTGGGAGATGAGAGTATGTATACGGCCGCAGTGGGTGCGGGGACGAACCTGCGGGGAGGTCGGCTGAACGACCACCTCGGGGGCGCGATGAGGCTCCCCCGGCACGGCTCGGTCTCCCCCATCTTGCGGAGCCGTTTCTTCTTTCGCTCCCCCTCGGGCTGCGGCGTCGGCACGGCACCCTCCGGGCGTCTGCTGCTGGCGAGCACCGCCCCGCCCCCTCGGGGAGGAGATGGAGGAAGAGTACCCTCCTGCTTCCTCTTCCCCCTGGCGTCGGCAGGGCGGCTGCCCCCCGGGCCCCCGTCGCGGGACCCAGAAGCACGGCCCCCTCCCGGGGTAGATTGTTCCTCCCTGCGGCTCCCGCCCGCGCCATCGTGGCCTCGGGGGGCCCGCTCCACCGACGCCCCGATCACCTGCATGATGGCCAGGATGTTGGCGCGCTCTGGGTCACAACAGAGGGGGAGGACCCCTTGGGGGATGAGGGATGCCTCCACGGAGCTGAGATTCAGCACCCGTTGGACCACCATCCTGAAGTCCTCGGGGTCCCAGTCCCATTTGCGCCCCTGGTGGGTCCTTAGGTGGTCCTCGGGCCCGGTGTACTCCCAGGCGCCCCGGGCGCTCCGCTGGAGCGGTGCGATCCGGCGACGGAGGTAGTCGCCGAACACCATGGCCCCCGTGAGCCCCTGGGATCGCAGACCCGCCAGGCGGTCAAGAACGGCGTCGTAGCCGTCCCCCAGATCTACCGTCGCCCGCCAGCTGGAGGCCTGCGCCGGGGGCTGGCTCGGAAGTCGGAGGCGCGCTTCGCCGGTGAGGGGGGTGTAGAACCAATCGCTCTTCCAGTCGTCCCACTTCTTGCGGAGGACGCAGGGAATGTAGCGGTTCAGCACCTGGCCACACGGCTGGAAGTAGCAACCACCGACTACCGTCGGCGGCGACATCGGCTGCACGGTGAAGAACCACCGGAACAGCCGGAGAGATGGGCGCACCCCGATAAACATCTCGCACAGGTGCGCGAAGATGGCCAACGTCATTATCGCGTTGGGGGTGAGGTGCGCCATCTGGAGATCGTAGAACTCCAGAATATCCATGAAGAAAGTAGAGAATGGCGGGACCAGCCCCGCCATTGCGAAAGAAAGGAAGAAGACGGACCGCCCCGGGTAGTGTGGCGCCGGGCGTCCCTCGCCTAGCGCGACCACCTCCCGGCCGGTGGCAGATTCCGGCATGAACCGGCGCGGCAGCCCGGCCAACCTCTCGCTCGTGATGCGGGAAGGCGGCAGCACGCTACCGTCGAGCGGTGCGGAGCCCCGTGCCATGGCGCCGGCGGAGGGGGAGCTTGAGAGCGAGTGCGTGTGGCAAGGGTAGGGCAGAGGAAACGAAGAGTTGGGGCACAAGTGGCGGAGGCAAAGGAAAGAGTGGCGAGAGGAAGGAAACGAATCCCTTCCTCGGCGTCTTTATACCCTTGCCAACGCTATGCCCGGCTCCTCGTTTCCCGCGCCCACTACCTTGCCCCCTCGTTTCTCGCGCCCACGCCTCCACTAACCCCACTCGCCCGTTTGCGGTGCACACGGCAGACGTGAGGCCGTGGCGGTTGAGATGGGGCAGATTGTGCGCGTATTAATTACGCTCGCCGACCGCGAAAAGCGCCATCATCATATCCCCAGGCGAAACGAACCGGCTCGTCTCGATTCGCGCGCTGCTCGAGTAATGTAGCGGTCTTGAAGAGGCCGCTCATTATTATCGGTCGGTTTTCCCTTGCCGACGCGCGCGATTCACGACCGTTGGGTTTCTGCCCGCCTGTAGGGACCGGTCCCACTTGTCACCAGGCCTAAGGAGTGGCGTCACGCCCGAGCGCTTCCCCCGAGGGGGGCGGTCTCCCTGGCGTAACGCCGGGGGCTACTGTCGGTGACATGGGACCGGGGGTATCATGACTAGAGGCTTGAGTAGCCGCTGTCACCCACGTGGCCTGACCCCCTCGGGGGGGTCGGGCCCGAGGGTGACGTGGCCACCCCTCCCTCTGTCTCCCCGAGGGGTCGGGCCGCTCCCGTTTCGGCCCCAAGGGCCGGGGCGCCCCGACCCCCTCTGATTTTGGCGCCGCGTGTGCGGGTTAGGTGAGCACAGCAGGGCTCACCTAACCGCATTTATAGCGGATCAGACGAGCACGCCACGCCGCCATTAATGCGGCGCAGCGCACGCTTATCCGGTCCGTGACTGGTCGCGGTGCGTGACTGGTCGCAGACCGGTCAGATCGCGGGTTAGGTGGCGACAGGCGGCCTGCGGCACGCTTCGCCCTGTCCCGTCAGAATGATGAGAGCCTCCTGGCTCTCATCCCTAGCCGGAGCCGGCGTGCTAACTCCTGGAGTTGGTATGTCAGTCCCGGTCAGATCCATTCCAGAGTTCAGCGCAAGCATGGCAAGGAAGTCGCTTGCCATTTAATGAAGGTTGAAACGGGCGTCCACGAGGGGAGCTGGCGAGCTGGGCAGGAGGCGTGTACCTTGCCTGTCAGAAGTCACTTCCGGCTGTAGACTGGCCCTGATTGTAAAAAGAGTGTTTTCTTTCTTAGGCAGCTAGAGGCCCATGTGGTAACCGGTGGCCAGATAAAAGGAGGCCCAGGCCTAGGAAAGAGGGGGACGGGGGGCCAATACGCTCTAGAGACTGAACTCTCTTTGTATTGTTGGAGACTCTCAGATCCACTAGAACACAGGAGTAGGGTGTTACGCTTCTCAGCGGCCCGAACCTGTCTACGTCGCCCGTGTTTTGTGCGTTTCCTCTCTCGCTGACATTCCTCAGATCGAGGGCGAAGAACCTCACCTAGCGCCCCCGGCCGAACCGGCAAAGGGGGGCCCGCGCGGTCTCCCGGTGAAGTTCCTCGCTCCGTAACACATATTTTAAGCAATATTACAAATTGACGAGGCTAGTCAAGAGTAATACAAGTCCCGGCGCTCATTAACCGCAAGCACGGCTATTCAAATAGTTTAATTTACTCACACTGCAGCGGATGTACGCTTTTAATCCCACACTCCGTGACGCACCCAACACATGAGACTTGTTACGGCCCGCTTTTTCAGTTACCCTCGCATGGCGGCACCCGCTCCAAGGACTATAAATCCCCATTGCACCCCCGGCTCCACATTCCTACCTCGAGGTGGTTGTGAGGGGAGTCCTGGCGCTCCCGAGATTGAAGGTTACATTATACATATATAAAGCTTTGACGTCATTAAACCACACACTTCCACATTTTCATACCGATATCCAGAACCTACCATGTCTGGGGTGCCACCCCACGAGAATAACCTAGTCCACCGGGTCTATCCCCACTCAAGAAGTTTGGTCGTACTCAGTTCGTTTCCTGCTTAGCTTCTTGACTCGGTCCTTAACTGACCAGGGTCGGCGGCTTACCGTTCCCAGAACCACCCATATTCTATCCGTGCCGCCCCAGTCGAAATCACTTTTGTTTAATTAAGTTTTTGGGTTTTCACAAAGGTTTTTATGCTGTGGGTGGCGCCTATGTCTCCACCCGATCTCTAACGATCACTCCCATCGAGTGATCGGTATAACCACATCCACATATCACACATATGGAGTGTATGACGTCTATGTAAGCAGGGCTAAGCAGCGAATAAATAATCACGCGTAAAGTAATATACTCAGGTAACAAAGGTGTGTACATACATAAGGATAAACAATATCAAAGGTAAGGCTTAAGCAAATGTAGGTACGCATTTTATAATTAGCATGCAATTTTATTTGTAATCAACACATTTATAAAAATAGGATCAACATGTTCGAGGAAGGGGGCCTAGTGACTTGCCTTGCTCAATTGGGGGTTCGTTCTCAATTAGCTCAGTTTCCTCCTCGCAGATGTACCCTGTCCGGTTGAATACTAACGTCACAAACTACTCGCTAACACAAAAAAAGAGCCAAAAAATTTCGGAAAGAAAAAAAAATAACCAAACCAGTGCCATTGCGTAGATCTTGATTTTAGAAAGATTTTGACGAAAGTTTCGTTCAAATCCGACTTAAAACGAGGGAGATACGGAATTCGAAAGATTGGAAAAGTTTTAAAACAAAGAAAAGGGAAAAGGTCTGACGGGTGGGACCGCCCTTAGCTCCTCACGTACAGGTTTTGTTTTTAAATGGGTGTGCGCATGGTGAGGTGGAGGGCTTGGGCGAGCTACAAGCATGCATGCAAATGCATACACATGGCTAGTTAGCTGCATGCATGTGAGCTGCTTGCATGCATGCACACGTACAGCCAGCTAGCGGTATGGCGCATGCATGGCCGGTGGCAAAGCGGCGATCGCTGTGGAGGGCAACCACGCAGGGAACGGGTACGGTGTTGCGCCTCACAACGTCACCGTGCCACGACAACAACGGCGGTAAGGAAACAAAAGCAAGAGGAAGAGCAGGAGAGGAGCTCACCTTGCGGCAGCCGGGTAGCGGCACACCGAGCGGTGGTCCTCACACGAAACTACGGTCGTCGATGTACAGCCTGGGGACGGTCGGCCCGCGGATCGTCCTCGCACACCACGTGTTCGATCGGTGGTAACAAACGAACACACAGCGTTAAGGAGTAAATGTTAGCGGGTTAGTGCAAGTTAGGGGTTAGGGGTTAGCGAGTTAGAGGTCAGTGAGTTAGTAAGTTAGAGTGTCAGCGGGTTAGTGAGTCAATGGGTCAAATGTTAGATGTTAGAGGTTAGCCGTTCAATAAGTTAGTTGTTCTCGGGGTTCAGATGACGGCGCGGCGCGCGGCGACGTCGTCGCCGAAAGCAGTACCGGGGAGGAGCATTAGATTTTATCTTTTTATTACCAACCCAACAGGAATGAATGGCTTGGGGAGGCAAGATGGACTTCAATAGAGGGGGTTGGGTGAGTAGAGGGATATATGTTAGACTTTGGTGAGGAGGATGGCTTGTTGGTGGACTTCGGCCTAGAGGATATGATATAGACTTTTTGCAGAAATGGATTTTCTTGGGCTCGGCCCGAGGAAATGAGGGATGTTTTATGGACTTTTGGATAGATTATCAGGCCGGTTGGCCCAATGAATGCGGGGGAGGTTTGGTAGACTTCTTGTGGAGGACTTTATGGCTTGGCCCAACAACGAGAGGGACGTGATATAGACTTTCGCAAAGTCTTCGGTCAATGGGGGCCCGCGGAGAGAGAGATAGTGGGGCCCACCAGCGGGTCCCACCTCTTTTACTTCTTCTTTCTTTTTTTTCTTCTTCTTTTCCCTCCTTTTTCTCTCTCCTTCTTATCTCTTTCTTGCTCTTGCTTCTCTGCTGGGAGGAGAGAGACCGAGCAGGAGGGCACTGGTGGCCGGCGACGGCGCGGCACGGGCTCGGCGGCGCAGCGCCGGCGGTGGCGCGGCGCGCGGGACGACGCACGACGGCGCTGGCGCGGCGGCGCGACGCACAGGCGGCGCGGCGGCTGCGGCGGGTGGACCCGGCTGCGGCGCCGGAGCGGCGCCGACGGAGCGGCGCCGGCGGTGGTACTGCACGCGCGCGGCGGCGCGGCTGGGGAGGCGCAGGCCGAGCGGCGGCTGCGGCCATGGCTGGCCTCGGCCGGGAGGGCGCCGGCCGAGCGGAGCAGCGGCACGGCAAGATCAGCGCAGCCTGGCGCGCGGCACGGCCAGGGGTGGCGTTGGCTAGAGCGGCATCGCGTCGGCTGGAGCGGTCGGCTGCTCGGCAGGGGCGGCACGGCCGAGTGGAGGCCAAAGCGGCTTACGGTCGTCGTCCGGGCCGGGGAGACGACACGGCCGGGCTGAGCGTTCGGCCAGGCGGCTCGGCCGAACGACGACGACGTTCGACCCGTCGTTATGATGGCAGCAGCCACGGTGGTTTGGGATGGAGAAGAGGCGGCACAGTGGGAATGGGAAAGCTTGGAGGCTGAGGAGGACGACGACGGGGCAGTGGCTTTTATAGCCGTCGCGGCCGGCGGACGGCGACAAGGCGGCTCGGCCGAGTGGGGCCGACGATCCTGTTCGGCGGTCGTCGTCGGTAGGGAGGCACAGTAGAGCGAGGACAGTGGCCGGTGCGGCATGGGTGAGCTCGATTCACACCTTTCGGCGTGGACGAGTGACACCGGCGAGCTCGTCGCGGTGCCATGGCGCACTGGACCGTGTGCAGAGATGGCCGTTTGCTCGGCAGAGAAGGCGGCGACAGTGCCTAACCATGCTCAGTGCACAGTGCAGGACGGTGCCTAATCTCCGATTTGCAGGGACGGTGCCTAACCATTGTTTTGGCATGAGGCTGAGGTGGCAGAGAATGAAGGACGTGTGCATGCATGCATGCTGGGAGAGGATGGATGTTGCTTGTTGCTGCTTCGTGTGTTCAGGAAAGTAGATGAGTATTTTGGCTTACAATGAATGGAGTGAGTAGAAAGCAAAATAATTTAGAATGGGTAAAAATTGGACGAGCGATTTAGGATGCGTCTCGGATTCAAAAATCCAAACACGAGGATTTTATTTGGAGAAAAGAGGAATAGAAGGAAAAACTCGGCTTTTGCCGGTTCCGACGGTGCACGATTAAATTTGACGAGAGAAATGGCCGTCGAATTTTGATTTGTAACTGCACAAAAATATTTGTTGGCGGTAGGATTCCGGAAACAAATATTGCTAGGATCTTCGGATGGAAGGAAAATTATTTCGAGAGATATTTTGGAGGGAACGGATTTGGCGGAGAATGCGAGTTCACAAGAAAAGAATTAATTGAGATCTTTGGCACATAATCCTAAGTACACTCAAAGAACCAAATCTTTAAAAATAGGTTTTTAATAAAATAAATTTTTTTTGACGGGCGAAAATCGAGGGGTTACAAGTGACACCGGCGAGCTCATCGCGGTACCATGGCGCACTGGACCGTGTGCAGAAATGGCCGTATGCTCAGCGGAGAAGGCGGCGACGGTGCCTAACCATGCTCAGTGCACAGTACAGGACGGTGCCTAATCTTTGATTTGCAGGGACGGTGCCTGACCATTGTTTTGGCATGGGGCTGAGGAGGTAGAGAAAAAAAGGACGTGTGCAAGCATGCATGCTTGGAGAGGATGGATGTTGCTTGTTGCTGCTTTGTGTGTTCAGAAAAGTAGATGAGTATTTTGGCTTGCAATAAATGGAGTGAGTAGAAAGCAAAATAATTTAGAATGGGTAAAAATTGGACGAGCGATTTAGGATGCGTCTCGGATTCAAAAATCCGAACATGAGAGTTTTATTTGGAGAAGAGAGGAATAGAAGGAAAAACTCGGCTTTTGCCGGTTCCGTCGGTGCACGATTAAATTTGACGAGAGAAATGGCCGTCGAATTTTGATATGTAACTGCACAAAAATATTTGTTAGCGGTAGGATTCCGGAAACAAATATTGCTAGGATCTCCGGATGGAAGGAAAATTATTTGGAAAGATATTTTGGAGGGAACGGATTTGGCGGAGAATGTGAGTTCACAAGCAAAGAATTAATTGAGATCTTTGGCACATAATCCTAAGTACACTCAAAGAACCCAATTTTTGAAAATAGGTTTTTAATAAAATAAATTTTTCGACGGGCGAAAATCAGGGTGTTACATGCTATCAACAAACCCAAAGGCTGTGAAGCGCTTAAAAAATAGCAAAAAATAATAAAAAACATACCTAGGTGAATCAACTAGATGCACCTAATTAGGTATAGCTCCCAACTATATGTTTAGTTGAATAAACTAAGCATATAGTCAAGAACTTAATAATCCAACCATCCGAGTGGTTTTTAAGTATATAAATAACCCGCACACCTTAAGTTAAGAGCGTTCTAAGAAAATCACATAGCAAATAACTTTGATAACAAAGCCTGTTGCATAATGAATGTAAGGTACTGGTTTTATATTGTGCACATATTGCCAAAGCAAATATGCCTAAGTCCTCATAAGACACACAATTTCATCATTCCCAAAATTATATGGTAGTTGTGGCATAAAATCCGACTTAATAAAACTCATAAACAAATCTACCAACTGCCTATATAATGACCAAAAAGATTAGCCTAAGCCATAATATTGGTTTTTTGTTAGAAAATGCACACATATGTGGCCAAAAAACAATGATACAGTATTCAATCAATTGCTTTGTAAAAACTCAAATAGTGCCTTTAATTTATAAAAAAATAGCAGAGCAGCTATATACAAAGCTTCACTGTTTGCCACCTTTTAAATTGCATTGTATCAACTCCTAAAAAGTTGTGTAACAGCTGTATAAAAAGGATTTTTAGGTATTGAGCAATTGAGCACGTGCATATTGCCAAAAGCAAATATGCTTAAGTCCCTAGAGATACGTGACTAGCCACACCTTGAATATGGGCTGTGAATCACTCTTTGGGTCTCAGCCTGTCAGTGATATGGGCCCGGGGGTATCAAGGCTAAAGGTATGGGCGGCCCCCTGCACCCACGTGGCGCTCCCCCGAGGAGGGGTCAAGCCCGAGGGTGAGGCGGCGGTTGCCCTCTCCAGTCTCCCCGAGGGTCGGGCCACCCCGACCCCCTCTGCGCTTGCGCCACGTGTGTGGGGTTAGGTGAGCGTCGCCAGCGCCCACCTAACCACATTAATGGTGGCTCAGGCGAGCGCACCATGCCGCATTTAATGCGGCGTGTGGTGTGTGTAACCGGTCTGTGACCGGTCACGGTGACTGACTGGTCCACGACTGGTCAGATGACGAGTGGGACGGCAGCGGAGCATCTGCGCACTATCCGCACGTCAGGTGGCGCGTAGCACGCCCTGCCCTGTCCCATCAGAATGATGAGAGTTTTTTTGCCTCTCGGGTTTTCGTTTCCCGATGCGAACGGAACACAGAAGTCTTCGCCCATTTAATGGGGATTGATGCGAGCGTCCCCAATGTCAGCCGGCTGACCGGACGAGGGCCATGCTGCTGCGACTGTGCGTGTGGCTTCCGAGTCAAGCAACAAGACAGCCATTAAATGTAAAAGAATGTTTTCCTTCTCTCTTAGGTAGCCTTTTGGCCCATGTGGTAGCCCCTTGAGATATAAAAGGAGGCCCAGGCCTGAGGAGAGAGCGGGCAAGAAAAGAAGAAGAGAAAAGGAGGGAAGAAAGGAGAGCACGAGCGCCTATATTCTCCCACATTCTAATCACATATCCACCACACACAGGAGTAGGGTGTTACACTTCCAAGCGGCTTGAACCTGTATAAACACCTCTCTCTCTCTCTCTCATCGGAGCACGAATCTCACCCTGCGTCCCCAGCCCAACTCACTAAAGGGGGTCCTCTCTGTCCCCCGTTGAGGAGCTAACCCTCCGTCACGGCCTAAAACAAAGTCTTCACCGATATCCTTAAAAAATTCCAACGAACCACTTTTTCTTCTTCTTCGCCACTTCATATTCCAAAAATCCCCTTTCGCGCTCCTGTTCATAGCTGCCACCACCAGAGCTAGGATTCCAAATTCCATCAAATCTGCCCACCAAAACACTGCAAACTCCACCAAAATTCGCTGCGTGCATCCTCCATTCCACCTATTCCCTAAAAATCAGAGCCCAAAATCCCCATCCACACAATCTCAAACTTCACCCATGGCGGAAGAGAGAGAAATCCCCTTCGATCAATGGGCGGTTTTCGACATGAAGGAAGCAACTCTGATGAAAATGGTGAAGAAGGGTGTGTTCCCGGCAAAGGAGATCATTGGCTGGCACCCGACATTTGGTGAGGAATTCCCAACTCCAAACACCGGGGAAATCATGGTTTTCACCTCTTTCTTTTATTCCGGCTTTGCTCTTCCTACTTCTGAATTATTTCACGGTCTTCTGGATTATTATGGAATTAGGATTTATCATCTGAATCCTAACTCTGTTCTCCACATAGCCATTTTTATTCATATCTGCGAAGCCTTTCTTGGAATCCATTTCCATTTCAATCTTTTTCGACGCATGTTTTATCTTAAAACTCACCCCACCAAAGAAAACCCCTGCATTGTTGGTGGCTCTGGATTTCAGCTTCGCGAAACCCTCCGCAAAGATTACTTTTCTCTTCCTTTGAAAATTTCAAACAAGGGTTGGCACGCGAACTGGTTTTAAATCTCCAACCCCGTTCGTAGCCTCCCCGACTTTGTCGGTCTCCCACCAGTCCATCAAGCACACTGGAACTCTCAACCGGAGGGCCAAGATTTTATTGAAGCCAATATCTTATTATCCAAAATCCTCGAGATCAAGAACAAAGGACTTCTGCGAGAACAAGTCACTCGGCATTTCATCAAATGCTGACTGGCTCCCATAAAGGAGAGATCCAAACCAACCTTTGAGTACAAAGAACAGACTGACCCAAACCGCGAGGACCACAAGTCCTTAGACTTCCAAATCATGTGTTCGTGGATGTACAACATCTTCTCCTCTAGGATTGTAGTTGACTATGACCACAAATTGCCAGTCACTCCCTTCAGCCTGCATCGGCCTCTTTCTCCGGTAATTTAATTTACAAACCATTTCAATTCATTCTTCACTCACTCTTCTCCATTTATCAACAATATATTTCAAAAAAGTTATCTTTGCAGGAAAATGTTTTGCTCATCTCGAATCCGCTTGCAGCCATACGCCAATCTCCTCACAAGCCTTCTGTTAGTAGCAACCAACGAACTGATGGGCCAACAATCAAAACTCAGTTGAAAAACAAGAGAATAGCCACAGACGGGAAAAGCACACGAGCCAGCAAACAAAGGAGGCTAATCATCGACTCCTCGTATGAAGAAGACGAAGAAATCCAAACTTCGAGTGGCAGCACTGCTCCATCAAGTCCAACCCTAGTCAAATCGATACCAAAGATCAAAAAATCCAACAGATAACCCTTACTCTATTTAACTGCATCTCTCGAGCTTATCTTCAAAAATATTCTTGACTATTTTCTGATCCAAATATGAGCAATACATCCACAGAAAACCCCAAGACATCAATCCGACCGGCCAATCCGAAATGCCACCTCTCATTAATCAAGAAACTGCAAACTCTGGTGTCAAAGATGCTACACAAGACTGACCAATTTCAAGCAACCCAACTACTGAACAAGTGCCCCCGACTGGAAACCAGTCGGACTCTTCAGATCCGGTTGCCGAACAAGAGCTCCCGACTAGAAACCAGATAGTTGAAGGAGATCAAGCTGTCAATAATCAGGAAACTGAAGACCGCTCCAGAAATAATGAAGAGAACACGAGCGAAGATCAACCAACTGGAAACTCCACTGCCCAAAATGAGCAAGATGAAACAACTCCTGGCGCGGATGAAAAAGTCCAAGGGCCTCCACGCAAACTTCCCGAGATAATCACTGGTAAATCTTTTGTAACTTAACCCTTTGAATTCATCTCTTTTCTTGAATGCTTGCAATTTCACTTACAGAATCAATAATTGGAGAAAACGAAGAAATTTTTCGTATCAAGTCAGCAGAAGACTCACTTCCTCCCGTTAAGATCCAATGGCGCGATTCTGAAGGCCGAGCTCACTGGATTATCTTGAACAAATAAAAGGAGGCTGAGGAACGTGATCTGTTAGTAGCCTGGCTATTAGAATCCACTAGGTTGTTGAACTTAAGTAAAACACCACACTCTTTTACTGCTTTACAGTATGATATCAACTAACCATCTTTCATATGTAGAGAATATATCGTCAATCACAAGCCAAGTCAAAAACTATGGAAAAGTTGGTGTCTCATCTCAATACCTTGGATGTCGTCCAACAAAAGCTCATGAAAGCTAAAGAAGCTGCCATATATAGGGAAAAAGAACTGAGAGCAGAAATCAGCCAACTCCGAGATGTAAATTTAGAATATCGTGGATCGGTCGGAAGTAAGTATAACCATCATACTTGCATACATCTTTAGATAATCCTTGTTGCTAATTCCATAGCTTTATGTTTCAGCTCATTTGGCAAAAATAGAATCCTTGAAGGCCCAATTGAAGAAAGCTGAAAACAACAATGCCCGATTGGAGAAAGACAGGACTCAAGCTTTATCTGAACTCTAAGATAACTCATTAAATCTAGTTTTTAAATTGATCTTGAACATTTCCAATATACCTTGTTTATTTTTAATCTTGCAGCACACAAGGTGAAGTCCCGACCCAATTCGATGTATTGCCAAAGGATCAAAAGGGCAGAAACCACCCGGGATGATATTGCTAATGTCGCAGCTCCAATTCTGAACGCTATATTCCATAATGGCTTGGGCTCAAGCTCTAAAGATGCCCCTGAAATCTTTGAAAAGCTCAAAAGGGCTCTGAAGATGTATTTGAAGAATATCAACGAAGCAGCTGCCATGGGAGTAAGCCAAGCTCAGGCAATGTCAAAGTCCTTATATCCCCGAGTGGATATAAGTGTTATAGGAGATGGCTTTGCCGATGGCACTTCAGACGAGCAAGCCATGGAGCTGATCAACAAAGCCCAAGATTCTGCTCAAAGATAGCTGGAGATGTGCTTGAAAATTTCCAAGGATACAATCTCGATGTAAAGAATACATGTGTAATTTGACTTGTAATATATCAACTTATTTATGCTATGTTTTGAATACTGAATCCAGCTTTTAATTTCTTAAAAATTCCTCTCTGACTTATACCAAGCCTAAGACTTGCTTAAGCCTTCAAAACATTTTTAGTCCTTATTCACTTGACACAGATCAAAACAAAATCAATGATAAGCCGAATACAAACAAGTCATAGCCCAAAGGAAATATTTCACTTTACTATTATTGATAGCACCTGACTGGCAACTCAAGAAGGCAATTTACTTGACGTCGGCAGTCGAGAAAAAAAATACAAAAGAATAACTTAAGTATAATAACACCAAAGTGTTCAATATTTCAAGAATTCTCCACGATCGATCCATCTTCACACTTTAATAGGGAAGCCCCTGGCCGAGTGACCTTAGAAATTATGAAAGGCCCTTCCCATAAAGGAGACAATTTATGCCTATCCTTAGTTGTCTGAATTTTTTGTAAAACCATATCACCAACAATAAATGCTCGCTGTCGAACATTGCGATTATGATAACGCCGAAGTCCTTGGAGATATCTTGTCAACTGAATATGAGCAGCTTCATGGGCCTCTTCCAGTCGGTTTAAATCCTCAAAATGATCTTGGTCGCAACGCTCCTCATTGAAATAACGAACCCGAAGAGATTCAAACTCCATCTCACTCGACAACATAACCTCAGCCCCATAAACCAAAAAGAAAGGTGACTGACCCATAGCCCGACTGGGTGTAGTTCGTAATGACCACAAAACTGAAGGCAATTCTTCCACCCATCGTCCAGCATAAAGGCATAATCTATCAAATACACGAGCTTTAATGCCTTGAAGAACCATTCCATTAGCACATTCAACTTGTCCATTACTCTTGGGGTGCGCAACTGATGCATAGCAAATCTTAATCCCGAAATCTTCACAGAAATCCTTGAAAAATCTCCCTGTGAACTGAGTGCCATTATCAGTAATAATTCTATTAGGAACATCAAACCAATCTACAATATTGATGAAAAAATCATGAGCTTTATTTGTCGTAATTGTAGCAACTGGCTTAGCCTCAATCCACTTGGAAAGCTTGTCAATGGCAACGGAAAGATGCCTCAAACCTCTTGTGGCCTTCTTAAAAGGACCCACCATATCTATACTCGACCACTCGCAGAGGTGGTGGGAGAATCGCTACAACACTCACACTGGTTGAGAACCAGATGTGTAGTCGTACTCAACCACTCGCAGAGGTGGTGGAAGAATCGCTACAACGCTGGTCGAAGACCAGGTGTGTAGTCGTATTCAACCACTCATAGAGGTGGTGAAAGAATCGCTATAACGCTGGTCGAGGACCAGATGTGTAGTCGTACTCGACCACTCGTAAAAGATTTGTAGAGTTGGTGAGATCACTACCATGCTAGTTGAGAACCAGATGTGTAGTCGTACTCGACCACTCGTAGAAGATTTGTAGAGTTGGTGAGATCGCTACCACGCTGCTTGAGAACTAGATGTGTAGTCGTATTTAACCACTCATAGAAGATTTGTAGAGTTGGTGAGATCGCTACCACCTTGGTTGAGAACCAAATATATAGTCGTACTCGACCACTCGGAGAGGTGGTAAGAGGATTGCTACAACGCTAGCCGAGAACCAAATGTAGTCATACCTCGACCACTCGTAGAAGATTCGAAGAAGTGGTGGGATCGCTACCACGCTGGTCGAAGGCCAGGTGTAGTCGTACCACAACCACTCGTAGAAGATTTGTAGAACTGGTGTGATCGCGACCATGCTAGTTGAGAACCATATGTGTAGTCGTACTCGACCACTCGTAGAAGATTTTAGAACTGGTGCGATCGCTGTCATGCTGGTTGAGAACCAGATGTAGTCGTACCTCGACCACTCATAGAAAACTCGAAGAGGTGGTGGGATCGCTACCATGCTGGTCGAGGACCAGGTGTAGTCGTTCCTCGACCACTTTTAGGGGCGCTTGAGTTGGTTATTACATGTGCATCTGATGTGGCCAGCATGACTCACATCCCCAATTTATAAGCATATCAGACGTCTGTTCGCAATCATGTCGGGTGATCAAGCCGACAATGTTTGCGAGGAGATTGTATGTAGCAACCTTTTCACAAATAGACCGGGTTATGACCAGAACTAGATGTGAGTTAGACCACCAGTCTTTGTTAGTAGGTTTGGTCTGACAACTCCTCATTTGTTAGAGAACATTCTCGACAATAGGGTGTATTCGATCTCTGCCCACTAGACTGCTCGATTATTCCTGAAAAATATTTTCTAGAAGGCAATATATATAGCAAACAATACCGAGTACGTACTTGAAAAATTATATAAATCTTATAGTATTGTCAGGATATAATGAACATATTTAGATTAAATATCGGGTACTATAATTACCGTAAGTAAGCATGATTTATATAAAAAAACTGAGTGAGCCCCCAGTATTGAACCATTGTTGGCCTAATAGAGGCACACTCGCACAATAGATATTGTATAAAAAATATGCTCAGGGTGAACATAATAAATTATTGATCTGAAAATAGGTATGGTAAATTGTATATAACATATTGCGTACTTGTGTAGATATATACCGGATATATGTATGAAATTATTATATTAATTAAGTAATTAATCTTACTAAATACCTTGTTTTATGTGTCTGACGATCAATGCATGTGACGGCCTCCTGGTAACTTTCCATGTGCGCGTACTAATCTTATTCCATAAGACATACGTATGCATCATGTATGTTTATTGGTAGGTTGACATTTATTTGATCAGTCAGATCCGCAACTCTGGCAGGCTGATATGATTTCGAGTGCAGCTGTGCTTGTTGATGCAAAAACACGGCGACCTGAGAGTTCTGCTTAGCTCCAGTGCAGGTTCAAACTTGCTTCGGGTTCAGGGCATGCCAGTTGGTTTGATCCTACAAGATATACAAGAAAAACAATGTTAGTAAACAATAGCCGATCGGTCAGTGAGCCGATGACGTATCGTAGAGACTTAGCCGATTCAAGCAAATCAAATCGACTGTTAGATATGAGATAAACAGATAAATATAAAATAACCCTAAACATGCTCCATCGACTGTAGAGGCAAATAGTATGCAATCCCTAATTCAATCTTTTACTTAAACATGTGCAATTCGGATAGATCAAACCTAATCGAGATAGTATAAACTACTCATATCCAAGATTGGATGAACTAAAGATTGCAGGTAATTATATCATAGCCGATGAAATCGCTTAAGTGAATAATGATAACGTATCGCCTAGAACTTCAATATAACCATATATAAGAATATCAATCTATAGTAAATATATTAAACGAGCATTTATCTTAAACAAATCAAATTTGTCCAGGACTGAATACATGCTTAATATATTTGAAGGAGTTATATCCTTATATAAAGGATAGATATTACATGTTAAGCGAGATTAAACATATGAAAAATAAGCAAAACAGATATATCAGGTAAGATCGGCTGAAACTCCAATACTACCCTTATTGGCAATCAAGAAATAAGTTAGTTTTTATGATTTCAATCACGACTTGGTAAGTCAAACCCAATTGATGCAGCACTAATTATGAAAGAAAGCATAAAGCCTAAATAATCAAGCCTTTGATTATTTTTTAGGATGGTGGATACCCTAACTAATCTACATCGACAAGAATTGTTTAGCCGATACCGACAAAACCTTAAAGAAGACCTGGCCGACACAAGTAAACAGAGCCATCGATCTAGATTAACTAAGATATATGATAAATAGGTAGATGTATAGATTAGATTAGAGTGTCAAAAACGATACAAGCCCTAATCTCACCGATACAAGCCGCCATGACAAGCCTTACCTCTCTTTGGAGATCGAAGCCGATGCAACTCAACTCTAAACAAGAACTCATCGAAAAGTAAAAGTAAAAGTAAAAGGGTGACGATGCATCAAAAGTGTGTATTGAACTATTGTTTTTTTACAAGACCCCAAACATAAATTTATACCCAAAACATACAAACTTGGTTCATATCGGATACATCTCAAAGTCCCCTAAACTTAAAACAAACACACCAGCCCATTGTGGACTCTAACAAAGATTTCCTAAATATGTAAAGGAAAACAATTGACTCTTATCCTAATTAATAGATATAATTGCCTCTCCTAGACTCGATCCTTTTTTTGTAATATCACTGCCTTCCTCGTTCGAGTTCGATACGAACTTGCTCTGTCTGTATCGGCTAACCTCGTCCGATTTGATCTATACAGATACATCCTCAGCCGATGCGCTTCTCTGTTTTGGAAACAAGATTTTCTCCACCGAATCCGTTTCGCATCTACCTTTATCTCCATGAATCTTAACAATATTTGCTGTTAGCAGCGCCGAGATATTCCATGCAGCATAGTACTTCGCGACACATGCGTGGATGGTGGTGGCTTCGTTGTCTGATGATCATAATTCGTTGGACTTGGCGGCGGATGTCGGTTCGGAGGTGGTCGATCTGGATCTAGGCCTCGTAAACAACAATACTGAACTGATGTCCTCCATGGCAGTGATGTCTTGAAGTTTTATCGGTCCTAGTAGATTGATTTGTTGGCGGCGACGGTCCCGATCTGAAGGGGACGTACTCCGGTTGGGTTAGATCTCCCATAGCTGAAATCGTCGAAGTATCCTTTGTCAAAAACCCGCGACGACGACGTCTTAAAGCTTGGTCGATCTTGATAGACTGATTTGTTGACGGCGATGATTCCGATCTGGTCGAGGAATGTACTTTGGTCGGATCAGATCTCCGAGGGTCAAAGTCGTCGAAGTATCCCACGCCGACAAATCCATAGAGCAATATCTTGATGAAGATGGAGATGATGAGGGTACCGATCTATAGGAGAACGCACTCCGGTTGGGTCGTATCTCCCAAAGCCTAAGTCGTCGAGGAGTTTTGTTGTTGAAAAATCCTTCTCTTGAAACCCACCTTGTTGAAACCTTGAAGCACCAAGTCCCATACCTGACGCGTTGCTATCGACAGACTATACGTCGACCACGATATTCGTAGAGTATGGGGATCATTGGAACCAGGGTACACGAGAGATTGGGGTAAAAGAAACGGGAGACATGGATTTTTATACAAGTTCGGGATCCTTAACTAACAGGTAATAGCCCTACTCCTGTTGGCCAAAGTCGGTGTTGCATTTATATATCTATATCACACGAGTACAATATTCGAGATGACCTAATCTAGTCGGGGTTGGCTTGGCGGCATGGAGCTCTCATACGTGGTTGATGGTTCGTGTAGTCTTCTTCCTCGAATATGAACTCAGCAAAATTGAAGGTAGCACTAGATCCCTCATGTCGGTCTTTGTGGCTTTAGATTGTATATGTCTAGGCTTGTATTCTGATTTGGCGTTTGTTGGCCACTGTTCTCTCCTCCTAGGGGGTCTTGTTTTTATACCCTTGGATGTCCTCTTGTCAAAGTAGAACTAGGGAGACAACTATGGATATGATTTGAGTAGTCCTTATAGTGTCTGAGTCGGACTCTGTTTCTTCTTCCATACCCGGAACACCTTCTATTGTGGGAAGATAATTTTTTTCTTTATTCGTCGTATTTCCTTAACAAAGGATACCTTCTCTATACTATTAGGTATATATGGTATTTTTGTATAACATGAACTCATGTATGGGAGGTATGCCTTATTGATAACATTGACAATTTTGCTATATCTCATCGACCAAAGATTGAAATTTTGATTATTCAATTAGTGGAAGTTTTTTTATGTAGGAAAAGCATTTGCAAAATAACAATCTTGTCACATACATATCTTAAACAATGATAATTTCAAAAAAAAAATATTTACGAGAAGAGAATTTTGGAAGAAAAAAAAGAAAAGGAGGAGAAAAGATCAATGATTAGAAGAAGATAGAGAACATCAAGATGATTGGTAGAAAAGAAAAGGAGAAAAAGAAAATGAAAAAGGGAGAGAAAAAAGACGCCAATCAGGAGATGAGGGGTGGCGGAATGGTGTGGGCTGGTTGGCTTCAGTTGGGAGATGGAGAGGTTGGGTCAAAAGGGGGTATATAATAGTTATTCAAGACTCACATTGAATTGGATACGAGCGACATATAACCAACTCAAAAATCAACTGGTCAATGGATTATACGCTGACCATGGTATTTGTAGAGTATGTGAATCGTAGGAACCAGGGTATTCACGAGAGTGGATCAAACAGACAAAAAAACAAAGATTTATACTGGATTGGACCCTCAGGATAAGTAATAACCCTACTCTAGTTTATATGGATTATTATAAAAAAACGCTCAAAATACAATAAGGGATAGAACGGCTAACTGATTTTCTCGACTAGAAGTTGCCGAGAACGACCCAGCGAGATCTATTCGACGAATATGATAGAGACTTTCTCCGGATTGCTTCTGGACATAGATTTTTACTTGGTTTGTAACTAATTACCCCTCCTTGATCATGAGGGCCTTGTTTATATAGCAGAGATCATCCCCTTCTCCAAATAGAACTCAGAGAAATAGAACGGAATACGGCTCAAGAAAACATTATCTTTCCCGATTAGGACTCTGACACCTTCTATTTCAGAAAGATAATTTCTCTTTTTTTCAACCGTATTTCTTTGATTAAAGAATACCTTATCGTATACTATCAAGTATATGGCTTTACCGTATTTCATTAACTCGTGTATAGGAAGTATGTCTTATCCTTGGCTCTGACACAACTCAAATACGGATGACGTACTAAAATTTCGGCGGAAAAATCTTTAATTTTTGTAATAGAAGAGAATAAATAGATAGATGGATGGATTGGGATTTGGGAGCGGTATAATAAACTTGGAGGTTTCTTCTTCGAAGAGAAAAGAAAGGGTTGCCTAGTTGGGCCGAGCTTTTACTTGGCTGGGACAGCGTTGCTGGGCCCATCCACGTTTACAGGCCACTGATCTAAACTAAAATTCTAGCCCATAAACATAGATGGGCCATACTAAGGACCATCCAAACGAGTTGGCCGGGAATGAAATAAGTTCACTGTAGGTCTCTCGTATATGACGTCGAGTTAGTATCACACTCTTAAACTAATATAAGATATAACACATCTCTTACCTTACAAAACCAAATTACCTAAGTACCAAAAAAAAGTATTATGTCTGATTTTAACTAACGGGATGAGTTGATTATATTCAACCTAGAAACCCAGGAACCCCATATGTTAGCGGCCAAGTCTATTCCCCTCCTCTCTCTCTCTCTCTTTTTCCACCTCTATTCCCCTCTTCCTCATCTTCCCAAGGGTGACAACAGACGGGGAGAGGGGCGGCACGCGGCGGGCAACGGGAAGAAGCGCGTTGCCCGGCGGGAGGAGTCGGTGGCCTCCGTGCGGTTGTCCCCATCTTCTCCAGGGCTCTCACGGCCTTCGTGTGTTCGTCCCCGACCTCGATTCCACCATTGCCGACATGCTTGCCTTCTTTCGCTCCATCAGGCGGCGGGAGGAGCACACGCGGGCTACCGTGCTTCCTGTTTGGGGAGTCCATGGACGGGGCCATCTGCCTCCTCATCCACCTCCGCACGCCGCCAGAGGAGTAGGCTGGTGTCGTCCTTGTGGCGTCCATGTGCAAGATCTCCAACCGGATTTGCCTGGCATGGCTGTTGGCCGCTACTGTAGATACTCACCTTTGTCGCGTGGTTCGTGCCGACGCTCCCCATCGTGCTCACTGCCGACGCTCCGGGAGTCTATCGGGGCGGCGATGCTGGACGTAATGGTGGGTACGAAGTGAGGGAGGTGGCTGGGGTTCATGACGACGATGTGGGTGCAATGCTTCTCCAGCAACAGCTACAACTTCTCGTGCGAGGAGGAGGCTGGCGGTGCCAGGGACGGGCGGGAGGAGGAGGAGGAGAATGATGGTTGGTGCTTCTCACAATCAACACGTTCGCCGTGGCCATCGTGTTGTACCTCCTCGCCGCCGACCTTACCGGCGTCAATGTCGAAGGTGGTAGCGGGGTCGTCTTGGCCGTCTTGATGGCCGTGCTCTTGGTGCTCTCCCTCTTTGCCGGCCTACGCGCACCTTCCTGACCTCCCACTACTCTCCCTCTTCACCAACGTTGCAGGAGGCACAGAGTCGATGTCGTCCCGTGGTCTTCGGAGCCACGTCGTCGGCGCCCTTTCTCCGTCGAGCCGAGCTAGCTTCTCTTTCGCCAGCTGCCGTCCTTCTCCCCGTCAGTTGCTGGCCTTCTCACTGTCTGCTGCCCTGGAGAGATGGGAACAGAGGGTAGTAAGAGAGA